>CM060928.1:789733865-790192722 GCA_030765085.1 Allium cepa
TGTTCTTCTTATTTAGCCACAATCTCCACTATTCTAGTGCAATGCCTCTGACTAGTACTAATCCGCTAAATCAAAGTAGGTCTAATGGTCATACTAGCCATCATCTTTGGCCATAGCTCACATTTTTTCGAACCGGGCCAGCTCGCGGTGGAAGATATTGGTGAATTTCAATTTTTTTTTTTACCATTTTGGATCCTTAGTGAGCCTATAAAGTCTAAATATACTTAGAACATTTCTATGTTTCTTTTAAGTAAAATCAATTTTTTATTTTATTTCATAACTAAAGGAGTTTTAAATTTAATTCAAATAAATATGTAATATGATGAATGTATCAAATACCTTCATGCATTTGAATAAAAAGGACATCATATCAACAACCTATAATAGTATTTAAATAAACATGTAAAATGTTAGAGATAGAAACCTTTTATTTCTTTCTCTTAACACAAATAATTAATTAGGCAAAGATGGACTATACATGTAGAGAGATACCTTTCATTTCTCTCTCACTTTAATTAGGTTAATTGACAAGTTAACATTTAATACAGAATAAACATGTGTCGTTGTTGTCTACCTTTTATTTTAAAACTTATAAGTAACATTAACAAATGTATATATAAATTCAACTTACATTTATACATAATATATTAAAAGTAATTTTACTAATAGACTAAAGTTGACATATATTAACTAAAGGACAACAAATGAATAGAGGTAAATATTTGTAAAGAAGGAATGGTAGAGGACTTTCCTCCTTCCATTATTCATTCAATCAATGTCATTTTAAATCAGTAATTATAGTCCAAAACATAAATGCATATAAAACTAATTTCGATCACGCTTATATTTTGGAATCTAGAATTAACATATATAAATCAATTTTCAATTTAGGAAGAATTTTAAAATTAAAATCATGATTTTACATAAAAGTAAATTTTATAAACGTTGAACTAAAACAACACATTCATACATATGCGACTAATTTCAAGCAACTTCAAAAACTAAAATAACAAACAAATATGTAAACTTTGTGATTTAGCATGTGCATGAATTAAAAGGTAATACATTTACACAAAAGCTTGAATTTTTTTGAACAAAATAATACATTAACAAAAAATCAAACTAAAACATATAAACATTATATTCAATTGTCAAATGGTTTCAAAAAGACAACATATGTAATTTATGTTAGTTGAAAAAGATAGATCATATAAATGAATGATTTCAAGCAGGAAAAAAGGTGACAACTTAGGCTCATATAAATTCGTAGTAAAATTTTAGGTCTGAATTGTAAGAATGTCATGAACAAATAATTAAATGAGATGTAATATATCATAGTTATAATGTTAAGAAAATGTCACAACTCTAATGTTAAGAATATGGACATGTAATCAAAATGAAGTAGCATAAAATGGAACTAAATCACATTGATATTATAAAGATATATTATTAAAGAAGATAAGACACAAGGGAATTAGATCAAGTTAGATAGTTAAACATTATGATGTGATATGCAATAGATATAATCACATGAATAAGAAGATTATAAGAATAAATAAAATAATTTTTTAACCTTAAGATATAGCTAATAAAATGCACCTTGAATGATGATATCTCCTCAGAACTTCAAGACTCTGCCCAATCCTTTGAAGAAATGGATGAACCACTTTTTTTGGTTTTATTTGATGTTTCTATTTGGAGTTGAAAGATTTTTATTGAAAAAGTTATTTTTTTTCCATGAAAATTTTAGAGGAGAGAAAGAAATAGAATGAATGAAAAAGAATAATTGTGCGTACAGAATGAATTAGGGAATATGTTTTATTTGATAGAATAAAATTGTTCCCATCCATTAGTTAAAACTTCCCTAATTAATTTCCATGATTGCTTCTTCTCTCCAATTCTTTCTTTTCACATGATATGTCATCAAATGACATAAAATTTCTACAAATCATGTCATAAAATGGCATAAAATTTCTATAAATCATGTCATCAAATGACATAAAATTTACATTAATCATTTCATCCAAATATCTTTAAATTACATCGATATCATATATCAATGCACGCGAATATAACTTTTATAAATGCATTAGAAAATTACAAACAACTTCCGAACATCAAATAAACAATAATCAATATTTCTCAAATATCAATTAATTAAATCAATTTACAACATTTTATAAATTAATTAAATATTGTGGTTTTTCAGAGAATTCATCTTTACGGTTGTATGACTCAAAAGTGTAAATTCAGTCAGCGATTAATATCGAACCATTCGAATATTAATGTTCACACATCACTTAGCAAGTAGTGTGACACTTTGGTTCAATTTTTCGCTTACACATCTTCTGGTGAAATTCAATTTCACATATTATAAGCGGTGTCGGATAGTGATAATAATTTACACCAATTCTCTTTGTCAAAACTATATCATATTAGGACTTATAGAATTTGGTAACGGTCAAAATTATAATATCGTCCACATTCAACTTTATAGTCCAAACATAAAGTCCTTGGTTCAATAATAATAATAATAATTAATCGAAATGCTCAGGCTAGAAACTTTAACTTTGAGTTGACTCCGGTTGACCGTGATACTAAACTCATATAACCGAGGAAAAGAATCCTGTCTTGAATAATGTTTCACTTACAATGCTTCCACTAAACCCAACTATAGTTGTTCGATGGACACTATGCCATGGTTTAACTATAATCAAAGTAGAGCTTACACATTGAAGATCGATAGTATTCTCAAGTCGAGAGAACTACGTAAATTAGTCACATCGATATTCTTTGCTTGACCTTAGTTATATTAACCAATAGAAAACTATCGAGTTAGTCATTCCATAGTTATCTAATAACTATCAGTACATAACCCATTGGTGCCCTCCAACAGTCATGAGTAATATACTGCCAACATTTGGAGAGCATTACAGACTCCAGTCTCAACGGAGGTATCGATATCCAGTCTGGATACATCCTGACTAGGAATATCTAAAATGGTATATTTTTTTTCATTGCGATAAATTACTCATGATTACAAAACTTTGTAACTGCTGTCACAAAACATACCATTTACGGATTTTCTATTAAATGTACTTTTAATTAAATTTAGTTATTCAATATAACACATTATATCAAATATATAATAGAAAGAAAACACCTTTTAGTGTGAAAAAAAATTGGTTATCAAGTTAGATATATGTAAAAAATTACATATTTGTACCTAAAGTATACCCCAACTCTATCATCATCGAGTCCTAAAGTCAAAACCAGTGATAAACTCGAGTAATGTCTATTTTAGGAATACCAGGCCTAAACTGGTATGTTTTCCGTTCAAAACATCAACAACTACATTTCCCTTATGAACATGTAGGAAATGTCAAGCCCATAAGAGGCTAAGAACTCTAATCATCGCTACCGACGAAGGTCAAGATCTCTCTTGGAGAAGAGATACTCCAATGATATAGTATCACTTAATAGCTTGAACTCCTCTCTTAATAAACAATGCCTCTAAATCCCAAAAGTGAACTCTATCGCCACCAAATCAAAATCATGATTTGGATATTACCTCTCATGAAGTTTTAGCTACAACTAACATGGGACAACCTTACCATTTGGTATCAATACTACAACCAATTAAGAACCATAGGTAAGTGCGTACTATCGTCTCCTCATTCCTGCTTGGAATGAGGAGCATCGATGCGCTCATCAACCTCTCGATCAAACCCACTAATGCATGTCCATATATCGCGTCTCAAACAAAAGTCTGATCCTTTGTCATTATATAGGTTAATGATGATGTCACCTTGGGTCAATTCAGATTCTGAACTGCCATAACTATAGGATCTATAGTGATGTCCTACTCTGAAACAACGTGACCCAAGTATCTCATCATTAATCATGCCTTATGCTCCTCTTTGTCCATGAGAAAACGAAAGTATCATCAATGAATATAAGCACACTCGCTCAAGTGACCTCTCCAAACACGGTCCATAAGATCAACAAGGTATGCCAACACATTGGTTGGCCAAAACGACATAACCAATCCTATCCAAAAATCAAGGTAGCGTACAAAACGCTATAATCAGCATAATTCCTCAAAATACTATCAATTGGTAAAACCTTATGTAGGTGCAACTAAGCGAACATCTTGGTGCCATAGAGCTAATCGAACAAGCCATCAACAAACGGGAGTAGAAATTTGTTCGTCGTCCCATCCAGCTCATGACAACCAACTCCATAGAGCCATCCACTCTATTGATGAACACTATAGGTGCATCCTACTTAAATATACACCCATGAATGAACTATCACCTAGATAGGTCATCCGCTCGAACCTTTAGTTTCCTAAGCTCTTTAGGCATCATATGCCTTAAAGGCATAACTATTGGTCTGCCTCCTCTAACCAGTTCGAACAGAGCTATATCCCCATATGGTGGTAATCCAATCACCTCATCGAATATGTCAAGATACTCTCTAGCTATAGGCATAGATAACAACTCATCATATGGAATATCAAGACAACATATAAAGCTAACCATCCATATCCTCTATAGGTAGCCAATCACTGCTGTACGCTCCTCCACAACCCCAATCATCATCAGCGGCCTCTCATAATCCACCACTATTTTGCATCCCCTTCAACCCATCCATTTCCAAACCATAATATCAACCCAACAAAATCTCAAAAAAAATCAATAGCAAACAAACAACAAACATCGATGACTCAATATGGCAAGGTCTCGAAAAACCCTAAGTAGACTGGCTGAGCCCCTAACCAGGTCTGTCTCAATCAAAGGGTTGGTTAACTATCTCGAGTCTTAATCCCAATATCTCTACCAAGCCTAGATATGAAAGGATATGAAACCTCAACGTCAAATAAAACAAGTACGAAAATGCCATAAGTGAAAAGCCTATCTCAAATGGTAATGTCATGTCCCTTCTCTTTCGTCGCTGGAGCACTAGGCAAAATCAAAATGGCAATCAATACATATGCTTCCACGATCTGTCCCTACTTAGCTGGTCCGGGACAACTCTTCCCCACTAGGTACGGCTCTCTACTCATAAAGCCTTCTTGATCAGCTTCCCGAAGCCCTTGTCAATATGACCAGTCAATCGTTTCCAAAATGATCACTCAACCAAGGTTAAACTTTCCATTTCTTCTATGTGGGGTATCAATGGAAAATAGAACGTGCTTTGATAGAATATCGAATTTTGCTACATATTCCAACATAGACATATTATCGTACTTCAGATCGGCGAACTCTCTGCCAAAAACCAACTTCAAGGAAGTCAAGATAAATTTTCTTCGAAATGAACTATAAACTAATCCCAAGCAGATCGATCTTGGGAAACTGAAACTATAGAAACACTCCATTAGTTCATTGTTCATACCTGGAGTTATCTAGAGGTTAACTTCTACCTCATGGCATCATATAACTCCAAGTCAATGAATATCTTCTTCTAAGTAACCATCCAAACTTTCCTTTCAATAGTCGACTCCGTTCTAGTGAATGGTCTGCCTCTTAAACTCTCATAGTTTCGCACTATTTCTACGAATATATCCCATCAACCAAGGGTAGTGGCGCTGATCTTGCCTAATCCTCAACTTTGAAAACTGAGTCAATAACAGTATTTCTCACATGCTAGATCATTCCTATTATAAAATAAGGATTATCAGTCTCTCAAGAAAACTGCACCAATAGTGCACATGCGTGCAACCTAATTCATATATTGTATATACTGCCTTATAGTTTTTGAAACCAAATTATGCAGCAAATACGAATTCTCTCATATACACACACACACTCTAGATCTAGTCTAAGGCGATAAATCCTACTCAACCTTTACTAGATCGTGGTATCAACTAAGGTTGATTCTGCAACCTTTCCTCTGATATCAAATGTTACGACCGCCCTACACCTCAGGTATAGAATGGTTGTCGATGGAAAATTAAAATAATCAAGAGGAAATATAAGAAAAGAGAATGAAATATCAAATCATAACATGTCGTATATCTCACATCGTATCAGAGTAAATATAATAGTCAACACAGATATAAAATAGCAGAGACAGTAGTAACAATGTGAACTATTCATCGAATGTAAGATCTACAGAGTTATACAACACATTAACAGAGTTTATACAACTGGAAAATAAACTCAACTGATATACTATCTCATATAATAGTAAGTTAAACACTGTCAAATCTCTATGGTGTCACAGTGCAGAAATACAATAACAAACTCAAATAAGTATGAGTAGAAGTCACCTCTTGCTAGTCTATATGCAGAACTCCATATGTCATGCATACCTTCTCTTAAATCTACTCGTTTAAGAGTACCCAAGATAATAAGAAGCAAAGCATAAAACCTCGGGTTAGTCAATAGCCTGGTGCGAGAGATAAACAATCTCAAAATACTATAAAAGTTGATATAATATACAGAACAGAAGGTACACGAATCATACCTAACCTGTAACGTCCCGCCTTTTCGCACGCTTTAAATCGACACACGTGCCAATTCAAACCGTTCGGAAGGGCGGATTGTTATGGGGTAAATAAGAAAAACGAGAAAGAAATAAAACAAACCAGAATCTCACAGCGGAAGGATAAAATATAATAATCAAATATACAGTTCATGAAAATGTTTTTCAAAATATTTAATTATACTTACAATATATATCAGAGTTATACATACCATAGCATATCAATAATGCGGCGGAATACAATAGTGTAGTGGGATAATATAGTAGATAATAGTACTACAAATCTTCGTCTTCATCCTCCAGAATAAAATCTTCAAATCCTGAAACGCTCGGACTGACCCGAGCGAATTAAAAAGACAAAATACTCGAGTCAGAACTAAAAGATCTTATGTAAGTTAAATCAACCGAAGTAAATATGAGTGCAGTAACTTAAGAGATGCTCGGGATTCACATCTCCTAAGGATCCGTTAAACTATTTACTATGTAGTAATATTTCGCTATTATAATAGTGTTTATTAGTAAAAAAACTTACTTTAGAATAGCGTTAAGGAGTGACCAATATTCCCCTTAACACAAATAATGCCAATAGTCTATACAGTGCCTGCATATCTCCTGATCGGGAGACTACGAGAAGACACTCCATAGGTACGACACAAATAGAAACTCGTAGGCTCGGTATGGTAGGTGACACGGCACAACTAGGCAATGCCAGGGTAGATATACCAATTACGCTTCCGGGTCGGTGGTAACGCGTAGCCGCAGCTACCGCCCACCTCGGACAAACTCCCCCAAATCAAAGAAATCAACAGTGAAGGTGGCCACCGAATCAATCCAAAGTCAGAGTATAGTACCGAAGGGAAGTGTCCGTTAAGAGGTGCTACCTCATTAACCAGTCGATCGCTCCTGTTTTAGCCACCTTATGCCAACTCACAGGAGTTGGGTCCACGTATGTACCTTACAGGAAATGCCGCCACCAACCTACTTCATTCTGGAATCCCCACCGCGTACACGGTTGTTAAAGTGGTTTTCGAAGTTGGCAGAGAGTATGACAACTTTCGATCCTGGTCTCTTCAACAACCAAACGTTATTATAACACCGCGGCCTAAAAAAATAGTTTATACTTTGAAACCAGAATATAATTATCCATTTCAAAACCCATAAATACGATATCATTTCCATTTCCAAAACAACTCATTTTGATATTATTTTTATAAAACCCAAATCAACAATATCATTTTTATTTCAAATATATTTCTTTTCCAAAATCATATTGCTTTAAAATTTATAATATCTGGAAACCAAACATTTGAATTATAACTTCCAAAACATAATATTTCGAAATACATAGCTTTAAAACCATAACTTCTAAAACTTGAACGGTTTGGATATTTAAACAGTATATATAATAAAATAGTTTGAATTTAAATTTACTTTATAAAATAATTTCCACGACTTCATAATTTTATTCATTTAAAATTTTAGGTCTAAACCCCATAAATTTAGATTCACTTTTAGTTTCAATAAAACACTTCGATTTCAATAAATTCAAACTTTGAGTATTTAACAATGTCAAAACTAAGGTTGGAAATTCTATTCAACAAATTTATTGTCCTATTATTTAGTTTGAAATATTCACAAAGTAAATCCATAAAATAAAACTCAAATTTCTAACAATTAAATATTTTCTTCAATTTAGTTATACTAGAAATATTCATTTAATTTATCTTGAATAAAATCCAGTTATAAGTATCATACCATTAAATTTCCAAGTTTAATAAGTTACACCAACTTGTGGAGTTTAATTTTTAAATAAGCTCAATTCCAAATAAATTTCCAATTTATTTTCCAATCTTAAATGATTTGAACCATCTAAAAACTCTATATATATAAAATAGCTTAACCCGTACTTAATAATATAAATTATCAAACTCCATTATTCAACTTATTTATTTTCATTTAACAAATTCATACATAGCTTAAATTCAATAAATCAACCACATATATATAAAATAAGATTTTATATAAGATCAAAAATTAATATTTATTAAACCGTATCCTATTCAAACCATGGAAAATCATTTCAAAAATAATTATATATATACCGCGGTGTCTGTATATAATTTTCTATCCTATGGTCAAGTGATACAGATATTTATCATTTCAATCTGCAATTTAAAAATAAAAATGCGGTTGTATATCATTTCAAACTGCAATCCCGAATGAAATGAAAATGCATAATATCTTGCAGTTTATATAATATAAATATAACATTCATTCATCCATCATATCAATCATCAAACATTCATCAATTTATCATCCAATTCAAACAATCACATCAATAAATAATATTTAATTGCTGACAATTAATTTTTCAATAATGAATTAAATAACTGTTTAACTGTAGTTTATACGCAATAATAAATAAATTTAACTAGTAGTTTATATGCAATAATAAATTTAACTAAAATTTTAACTGGCAGTTTTAAATGCAATGAATACATTAATTAACAATTAACTGGCAGATTTAAATGCAATAATGAATTAAATAACGCGTAAATTAAATGAATGAAATTTAACTGAGAAAATGATGAAATATATGCCAAACAACCATAAATAAAATTTTAAACACATCATAAATCAATTTAACAAACATAGGAAATTTTAGAAGTTGTGAGTGGGTTAAAACACCCACCTTTGAATTTAAATTGAATTTAAATCCAATTTAAACCCAAAATTTCAACAATCTCCAAATCCATCCAAAAACAGTGCCAAAACGTCCATAATTCTAACACAATCCCAGCAAAACAAACCGCGCATGAATCCGAGCTCGTATGAAAAAGTTAGGAAAATTAGAAGATTGGAAAATTCTGGTCCTGAGTCGACTTCGGGTTCAACTTTGGTCCACCGCCTCAATTCCCCGGTGCTTGCTTGGAGTTTTTGCCAAAACGACCTGGAGCGACCCGAGTAACTTTCTTCCTAACCCGAAGTAGATGCAGCGTTTTTGCCTCTGAAACTCGAAGCGCGACTAGAAGTTGCTGCAGATCCGCAATTTTTTTTTCCTTTTTTTTAAATTAAAATTGGATTAGGAAGATTAGGGTTTGCAGTGGAATGAGGAAGAGCATACGTTCAGAATGAGGAATAAGCAATGACCTAGGGTTTATAACCACATATATACAGGCAAACAGAATAGAAAGAATGGGCTAGGTTGGATTTGGGTTTTGAACGATAATTGACCCGAAAAGTCCGTTTCAATTCTGGAACGGAAAAAGGTCAACCCATATATCAAAATATATGTTTAAAAATATTTTAAATGCGATGGAAAAAGTTTCACGTCCAAATTCCAACATATGAAGAAGTTATGCTAAATTCAAATTTTCCAAATTGATTTCAATTGATTTAAATTGCATAAATTTCAAGGCGTTTCGAGTCTTTACGATCAAAGGACAGGTCTGATCGCTACGAAACTTGAAACACTATTGTAATTCACCGTTACAGATCCGATGAAACTAGTTTCTTCGAAATCCGGATCAGTGGCCAAAATGGCTATTTTTATATTAATTAAATAAATGTATAATTAATTGATTAAATCAAAATTTTGAATTTCAATTCTAAAATTGACAATTTTATCACCTTATATTTCTCAAACATTTTTAATGATTTAAACAAATTTAAATGTTTGTTTAGAGAAGATAAATTTATAAATTTCAATATAAACCTTCAATTTCATTAATTTCAAAATTATAAATAAAATTTCAAAAATTCTATTAAATTCACTATTCATTCTATTATTAAATTCATCGTTATCAAAAGGATGCAATTTACATTGGTTCACGATTGTTTACATTTATTTTCTTAGGTTTCATCTACATTTCCATTTATGCAATATTTCAAATATTAAGTCTCCATTTAATTTCAATAAATCATATTACCGTAATTTAAATTCAAATAAATGGAAAAAATGTTGATTCCCGTTCTTATTATTCAAATAAACATTATCCTCTAAACATATTGAACATTTGTTTACGTTACATTACATTGATACTTCCAATTTCACCTTTATTCGTATTAACTATTTTAATTCCACTTATTGTGTAATACCTACTATATTGAAATTTGTCAATTTCACTCATAAATTTGGATTTTAAAACCAATTAACTAATTTACTTTGGTGCCATCCTTTATTACATTAATCGTTACTTTAAATTACATTAATAAAACATTAAATTTAGATATAGTTACTAATTATTTACATAGTTTATTTAATACCTTATATAACAAGCCACCTATATTACTTGCATTTAAGTTCGTTACTCATCAAACCAGATTTATAATTCCATATTCAATGCTAATTTAATTCATTGCAATTAATATACGCCTATTTACACACCTTCATACTTTAATTATCAACCAATAATTTATTATGCATTATTTCATAAATTAATATCAATTTTGAATTTATTTCCCAATTTACCGATTTCATTCAATTATACCTTACGAATTGGTTTCCCTCAATTGGTATTGCATTTCATTCGCTTTATTAATACTTACCTTAGTTAGCCTTAACGTAGTGTTAGATTAAAATTTCATTGGTTACATCCTATTGAATTAACATTCTCCGATTACCAAATTAATCTACATCAAATTGCACTAATTAAGTGAATTAACTGTAATTGATTTCAAACTAACCTTTACGAACTAAATGAATATGTAACTTATAACCATTGTTACCCTTAACTCTTAATTACCTTTAAAAGTTCACTAATTACAACAAATGTTCCAATCAGCTATATAATTTAAATTTCATCTTTTATTTGTGTTCAATATTTTATTTCATTATGCTGAAATTTAGGCGCTTGTACCCATTTAATATCCCAATTCATTGTTTTATCTTGGTTTCAAATTTTTAATTAAATCAACTGCCATCTATGCATAAAATTAAAATTTCTATTAAACTTCCATTCACACTTCCATTATTATTTTAACAATTATTAAACATTATGATCAGTTAAAACTTCACAATAGTTTAAATCAATTGGGATTACACTACAAATTTAATATTTATCAACTTGTTCTAACCTTATTACCTAAATTTACTTTCAGTTGCTATTCAATATATATATAAATTCATAAATTCAATATTTAAGTTCGTTTCTTATATTAAATTTATTAAGTATTCCTTTTCCCGTATTACAACAAATTGGAAATTTCATTAGATCCATTAATTATAAATTTTAATTAGCATTGTTACGTTTTTAATTCACTTATTATTTCATAAATAAGTTACCCAAATTTTATTCTCCAAATATTAAATCACAAAGTCTTACGTGATTTACCACTTACATTACCCTTTTTTTCACGTTTGCTTCATTATAAATTACCAAAATTTTGTTTCCTTCAAAATTAAATTACTCAATTTTAATTAAAATAACCAACTTAATTATTAAAATTTTACGGGTCGTTACATAACTTGTCCCTACAACCAAAAAGTCGGCACATAACATAGATAATATGCTACTCTACAACATCAAGAAAAGTGTACGCCATACTTAGTACGTCAGAGTGCCTATTTATCTCCATCTACAATATCTATTCCATACGAAGTAAACCATTCAGGTGTCTAGGTATCTCCATCCACAATGCCTATTCCATACTAAGTCAAGTCAGGATGTTTACGTATCCCTACCACAATGCCTACCTTGAGTGACATCCCTAGAGTGACAGGTGGCTAGTGAAGCAACCATAACAAACATAGCATCCATCAAACAATACTAACTATTAGCCAGTATGCTCTAGATATATGATAACTCGTATGTCCCCCATAATGCCAAGGACAAGTGGAAAGTCCCAGTTCTCCGTCATACTCTTGTATCTCATAGCCCAAAGCTAGATATGTGTCTCATAGCCTAAAGCTGGACACTAAACCCAAAGCCACAGGTCTAGGGTTTATGGATCCCAACATGATCCATGGGCGTCCCCACTATACAATACCCCCACTTCCAGTACATTAGAAAACATTCCAAGTCATCAATGATCCCTTAGTAAATGTACATCCATCCAAGCCCTACCGGCTCAATACAATTTCCACTATCTCTGAACCCAGTGTGTTCCTACACCCAATGACTCATGATATGAGCCCCTTCGGTACCTACTCCTTATACGAATCACACACTAAATGTTATAGAGTGTCTAATCTCTCACACCTGCTATCTCCATGAGCCACAAACCGAAGATACAATGCTTTTCCATCATGTTGTACATCGCCATCCCCGAATGATGTGAATGAGCCAACTCCTAGCATGATCTACAGAATCCTGAACTATCTAACTAGGAACCTACTCCATACCATCGAGTCATAATTCGAAGTATAAATTATCATGTCAAAGCACCATATCACCGCTTTGCCATCTAAATCGCTCGTTTGTAGAGCAATCACATTAAGACTCTAAGTCGGTCACATGAACAAATCATCAAATCATGCACCACGAAATCTCATCAACATCCAAGCCAAAGATCGACCAAATTACCAATCAATGATAGTAATGGATGTTGACCATTGTACAATGGTAAATACTAACCACCTTGGTCTTTTACTTAACCGAAAGGATAAGTAAAAACCAAACAAAAATGTATGGCATCCATCTTGAAGTCCGAAGCCTCATCCTCTACCTCAGATCTGTCGGCATGTATCTTAACTCTCCTTTACAATTTGTCTTGTTCGTTAGGTTTTCGCATATGCAAAACCTTAACTACAAGGTATTCTTTAAAACCCGATCACCGCTAATTAGCAATTTCAACCAAAACAGCCAAACAAAGTAAACAGCCAAACATACAATCAACAACCATACGTACATCCAAAAACAGCATAACACAACACGTATAATCCATCCATATCAACCAATGTAGGAAATCATATCAATATAATAGCTCAAATCTAATAATTCCTTAACTAAGACACATCGATGGAAAATATGTGATATTCTTTATAAATAATTTGAAATAATTTTATTTTTTTATAAAAATCTAACAGATATATAAGTATAGGAAAATCCTATATTAAAACCAAAAACCACTTCCGAGTGTCAATCTTATACTATAAAACCAATCGTAGTATGGTGAGAGACAATATCACCCATCTTCATAAAATCTATCAAAACTAGCGCTAAAATGTAGATCTCGCAAAATACTATGGATATAATAAGAGTCGAGATTGACTAGATAATTAATTCAAATGTTAATTACCTTAATTAATTCCCTAATCTTTCTTCCTCTTCAACCTGTACATGTGCACGGCTTTCTTCGCTTCCCTTCTCGATTTCTCACTTGATAATCAACGAAATCCCAATCCATCTTCGCCAAATTATTTCTCTTCACGATCTCTTCGATCTTTACCCATCCACTCATGATCTGATTCACCTCATGGATTCACGACCAAAACGACGAGCTCTGCCTGCTCCTAACGCATTTTGAGATGCTTGACTATGCTCAACAAACTCGGTAGGAAGATGTGCGTCTTCGAGAGGAACGCAATGGTAATAGCCTATCCTTCTATCCTCGCTCCAAGATCCGAAAATTTCAAAACCTAGTTGGCCTTTAATGGGTTGCTCTCGTCCAAAAATTATTACACCCTAGATCAAGCATATTGAATCAGAGCTCTAATTGATATGAACTTGTTGAATTTGGTTTCTTGATTTTTAGTGGAGCCCATGTGGAGATTTGGATTTTTGAATGGAAGAATAAGGGAGTGGCAATGATTTTCCTCTATAGGCATGAAAAGTGAATGGCTAATGAATATTTGGAGGTAAATTCAAATTGGGGGTATATATATATAATATTATTATATTCCATTTATTTAATTTCTTAAATTAATGGAATGTACATTTGGAGTCCGTACAATTACATAACGCGTCCAATCATTACAAAACTCATCTACATACATTACCTCATTTTTCAAATCCAATGGTACTAAACTAATCGCCACTTGAGACTATGTCCTAGGATGCTAATCACGCATTTCGAGATTGTTTCGGCCATCAAATTGTTCGACCTCCAAATATAGCAATATCCTTATTGTCCTTTTAATTCGCAATGTTAATTCAAACTCCGTGGAAGCGGTCTTGAGTCCTGATGCAGCGAACGCAAAAAATTACATTTTTAGAGCTTCGTTTAATTAAAGATAAATAACCAACTCAATTATTTATATATCCGATCGTTAAAAATACGGGTCGTTGCATTACCCAATTCAATCTTAGACATTTTCTTCCTAGACATCGTACTAAGTAAGCATGCGTAACTAGATGGCCCTAATATGAAAAATTTAGATCACATAGACTATTGAGCTCTGATAGCATTAAAGGAACCAAGCTAGTTAGAAGCGAGATAATTGGGTAAGTTTTAAAAGATTCTTATTGGATTTTTGTTGAGGATATGCAATCTAATTCCATTTAGAACATTTCTATATTTTCTTCTTATAATTTTACTCAATTTATTATAATTATTTAGAATTAATTTAATTTAATTTTTAATTAATTGTATATTATGTTGAGTACATCAAATGCACATACAAGAATAATGTAAGTGCAACATATGAAAAGTGTACATAGTATATGCGAATGACATTTATGTGTTGGAATTAACCCCAATGGGCACATTTCCTCTATATATATTCCTTTGTCATCTAAAACCTGAAAAAATATATTAATATATATATATACACACACACACACACACATGTTTACTTATATAAAAGTATATATATATATGTGAACATACATAATAAATATTTCGCATAGCATTTTATTATGTTACATGAAATAAATCAATGAAGATAATGTCTAATTAAAGTAGTTTAAAAATACTATTATCTTTTACAAAAAACACCCTTTTGAAACTTTGAGTGAAATGCAAATACACAAACATACAAAAGATATTACATAAATGTATAAAGTTATGAACACATATGTAACGACCCAGGATTTTAATTAATTAAAATTTGAATATTTAATTAATTTTAAATATTAATAAGTGAATTTATAAGTCGAATAAATTTTATTTTGAATTATTGGATTTAAGTGGATAATTAAATCGATAATTTAATATGTTCAATTATGGAAATAATTGAAAATTGGGTTAAATATGATTGAAAATGATTTGGGAAATTTTATTTTATCATATGGGAGTTAGAACGATATTTTAGAACTTTTAAAATCGAATTAAAAGTTAATTTGTGAAAATTGAATATTTTAATATTAAAATCGACTAGTGGAAATAGTCAATTTTTGAACAGTCTCAGAATTGGATGAAACTAGTTCCATTGGATCCGTAATAGTTAGTTATTACTGGATTTCAATTTTCGTATCAATCGGAGTTATCGTTTGATCGTGGCAGCTCGAAACGCATCGAATTATTTTTAATATTAATTTGGCGAGTTAAAATAGCCATTTTTCAAAAAGTCTCGGATTTCGAAGAAACCAGTTTCATCGGATCCGTAATGTGATATTATTGTAAGGTTTTGAATTTCGTGTCAATTGGATTTACCATTTGTCCGGTACAAATTAAAACGCCTAGAAAATCGTTTAAATCGGTTTAATTTAAATTGAACGTTTATTGCCATAACTCGCACAGATGTCCGAACTAGCTTTCGAAACCTGTTCCATTGTGTTCGGAACGCGGGGTAAACCCTAGAAACGCTGGTTACGGCGCGTGAATCAGAGTTCGGAATTTCCGGAATGAATAGTGTCGTTCGTTCTTCTATAAATAGCCCCCTCTCTCTCATAAATTAGAAAAAAATAATAATAAAACCCTAATTCCTAAACCTAGCCGCCACTTTCAGATTCAAAGGCCAGAAATTTCCCAAATTCATTCCTTAATCTCTCCCAATCTACAAACAATTAGAAGATGTGATCAACTACAAACATGTAGAGCTCGACGAGAGCTTTCGATCTATACGGTGATGATGGTGTTTAGTGTCGCGTAGAGGGAACAAAGGAGGGACGACGGTCGCAAGTTGCGCACGCAACTCGAGGAGGTAGGGGGGCCAAACTTCAAGTCGTTCATGGTGGAGGTAGCTCTTGCAATGGGCTTCAATATGGAGGTGGTTTGATGAAGTTTAGTCGAGTATTGGAGGAGCAAGATGGAACCCTAGTTTTGTGTTCATGGGTTTGGGCTTGCGTTTGTTTTCTGGAGGAAAGTTGCGTGCGTGATGAAGAAGATGGAGGGGTGTGCGGCCTGATATTGAGGGAGATGGATCTAACGGTGGAGATTAGATTAGGTTTGAAAATAGTTAATTTATTTGTAAATTATGTATATAAAATTTGTGTAAACTTTAAATATTCATAACTTTTTCATACGAGGTCGAAAATGCGCGAAACTAGTTGCGTTGGAACCGTATGGACGAGCACTACGCTATGAAATTGGATTGGAGTCATTTGGAGTTAGTGAGAATTTCGGGTAAAATTAAACGTCCGTTTAATTTTATTCGAAATAAATCGCTAAAACGAAATTGAAATCAAGGTGAGAACTTCTCACTCAATCGAATCAGTTTCGATATAATTTTAAATAGTTAGATTTAAAATATTTGAATGCATGTTTGAATGATGATTGTTATCTATTGATTGTTAAAATAGGCATTATACGCCGTTAGTAAGCGGATGTTATTTAGTAAAAACATATACCGCGAATATTTCATAAACAGTGAAATTGGTATTATATATAATAGAAATATATATATATATTGGCATATGTATATATTGGAGTTATTGATTTCCCGCATTTGTATAGCGGATGAGACCCTATTGCGCCGTCTATTAAGCGGATAATATTTTAAATCCCATATACCGCGATAATTCCGTACTGGAGCAGAATTGGTATTGTGCTAATGTTTGTGGATGCAGGAAAACAGGTTGGAGGGATCCAACTGGATTCCTCAACAGTATTTATTTGATTTCAGATATTTTGATATTTGATTGATTATCATATCGATGTATGATATCGTTGTAGTCGTGATTGACTATTTTGGTGTGTAGCATCATTGAACAAAATTTTGGGATTTTAAAAATGATTTTAAAGTGATTTTTGAAAGTATACGTTTATAAAATATTTTTGGAATTGATCCATTTTAAATAAATAAACGTTATAATTTTTAAAGTTATAAAAAAAGATTGATTTTTTGAGAAATACGGTTAAAGATTTATTTTTGAGAAATATGGGTTAATGTTTTTATAAAATAATTAAATTGGATTTTTGAATTTATTATAAAAAGTTTAAAAATAGGATTTATAAAATTTGATTATTTTATAAATCAAGAGAATGGTGAAATTATAAAGGAGATTAAAGATGTTTTAAAATAATAGTATAAATTGATTTTTATAAAGGATTTATAAATTGATATTTATAAATTAAAACATTTGAATTATAAAACAAGTTTTTATAAGTGTTTGAATGAAGTGAAAATGGATTGCATAAATGAATGGAATTTATAAAATTATAAATGGTGAAGTTATAAATGAAATTTATAAATAGTAAGATTTATAAATTTCGTGAAGTTATTAAAGAATGGTTTTGGATAAATAATTGAATCTTATAAGTTATAAGATTTATAATTATGAAGTTCAAAGGAACGATGGTGCAAACAAATAAATTTTAAGTATTTAACTTATAATATGAACCTTTGGTATATAATTGAGTTATGAATTGAATATAGGGTAATGAAGGAATTTATAAACATTGTTTTATAAATTCGCAAATGACTTATTTTGATAAGAAAATTGTTATAACTTATTTATGGAGTTATATTCACATTTTTGACTGTGAATAATCCTTTAAAATGAAATGTCTAAAAGGATGAAAATTGATTAATGTAGTATACTCACGTTTTTGAATAGTGAATAATATGTTAAAGAAAATGTTTAGATTGGATGTTTTAAATAGAATTAAAACGATCTAACGATGTTTTAAAATGTGTTGAGATTCGAAATCATAGATTTCAACATTCATTGTTGAAATAGACGTTTTCGAGAAATAGAAGGAAATGGTGGACTATAACACTGTTGTTATAGTAAATGATTTCCGAAAGGAAATGTTTTGTATAGTATTGGGATTTATATATCTATTTTAATTTCGAATCCCTATACTAGTGATTTTGGGTTGTCGTAACGATGTTTTACGCAACATTCGTTTTGGCCCAAATAAATATGTTTAAAAGAATGATTTCCTTAAAGAATGAAATATATACTTAATTTCGATTGAAGTATATTGAATATTTTTCAAGTATTGAAAATAAATAAAATTTTGTGAATTACTTATGAATAAATAAGTATGGAAATGTTTTCCAATATAAAGTGAATATTTTGAGAATTGATCTTTTTGAAGATAAATTGAAATGAATAATTGAAATCGGATATCAGTAGATATTGTGAAATATAAATTCACTAAGGAATTTATAAAAGAAAGTGGAATTTGTTAAAAATAAATATTGATTTATTTTTGAAGTGTGAAAATTATATATCTAGTAAAGATATGAAATTTGGGAAATAAATAATTTGGAAAATTATTTGGAATCTGGTGATGTTGTGCATATCCATTGATAGTTCAATAACCGACTATCAATATTTCCCTTTGAATGGGTAATTGATGTGATTTGTTTGAATTTGAATGCCACACTTATTTTTGAATAAGCGCTCACTATTCGGGTTAATCGGGAAAGGACCATGGGGTCGTATAACCCATTCCGAATATGTGATACGTCGTTATGAATTGCATTTGAAGACCGGTGTTGAAGACCGGATCTTTTTTAAAGCGAAAGGACAACTCGTCGATTGTCTTTGCACCGAGTAGCTACGGTATAGAGACTCCCTATGTGATGGGAAGTCCGGACGTGATTAGAGATTATCCGGATTGCAAGGACTTCTTTGTAAGTGCCTTCGGTTTTGTTCGAGCCCGGAACAGACTTGTATGGATTGTATGTCTGACGTTACAGATTGAGATATAAAGCAGATTTCTTTCAATATATTTCTGTTGGTGGCGGAGAATTTATTCTTTTAGCTTAACACCATTCTCTGAGACGTACGAGCTCAGAGGTTATGTAGTTGAAGGTTATCAGCGATATATTCCCAATTTGGTAATGTGACATGCTGAGTGTTGCTGTGAAATGATCATTGTGTTGATTATTTGTGATAGGATCATTTGTTTGATCGTCTATCCTGGTGATCATTTCTATGATCATTTGTTGACCCAAAGCATGGCTTTTGTATAAAGTATGTTTTTGTGGACGAGACTTCGTCGAGCCTCACACCTCGGGAATGGTCAAAACAGGAAAGATGCGGCAAGGTTATGAGGGGTAGCGCCCTTTAGGATATGTGCATTTCCTTCTGGAAAAGGGTGGTATCATGGTATGGAGCCCAGATACTTACTCATGTTGAAAACACTTTATGATTGTGTGAATTGATTGCGAGCGCTCGGTTGAAAGGTCCCAAAGGACCGGGGGATGGCATATTCGGTCAGTTGTTACTCAGTTAGGGGTAACCCGGCCTTGTGTTGGTAGAGATCCGGTTTGGTTCTCGGGGATGTCCATCCAGAGGCATTCTCATGTGGCAATGGGAAGTTCCTTGGCCTGATCATTCGTTGGAAATCCAAAGAAACAATACGAGACTTGTACGGTTTTAGTTGTATAACCTGCCATGGAATGTGGCGGTAAGCTGCTATTGAACATGGTAGCTATAGTAGGCACAAGTGCGGTATGTCTATGCTGACTAAGATTTATATTCTACTTTCGAAATGAATTTTTCTCTACACTATGCACTAGTAATAATGTTAAATGTTCTTTTTAATGCGTATCAAGCATCTTTGACTATCATAAGGAGAAATCTCCTCCGATTCTGCGTTTGCATTGTGTGTGTGTGCGGGAGGCCTTATGGTAGTCTCATTTTTAAAAGCATTGCGAATTGACTTTAAAAATATTCCTCTGTTCTGATTTTAAAGATAAATAAACTGTTTTGAGTTCTCACACCAGTCACATGACTGACTCGGAGTTTATTGTTTTCCTTCCTAAACTCTGGGTGCCCACCAATTTCTACACGGGCAGTCAAGAGTTAGGTTTATCAGGATATTCTGGATATTCTGGAGTTGCTAGAGGCAAGCTGGATGGCATGGCGTAATTACTAGTATATAGTATTTCTTTTCCGCTGCACTGTTTGTTGTTGTTGTTGTACACTCTGATGATATGATGTAATGTAATGAAATGTATAAAATGTAATAACTGATATAGTTCTTTGTTTAAAGATTATTCATTTATTATTATATGTTGTTCCGCTGCGAATTGTGAGATTCTGATATTGTTGTGTTGTGTTCTGTTCCGTTCTATTTTCTATTTTCTTCTCTCTATTTTCTATCTTCTTATCTCTTCTTCTTTCTTTTCTTTTCTTTAAAACCCTCAGTGTTCGGTTTTCCGTCGTTCGATTTCTCGGCAGTCGATAAAGTGAGTATCGATGTTGAATTTTCGGAAGACGAAGAATCGGGTCCTGACAACATACAAACCAAAAAAAAATTGAAACAAAACAAAATAATGTACATGTAGTTTGTGAAATGGAATGTTTCCTTTAAACAAAGATTTAGTGCTAAATTAAACAAAATTGCAAGACAAGGAATAAATTGTAAATTTAATGCTTCTTTTTTTGTTTCAATTAACATAATTTATTTTAGAATGATTTATAACATAACATAATCAAGTCATCATATTATGTTGTCAACAAAGATTAATTAATGCAATTTTTTCAAAGTTTTATTCACAAAGCAATTTATGTGTAAATATTCAAAAGAAAATCTTCTAATATGAAAACTGACTTTTATGTCCAATTTTTTGTTAAATAACAATAATATAATAAAACAGCATAGGAATATATAGATTTATGATAAGAAGGTTTAAATCTAGGTTAAAAAAATAGATAACATACAGAATGAGATAAATGAAGTTATTATTGCTCATAACAAAATAGCAGTAAATACAACAAGCAGCAAAAATAACAAGTTTTTTTAACATGACAAGAATACACATTTGTTCCAAGAAGGGTGTTTGAGACATTCAAGTAAAAAATTCAAATTCATTCATATGAACGATTGGTAGAAAAAGAGAATTAAGGGGATACTAACAAAATTAAAGAGATTTAAACATATGGAATTAAGGAATTTCCCCTAGTGCATAACCCTAACTCTATCAATAATTATTATTACATAAAATACCTTTTAAGGATTTTCTATTTATATATAAATCAATTAATTAAAATAATTATATCACTATATAAAAAAGTTTATAATAGAAATCAGATAACTTTATTATGAAAAGATTGATTATAGAATTAGATATATGTAACAAATTACATAATTGTCTTTGGAGCATACCCCAAACTCTATCAAAATTAGCATCCCTTTATAACTAACCATACATAATAACCATAGATTTCAATGGTTATTTACTAACATATGACATATACTCAATTATGCATACCAGCCGTAAATCAATTTGTCATGCTATACTATGTTTGCATCATGAATGCGAACACAGTATAAATTAAAATACAGTATTAAGATAAGTATACTAAAATACCATTAGATTTAACACTAAACGAAAATAAATCATAGTGTACAAACTTATATTTTAATACAATATTAATTAAATTGAAATTAAAGCACTAAGCTCCTTTATTAATAATCGCTAGATATGATTTAGTGAAAATATATTATTCATGTAGACACAAGATACGATCTAATGCAAATTAATGAAATGGTCATGTTTTGAGATTTCCCATTTAACCCTACTGTTGACGCACCTAAATCAACAATGATATCAGAGCCACATACTTCACCCAGTGACATACAGATTATAGGATTACTAGGCTTTACATATTGATATAGTTGTATAGATCACATACTTTACTATGCCTTTACAATGGACATATTGTTATTATTCTAACGTTTTGGATGCATGTGAGATAGGTTGAGGTATGGTTCCATGTACCCATATTTCTCTTATCCAGTATTTCATTTATTTAGCATAGGTGCATATATGTACCTGATATCATTAGCTAGTTTGCTCCCCACACCTAGCTTTCTGTCCGACCCTCATGTTGCCTTTGTTTTATTTTCTTTTTACAGCTCTCGAGTACTCACACGAGTTGGGTAAAAGTTAGGTATTGATGGGCAATGTCTTGCAGGTCTTGAAGTAGCTATTGGAGCTTGGAGAAGCTGTTGGCTATTATCCATATTTCTTATTTACGCATGAATAAACAACATGTATGCATATGAGATGAAGTGGCATATCTTCGGTAATCTAATGTATCTCATATATTTTATGTGTCATATGGTACTGCACTATTTTCTATGATATATTTTCCTTTCCTCTATGAGTTCGTATATGATGATGCATGATATATGGTTTTGGGTTTTATCACTTGAACGAATGCCGTGTTCCGATACATACGAATTAGATTAAGGCGAGAGTTGATTCAAGGTGTCTGAATGAATCTTCAAAATATATATGTCAAATATTTCTAAAATATCATAAAGTTTTATATCGTCTAAACAATTTAATTTTATTCAGGATATATGTTACTTCGATTTGAAATCACTTTTAGCCTAAAGCTAACACTTTATTCATGCTCATAAAATCTTTTTCTGGTTAAAATAGCCCATTTTTATCATTTAAATTATTTGTTCTTTATATTCTCAAATGGATGTAAAGGCTAAAGAAAGCCATCACTAACGACATAAGGAAAATTGAGCAACGAAAATTTATATCATTTTCCCAAAGATATTCCAAAAGCAACATATACATCTAGTTCTATATTACAATCATAATTATTTTCAAAACTATATTATATCCAATTTTAAATATATATTACATGTCCATAATGTTTTTTCAACACAACTCAAATAAACTATATACTATCTATTTGGTTTAAAATACAAAACTCTTTTTTGTTAGTGATATGCATTACTCCAATTCTTTTTAGATATCAAGATTTCTAATTGTATTTTAGTTTAAATCATTATTAACATATAAATAGAGAAAATTATAGCATTGCTACAAAATAAAGAAATTATGACGTAAAGAAATATTGAATAAAACTAACATATGGAAAACATATGAATTTGAATTAAAGGACATGCCTGTATATTTTTGCTACTAATTAATGTTATGAACTCAAAAACCACTTATCTTTTTATTTTATTCTTAGTTTAGTGCAAATTAAACCTCTATATAAGTTATCTATTTCAACTTGGTTCACAACAACTTCACATCCACGTCTGTAGATTTTTTAAATCCATATTATATGAAAAATAATATCTCATGCATTCTCAACATATGAATAATTATTTTTAAACATGGTATAACTTCACTTATGCATTAGCAAGTAAAAATTTAAATTGTATATTGAACATTACTGTTAACTACTCTTTATCAGCGACCTAACACGCGACCTAGCAATTTAAGAAAGGGCACGACCTAACTCCATAAAGCAACTATGCGACCTAAAGATTTAAGCACCGTCACGACCTATGATCTATGGAAAGTAGCGACCAAGCGGTTCTCAGCGACCTAAGGAAGGCCGCGACCTAACGGTTCTCGGCGACCTAAGGAAGGCCGCGACCTAACGGTTCTCCGCGACCTAAGGAAGGCCGCGACCTAACGGTTCTCAGCGACCTAAGGAAGGCCGCGACCTAGCGGTTTAAAGACTTCGCAACCTAACGATTTAAGGAGACGCCGCGACCTATAGAGCTCACACGACCTAAGGTAGGTCGCTCACGACCTAAGGACATTGTATTGGAAAGCCGCCCTTTCTGTGCCGCTGCTAGTAAGGTCGCGTACGACCTAGAACTTGTAGAAAAAAGGATGCGCTCATTCATAAAAAAGGAAAGCCGGATCTCCTTAGTTCGAAGACGACCTACGACCTATGATAGGTCATCCACGACCCAAGGCTTAGAAAATGATCCCATACTATTAGGTCGTTGCCGACCTACGACCTACTTTAGGTCGAAGACGACCTAACACTTGGAGAATTCTGCCAAGAAAATCACGCCTATAAATAGACAACCACTTCCAACTTCAAGGGGACTTTTGGCACATTCTCTTCACACACCGTTACCTTGCTGCATTGAGAACTTCATCAACACTTAGAGCTTCCAAGATTAGAGGAATACATCAAAGAAATTCACGAAGAAACCACACATCTTCAACATGAATCTAAGAACTTTAATCGACATTGAAGCTTAAGACTTGTTCCAAATCACTTGTAACTTGAAGTGTATTATACTTGAGAAGAATTGTATCAGTTTGTAACGGGATTATTAATAAAAGTACTTAGAGTGGACGTAGGCTATACCCTTAAGCCGAACCACTATAAAATCGTTGTTGTTTACTGCTCTTCTGCTATTACTTGCTTGTAATTCTTTCCCGATCTATCGGGTGGTGCTTTCACAACTACACTTTACACACCGGGGTGTTAGCGTTCACATTTTAGCGTTAACATTTTTGGTGCTTTCACTGAGAATTGAACTCAGGAAAACTGTCATCATTGCTTCGCAGAGATTTGTAGAAAGAATTTCTTTAAAAACCAGAAGTCTATCTGAGATTATGGCTCCTGGAAGGAAAAGTAGATCTGTCAGATCTGAAAACATTCAAGAGGGAACCTCCGCTTCCCCTGTACCTAATCAACCCACTCCATCTGTTGGAGTTACGAAAGCGGAGCTGGATGCTGTGATTCTAGGGCTAAACCAGCAGATAAACGCCCAAAATGCACAATTAGAGGCTCAAGGTGCCCAGAATGCTCTGATTCTGAATAAGTTGAACGATTTACTTGGGGCAAACAATCAACCAGCTGGTAATGAAAGGAACTATGCTGGCAACATTCATGACGTTAGTGAGGGAAATGCTCCTGAAAGGGCTACTAGTCCCTTTGAGCGGGCAGTACCTGAGGCCGGTGGATCTAGAATTCGGCATGATGAGGAATATCTTTCTGGAATGGTCCGGCAGATCATGAAAGAAAGTATGCAAAGGGTTGAAGATGAGAAGGAATGGGGTTTCACCCCAAGTAAAACTCCGTTTACTGAAAAAATCTTGAAGGCGGAATTTCCAAGGAAGTTTGTCCCTCCAACAATTCCAGCTTACAAAGGGACAAGTGATCCGAATGAGTTCTTGTATAAATATGATTGGCACATGACAGGTGCCAGGGCCTCTGACGAAATAAAGTGTCGATATTTCCCCGTATACCTGGAAGGTGTGGCTCTACTATGGTTCACCAAGTTGCCAGTCTGATCTATTGATCAGTTTTCAGACTTGACCAGAAAATTCAAGGAGCAGTTTAGACTATATGCTTCGAAGGCCAAGGACATTATGTCACTATCGAGTTTAGAACAGAATCCTGGTGAGTCTATCAGATCCTTCTTGAACCGCTTCAATATAGCGCTGGCTGAGGTGGACAATGCTGAACCACGAATGATATTGACTTATCTGATGAGGGCTATTGATAAGTCAAGCGAATTCGGGAAATGGTTAAATATGAAGGAGCCAACCTCTCTCGAAAAGTTCTACAAAAAAGCAGATGAATTCATTCGCTTGGAAAGCCGTCCTTTACCAGTAAAGACAGTGTTGGAGAAAGCAGAAGACAACACTGTCGCTCCACGCAAGAATGAATCGGTGGGGCAAAAAAGGGAGAATAATAATGGGAAGAAACAGGGTAGTCTGAAGAAGCCCCGATCCTTTAAGCCATCAGAATATACTCCATTATCACATACACCGGAGCACATCTACCTGGCCACTAAAGATTCCGTCGATTTCCCTAAACCTATCCCTTTGAGAACCGGGAAAAAAGCCATACAGAGTGGGAAATTCTGCCGCTTCCACAATCAACCCGGTCATGAGACTGATGAATGCCGCCAGTTGAAAAATCTGATTGAAGAGTTGCTAAGAGAAAACAAACTGCAGCAATTTGTGAAGCAGAATAGCAACAATCCTGCATCGTCAAGTCAGGGGCAACAGGTTCCTGTTCATCAGCCTAGGACAGGTGAGAAAGCTACGGGACATGAATCTGGAAGGCCCGTTATCAATGTCATTACAGGAGGGCCTCACCCAGCTGGCAAGAGCTGGGGTGAGATGGAGAGATATTCCAGGGCTTTGAAATATGCTCCAGCCGAAGAAGACGTCTTTGTTTTAGAAGACACTACGCCCCTGAAACAACAGAAAACTTTCAGCGATGATATTGTTTTCAGAGCCAGAGATTCCACAGGTTTAGAAGTTCCTACCCTAGATCCCTTGGTCATCTCGGCTGGTATTGGACCGGCCATTGTCAGAAGAGTCCTCATTGACTGCGGAGCATCATGTAATATCCTCTTCAAGAAGACATTTGACCAGATGAAAATCCCTATGATCGATGTACAAGCCTCATCACAGAAGATCGCTGGCTTCACTGGGGAGCCAAAACAACCAATTGGGACCATCGATCTGCTTGCAGAACTTGGGGAAGCAGAAAGGAAAGTGGTCCGCAAGCAAACGTTTGTGATTGTCGATGAGTTTTCTGCTTATAACGCTTTTCTTGGCCGTCCAACACTCGCAGCATTTAAAGCTATCCTAGCCCCGTGGTGCCTCACTATTAAATTCCCTACTGACAATGGAGTAGGAGTTATAAAAGGGGATCAAAATGCTGCGCGAGAATGCTATTTGACAGAACTGCGGGAGTCAAGAAAGAGAGAAATGGGAAAGGATGCGGCAACCCCAGTCCGCATCAAGGAACCAGCCTTGTAGCAATTACGGGGCGGACCCTGCACTGGCGAGCACAGCGGGGCACGGAAAGAAATGGATCCCAGAAAAGCCAGTGCAGGGGAGAATAGAATGGTACCGGTGGAAACGACAGTTCCGGTACCTGTTGACCCGAAGGACCCAAATAAGGTGTTGAATGTGGGTTCACAGCTTAATGTGTCAATTCAGAATATCTTGATATCTTTCCTGAAAGCAAATCTGGATGTCTTTGCTTGGACTCATGCCGATATGTGTGGAATATCTCCAGAAGTTGCAGTACACGCTCTGAATATTGACCCAAAGTTTACGCCAGTTAAACAGAAAAGAAGAACCCAAGGTCCAGAAAGGTCAGCAGCATTAAAAGAAGAAGTTGATCGACTCATGGAAAATAACTTCATCAAAGAATCTACATATCCGAATTGGGTTTCAAATCCAGTGCTGGTCAAGAAAGCTAATGGAAAATGGAGAGTGTGCATCGATTTTTCCGATCTAAACAAGGCTTGCCCCAAAGATTGCTTCCCTTTGCCCAGGATCGACCAACTGGTAGATGGAACAGCGGGGCATGAGTTGTTGTCTTTCATGGATGCCTACTCCGGATACAACCAGATCATGATGCATGAACCTGATCAGGAGGACACGAGCTTTATCACCGATGTTGGTCTTTAATGCTACAAAGTTATGCCCTTCGGATTAAAAAATGCAGGGGCAACCTACCAAAGACTTGTTAATGCTATGTTCAAACCGCAATTGGGCAAAACTATGGAAGTCTACGTCGACGACATGTTAGTGAAGTCTAAGAAAGCAGCGGATCACATTGAACACTTAGCAGAAATGTTCGCAGTCCTCCGGAAATACAGAATGAAGCTTAACCCTCTGAAATGTACATTTGGGGTCGAGTCCGGAAAGTTCTTAGGATTCATTGTTAGTGCTAGGGGCATTGAGGCTAGTCCAGCTCAAATTACTGCCTTGAAAGAAGTTAAAGCTCCCAGAACGAAGAAGGAATTGCAGAGTCTCAATGGAAAGGTCGCCGCCCTGAGTCGGTTCATTTCCAAAGCCACTGATAAATGCATCCCATTCTTTGACGCCCTGAAGAAAGGAAAGAAGAATTTTGAATGGACTTCCGAATGCCAAAAAGCCTTCGATGAGTTGATCCGTCATATGGAAACGCCTCCAATACTTTCTAGGCCAGGCAATGGTGAGGATCTTCTTATATACTTGGCAGTATCATCTCATGCTCTAAGTGCAGCGCTGATACGGGAAGACAAAAGGATTCAACATCCGGTTTACTATATCAGCAAAAGACTCACTGGGGCAGAGCTGAATTACTCCAAGTTGGAAAAACTCGCCTATTGCCTACTAGTTGCATCTAGGAAACTGAGGCAATATTTCCAAGCTCATCCTATCAGAGTACTCACTGATCAACCTCTAAAGCAAGTCCTATTTCGCCCTGAAACTTCGGGTCGCCTTCTAAAATGGAACATTGAACTCAGTCAATATGACATCACTTATCATCCCCGAAAAGCGATCAATGGACAAGCTTTAGCTGATTTCATTGCAGAATTCACAGAGAAAGATAATGGTGAGGAAGAAGCGATCAATGATTCCCCAATCCAGTGGAAGATGTATGTTGATGGCGCAAGAAATGACTATTGTTCTGGAGCCGGAGTGGTACTTGAAACTCCTGAAGGTCGATCATTATGTTATGCACTAAGACTGGAATTTCCTTCAACAAACAATGACGCAGAATATGAAGCTCTTATTGCAGGTCTGAAAATCGCTAAAGAGCTAAACATTCGAGCATTACAAATCTTCAGTGATTCTCAGCTTATTGTATGCCAAGTCAAGAAGGAATTTCAAACAAAAGGTGGAAACTTGCCTTCCTACTTGTCAAAAGCTTGGGAACTCCTATGTGAACTCGATCATTATTCAATAAGCCATATTCCCCGGGAAGAGAATACGAAGGCAGATTCCCTCGCAAAGTATTCAAGTTCTGGTGAAGCTCAACTATTGGGATTGGTTCTCGTAGAAGTCCTCTCAGCACCAAGTATAGACGAGATGGATACAGACTGGATTATGAATGTATCTCAAGAACAAGAGTCGTGGATGACTCCAATATTAAATTACCTACTCAACGGTTCTCTGCCAGAAAATTCAAGAGAGAGACAGAAGCTACTAAGGAAAGCCTCTCGCTATGTAATTCAGGATGGCCGATTGTACAGACGGGGATTCTCAATGCCTTTACTTCGATGTGTATCCAGGGAAGAGTCCAAAACAATCCTAGCTGAGGTACATGGAGGAGAATGTGGTGATCATTCAGGTGGCCAAACATTAGCAAAGAAAATTCTCCGATACGGATATTTTTGGCCAGAAATTAATCAAGATGCTGCAGATTACTCCCGAAAATGTGACAGATGCCAAAGATTTGCCAAAATTCCTAGAGCACCTTCTACCGAACTCACACAGATGGTCAGTCCATGGCCGTTCGCAATTTGGGGAATGGATCTCATTGGGCCGCTACCAACTGCCAAATCAGGAATTAAATATGCTATTGTTGCGGTTGATTACTTTACTAAATGGGCTGAAGCTGAGCCATTGGCTACTATCACCTCTAAGAAAATGATAAATTTTGTAACCAAGAATATCATTTGCAAATACGGTGTGCCTCAGAAAATAATTACGGACAATGGTACTCAGTTTGAAAGCGAAGAATTCCAGGATTTTTGCAAGCGATTCAAAATTCAGAAAAGCTTTTCAGCAGTGGCTCATCCGCAGGCAAACGGGCAAGTGGAAGCAGTAAACAAGATCATCAAATCAACCATCAAGAAGCAACTTGAAAGAGCAAAAGGTGGTTGGGTCGATAAGCTACCACTTGCACTATGGGCATACAGAACTACCCACAAAACTACGACTGGGCATACTCCTTTTTCATTAGCATACGGATCGGAAGCAATGATCCCGGTTGAAACTGAGGTCCCTTCACACAGAAGAATCCATTTCAATCAAGCAGAAAACGAAAAGCTACAACTTGAAGCGCTAGATCTCCTTGATGAAAAAAGGGATGAGGCTAGTCTCAGAATTGCAGCTCATCAGCAAAGGATAGCCAGACATTTCAATTCCAAAGTTCGTCAACGAAGCTTTGAAATCGGAGATCTAATCCTGAAAAGAATTATGACAACGACAGGTGTGTTTGGGCCAAATTGGGAAGGACCATATGTCATAGGTCAGAAGCTTCTTGACGGCACATTCAAGCTCACTACTGTTGAAGGAGATCAAATTCCAAGGGCATGGAACAGCAATCACTTGCGTCCATACTTTACTTGAAAACTTTGTTGAAATATTGTAAAAAGAATTGTGAATGTATGATTCTTGCAATTGAAAGCAATTGTAAAACTGATGCAAGTGATTAATGAAAGAATATAAAGTGGATGTAGGCCCAAATTCTCGGCCGAACCACTATAAATCTTGTGTTCCTTATTTTTATTACATGTTTGCTTTATTTTCGATATAAAGGTACATAAAATGTATTGCTGAAATGTCGATTTAAATTTTTGCAGACAATGGAAATAAAACTTGCGCATAATAAAACCGAGCGATTCTCGCCATCATTCAACAAACAAATTTCAAGTCACAAAGACCCCGAATTCAAATCCTAGATAGGAAATACTTCAATTGAACGGCTAATGATTTCGATAGAAACGAGCCCTTGCTGATAAATTGAGATTGTTTGGACAAACAAACATCCAATTAGGAAGCTAGTGCCCGTTCTCACGAACTTGCCTGACAATGAAGTACACTTCCTTGGATTAAACAAGCTACTTGCAAGAAGAGGGGAATGAAAACTTGAAAAGAGAAAAAAAAAGAAGATCGATGAAAAGGCATAAGCAAGAAGACAAGGAAACAACCAAAATCCATCATCGGCAGCACAAGTCCTCTTCAGAGGCACAACTCTTCAGAGGATAAAAGACCTCTAGTGGGTCATATGCCACAAAAAAGAAAGTTCTCTACTCAACAAAAAAGATTGGAGGAGTCATGACCCTCCAACCATGAGAGAGTAACTTCCAGGCAATGAAAACCCTTTCTGAGGCACATTTCACCAGGAGTTGAAGTGAAATAGCCGCTCTTCGGAATTTCACTTCACCAGAGTTGAAATGCAAACAAAATAAAAGCCCTCCTCGGAGGCCCATTTCACCAGGAGTTGAAGTGTTATGACCGCTCTTCGGAATTTCACTTCACCAGAGTTGAAATGCAAACAAAATAAAAGCCCTCCTCGGAGGCCCATTTCACCAGGAGTTGAAGTGTTATGACCGCTCTTCGGAATTTCACTTCACCAGAGTTGAAATGCAAACAAAATAAAAGCCCTCCTCGGAGGCCCATTTCACCAGGAGTTGAAGTGTTATGACCGCTCTTCGGAATTTCACTTCACCAGAGTTGAAATGCAAACAAAATAAAGACCTCTTCGGAGGCATATTTCACCAGGAGTTGAAGTGTAACAGCCGCTCTTCGGAATTTCACTTCACCAGAGTTGAAAAACAAACAAAATAAAGACCTCTTCGGAGGCACAATCAAGAAGAAAGACCTCTTCGGAAGCCCACGTTTCGTCGAGATTGAAATAAAACTTCCAAGTGTTGAAACGTGAAAAGGCTTTCTAAGGCAAAACTCTTTGGAGGTACACGTTTCACCGAGATTGAAATAAAACTTCCGAGTGTTGAAACGTAAAAAAATCCCTCCTCAGAGGTACAACTTTCTATATAAAAAAAAATCCTCATCAGGGGCATACTTTAACTTCCGAAGAAGAGAGAAAAAGAGAGAGAGGGAGTTAAAGTACCCTTCAGAGGTCCGCTTTACCGCATAAAAGAATTCACTTGGTAAAAAAAAAAAACGTACTTAAGCAAAAGAAAGAAGTGATTTCTTCAAAGGTCAAAGCGCAGAAACTTATACGAAGAGGGTTGTACTTTGCAAAAATTTTCTTTAAAGAATAAAATAATTATTCTTTAGCAAATATGAGTGCAAGTCCCCTCGAAGTATAGAATATTGCAGCAAACTTATGGAATGGGGGCAATATAGTATAATTACACACAATATGGTATAGCCAAACCAGCAAAAGGTAACGCTCAAGTAACATGCCATAAGCTCGCTGCAATATCGTGTAAATAAACTTATGCAAAAAATAAATAGTAAATGCATTCTCAAATTCAAACAGAAGTTTGTACAAACGAAGAATCATTTTATTCAACTATAATGCAGATACAGGTTTCAAAATAAAAGCGGGGGCCGGTACCCGCACAACTCTCGGCCAGTTCATACAAAAGACAAAAAGCTAAAGCCTTCACTTCTTTTTACTGCCTTTGGAACCTTTACCCGACCGAATGACCAGCTTTTCAGGTCGGCCAGTGGGTATAAGGGAGGAAGGAGAGGTAGGCGCAGCTGGCCCAACTTCTGGTTCCTCTTCAGTGGCAGTGATTATCTTCCCTCTCCTCCTTGATGCTCCTTGCTTCTTTCTCCTCTTTGAGGAAGACTCACTTCCTGGAGTGACAAGTTTAGATAGAGTTATGTCGTCAGAAGGAGTCCGCTCCGGAGATATGTCGCCTCCCTCAAGTCCCTCATCTTTCTGCTCTTGCGAAGCAATGGGATCATCCAGGCCATGGAGAGCTTCTATTTGTTCCTCCTGTGATCCAGGCTGCGAAGCAGAAGGAGGAGCCACCTGAAGAGATGGAGGAGGGATTACCGGAGAAGTAGAGATTTGAGCGGTGCTTGATACTTTTTCTACAGAAGAAAAGAGGTTAAAGTCAGTAAAGAGAGGAGATGAAGGTTCACAAATAAAGTCAGTAAAGAGAGGAGATGAAGGCTCATCAAGGTTGAGAAAATAGCCAAGGAGCTCATGAAACTCATGCGAAATAAATGAGTAACCCGCTTGAGCAGAATTGACAGTAGGGAGATTAACAGTGAAGTTACCTGGAGAAGCTGGTTTCCTGATATCGACTTCATAAGCTTGCGCATCAGCGCTCTCGTCACCCTCGTCTCCACCTTGTATGCTTGTAATTTCAGTGGCAACTTTGGTGGGAGATGCAAGATGGGAACTGGAACCAATAATGTCGACTTCAGACGAAGAAGGTGGCTGGACTAGAGTAGTTGAAGTGGCTTTTCCCAGCTGGTCCCCTTCCGTCACTTCAGTTCTTAATTTGGCAAGTTGTTCCTTTCCCTTGGCAAGGGCAGCGCGAGCGTCATCATCAAGATAATGCTTTTCCAGGGCTTATTCGTCATAACCAGTACCTTCAGCACCAAGCATCTCAAGGGCGGCCTCCCACACTTCAGCTAAAGTGATTTCATACTTGGGACCAAGAAAAGCGAGGCTTCCACGCCCCAAGACGCTATGCAAGTAGAAGTCGAATAATGTTGAGCCGAAGCTGTTTTTGGTCGCCTCATGAGATTCTTCGGCTGCGATTTTGCCGGCGATAGCCTCATCGCGCTCCCTTTCAGTTTTGGCAAGTTGAAGCTTAAGCATTTGTATTTCCGCCTCCTGGGAGTTGTTTTTCTTTCGGAGCTCAGCAATATCAGTAGCATAGCCTTCACTGATTATTTTTTGTACTTCGAGCCTGTCTTCGGCATCCCTTTGGCTAGCGTGAGCGTCTCTCACTTGTTTCAGGAGCACTTCTTCTTTTTGAGAATAGGAAGTGGAGGAAGCAACAAGCTCATGTTTCAATTCCTCGACTTTTGCTTCAAGCTCCTCATTGTAAGAAGCAATGTTCCTCATTTCGGTGTCGTGTTGCTCAACGACCTTTTGCCATTCGGCCTTATCGTTTTCCATGGTAAGCATGGCCTCTATGTTGGCACGGTTAACTCTTTGAAGCTCATCGACAAGCTTCTGCCAGTTTGACATCCTCTCGATATCAAGTTTGACGGCGTCGAGATTTCTTAGCATGGCAGACTTGTCGATGGGGACCAAGTCTAGGTCGAACCTCACTCCCTTAAGGCACCATTGAGGAAACCGGCTCTGCAGAGTGGCAGGACCCGGTCCAACTTGAAATTTGGGCCTGCTAATTATCGTTTGAATGTCTGATTTCCCAAGAGCGGGAGAGTCAGAAGGAATGTCGAGCGAAGCAGGAGTAGTAACTTTCTCAGGAGTAGTAGAGGCCTGCTTTTCACTGTGACGGGCTCGTTTGCTTAAGTCTTCACCCATGTGACCTTTTCCTCGATCGTCATGAGATTTTCTCTTGTGGGAGTCATCGCCTTTTTGCCAAGAATCATGGCGCTCTTCTCTCTCCCTTCTTTCACGACGCTCTTCTTCATCCCTCCTTTCACGAGCCTTTCGAGCAGCCCTCTCTTCGTCAGACTCTCTATAGGAGGTGAAGTAGCGCCCATAATTATATTGACCATGCCCCCCGTAGCGTTGGAAGTCCTGATAATATGATCCGCCGCGTGTCATTGAAGGATCTGAAATAAGAAAATACAAGCTTTAGAAATCTTTAAAGTATAAGAAGATAAGTGCATAAATGTGCTGAAAAATCCTTAGTTGTGTGTGAAGTGCAAACTACTCGCGTTGGACTAACGAACCACTCCTTAGTTGGGGGGAAGTGATAGGTTTCACTGTCGGTGACAATTCTTGAGATAAAGGAGTTGGAGTCTGTTGGAGGGCAGATGTCGCTTCAATCATCTGGGGTACAGTTTTGCCGCAGGCAGGGTCATCTTTAAAGAGCTCTTGGGAAGTGACAATTATGTCACTTAAATCCCCAAAGACGTCATCACCATCATGCCCAACCTGATTCCCTCCATCAGCTCCTTTGTCGGCACTCTTCCTGGTTTGGGAAGGGGGCTCCTCTTCTTCTTCAATTATGGGGGCAAGCGCGGGTTTTATTGATGGCCCCATGTCATCTCTTGGAACAGAACACTTTATTAGTGAAGTTTTTATAGAAATTTCTCCTTGTATGTGTTCTCCAGTAGAGACCGGGGCATCAGGAATTGTCACTGGAGAGTCAGGAACTTCCGTCGGAGCTTCATGAGCTTGAATTGAACGAGAAATATGTAGAAGCCCGAACTGATGAAGAAATTCATCCGTTAATAGAAATTTAACGCTCCTCTCTTCAGCCGGGACAGCGCTCAATCTCTCAAACATCGCCTTATGGCTTAGGTCCCTAGATGGAGGAGGAAGTGCTGTAAAGATAAGAAATGGAATCAGCACTTGGCAATACGAAACATGAAAGACTTAGAGTAAAATTGAAGAATGAAGGAAAAAAGATCTCACTTCCTACTCTCCAGTCCGCGTAAAATTCTGCGGGGCAACGAATGTAGAAGTATTGATTCAGGAATCCATGTGCACTCTCCGGCAAATCCAAAATAAGTTTGCGGCTCCGCGCACCCCTTACAAGTACAATTGAAGGATGGTCCTTGTTCTTTGCAAAAGTACACAAGTAACAAATCTCCTCGAAACTCGGAAGACGGTCAAGAGTCCTCCTGAACAAAACGCACAATCCCATCAAAATGGCATAGCCATTGGGATGCAACTGGAAAGGAGAGATCGTCAATCGGAGAAAGGTTTGTCGAAGAAATTCATTAAAAGGAGGAATTGCTCCACTTAAGCACATTTGGCGATTTATGGCAATAAAACCGTAAGGCGGTCTATCAGCGAAATCATTTGGTCCAGGAAGTAAAACTTCTGCCTCGGCAATGCCAAATTGAACGCATAATTGATTAAGTGTCCGCTGTTTCAGAAGAGTAGGAGTTCTTTCTGGAGAGTTTTCTAATGGAATAGCAATCGGGAAAGTCCCTTCGGCATATTCTATCATCTCTTCTTGTTCTTGTTGAGACGTCATTCTACATAAGCAACTGGATGATTCAGATGAAAAGGTGCACGTTTCCTAAAAAGTGTGAAGTGTTGTGCAAAAAATAATAATAATAATAATAATAATAATAATAATAATAAAAACAAGAGAAAGTCAAACATAACTGAAGTTAAACTAGTTGACAATTAGTCGACTATGAGATTCCAGGACTTGTTAATATAAAGCTCAAGAATAGTGTTAATGCAAACGAATCAGCTTTAACTGGATATTTAAAGTTTTGCTTTAGCACTTCACTTGAGTTCATTGGTTCACAACATTTCATTCACACAGTTCATTTAAGTTAATTACTCTTTATCGACTAATCTGTCATTTGATGTGGGCAGTCAATGGCAGTATATTTGTCCCAGTTTTCTGCAAATATTATGTTTAACAGGTTATTAGCGTTAGAGATAATCTACAACAAAGCGCAACAGAATTCGAGATTAAACAATCCAGTTCAATTCAACCAAGTCTTCACAGAGTTTCACAAGTCATAGGTCGTCCAGCGACCTAGCATAGGTCGAAGCCTTCTTAAGTCATGCTGTGCAAAGTAAAGGATGAGGCATTCCAATACAGTGTTAGCTCGGCCACGACCTAGAGTCTATGTCGCAAGAAAGTTAGGTCGCGCAGGTCCTGGCTAAGTATAGCTCTTAGCTCATGGATAGTCTTAGGTCGTTCAACGACCTAATGTAGGTCGAGACTACTCCTTAGGTCGCAGGGGTTCTTAGATCGCGAGTTGTCTTGAATCGCTCACATTCACTGGGTCAATAACTTCCTCTCCACGCAATGCTTCATCGGACCCTATAACCCGCTATCCACTACACTTAAATCCATCATCCTATTCATGAGATTCATCATCTTTCTATACCACTAAACCATTTGAAAACCGACTCAAAATACCTCCGATCTATCATAAATCAAATTCATTATTGTGCGTTCGTGAATCGCTGCAACAACAATAATCACTGACAATCAAAAATCGATCACAACGCGGCTCAAAGTGGAGCATGGCGTACAAAATTGATTTGGGGTTCGGAGGTTAGAGCTTGGGATTCAACGATGATCGTGGAATGGAGAGAAACCGAAGGTACTTACGTAATTTGGTAGCAAGGATGAATCGGTGAATGATTGAACTTGAATTCGCCTTTTGGAGTTCAGAAAATCGTTAGTGGCGGTAGGAGGTCAGAGCAATGAGGTGAAGAAGAATTAAAACGACTTAACATATTTATATGAGGTAAAAATGGGAAGGCAAATAGGCACGCGTGATACAAGTGTTAGGTCGCTCATGACCTAGCTAAGTCGAGTCGAAGCACGCGACCCATGTCATAGGCCCATACTTCGAGGGGCAAATGTTAACTACTCTTCATCAGCGACCTAACACGCGACCTAGCAATTTAAGAAAGGGCACGACCTAACTCCATAAAGCAACTATGCGACCTAAAGATTTAAGCACCGTCACGACCTATGATCTATGGAAAGTAGCGACCTAGCGGTTCTCAGCGACCTAAGGAAGGCCGCGACCTAACGGTTCTCAGCGACCTAAGGAAGGCCGCGACCTAACGGTTCTCAGCGACCTAAGGAAGGCCGCGACCTAGCGGTTCACAGCGACCTAAGGAAGGCCGCGACCTAACGGTTCTCAGCGACCTAAGGAAGGCCGCGACCTAACGGTTCTCAGCGACCTAAGGAAGGCCGCGACCTAGCGGTTTAAAGACTTTGCAACCTAAGATTTAAGGAGACGCCGCGACCTATAGAGCTCACACGACCTAAGGTAGGTCGCTCACGACCTAAGGACATTGTATTGGAAGGCCGCCCTTTCTGTGCCGCTGCTAGTAAGGTCGCGTACGACCTAGAACTTGTAGAAAAAAGGATGCGCTCATTCATAAAAAAGGAAAGCCGGATCTCCTTAGTTCGAAGACGACCTACGACCTATGATAGGTCATCCACGACCCAAGGCTTAGAAAATGATCCCATACTATTAGGTCGTTGCCGACCTATGACCTACTTTAGGTCGAAGACGACCTAACACTTGGAGAATTCTGCCCAGAAAATCACGCCTATAAATAGACAACCACTTCCAACTTCAAGGGGACTTTTGGCACATTCTCTTCACACACCGTTACCTTGCTGCATTGAGAACTTCATCAACACTTAGAGCTTCCAAGATTAGAGGAATACATCAAAGAAATTCACGAAGAAACCACACATCTTCAACATGAATCTAAGAACTTTAATCGACATTGAAGCTTAAGACTTGTTCCAAATCACTTGTAACTTGAAGTGTATTATACTTGAGAAGAATTGTATCAGTTTGTAACGGGATTATTAATAAAAGTACTTAGAGTGGACGTAGGCTATACCCTTAAGCCGAACCACTATAAAATCGTTGTTGTTTACTGCTCTTCTGCTATTACTTGCTTGTAATTCTTTCCCGATCTATCGGGTGGTGCTTTCACAACTACACTTTACACACCGGGGTGTTAGCGTTCACATTTTAGCGTTAACAATTACTGATAATCATATTCACTTACTTCACCTAACATAACATCACTATTAACAAACAAATGGATAAACAACGTTAAAGTAAGTGAATGACTATATAAATATGCCCAATTGAAATAATTATACAAGGTGTTCATGGAAGCATAAAGTAGAACGAAGGATACATTATAGTGATTACGTGTAAACATTGAGAACGAGCTTCCTAAGAAGTGCATTTCATTGATACGTATGGGTGCAAGCGAGTCATTAACCAAAGTGTAAACATTGAAATTGCGATTCAACTAAATATCTTCGTTCTTGTTCATACATTTATAATTTTGATTTAATTAAAACTATTTCAACTAGCAAACTAAGTAAAATGCTACTCCTTGGATAAATAAAAGTAGATTTACCAAATCAGTACCATAAATAACTCTATATAATAGTTGCATGTATGACAAAAAACATGATCGCCAAATTTTGTTGTAACTGAGCATACTATGCTCTAAACAGAAAATATTGTATAAAATATATAAATACAATTTGGGAAAAGAAATATATTAAACTATTAAGATTGAAGTGGCTGGAGCGGAAAACCATTTATGTTAGTGTTAACACTTAATCAAATGGATATTATTAAAGATGATAAATTATATGTAACAAAAGCCATCGATCACTATGCCTAATTTTAATGCTTGAAAATGAAACTTTATGAACCAATCATGTTAAAAAGGAGAAAAACTATATATAAAACATTAATCGTAAATTACACTTCCTCAAAAGTTAAAATACCCATTTTTTTGAAATTTAGCCTTTATTATTGATATATGTATAACTGGAAACATAATGAAGAACAGAATAAGAAGTTAGTATAATTACCTTTATATATATCATATTTTATGAATGAAACCATGGTTTACTTTCATCCCATCGGCTCTTCCTTATTATTTTTGTTGCCAAAAAAGCCAAAAATAACATTTACTATAATATAAATACATTTATATAGCACGCACAACACACAAAGATGTGTGTGTACATATCATTTAATCAATGAAAGATTTTGTTGCATTAACCTCTTACTATGTTTTGAATTTGTAATTTGAAGAATATAGTGGTAGACTCTTTTTAAGTGACATCAAACTTAAGAAGGAAAAATTGTTATAAAGCATATGAAACAGCATTATCAATTTTTCTTAACAACCATCTTTTCTAACAAAAAAAATAAAATTATGGCATTGTAATATCCTATCAACTATTCAACTTAATTAGTCATAGTTAGTCATTAATATAAAGCTTGAGAGTATAATTGAAAACTAAGTATTATACCATAGCATATTTTCTTCTCCATTTGCAATGACTAAATGAAAAGACTAAAACTTTTTTCTTTGATAGTTTTATTTTCTTTAATTATAATTTTTGGGTTTGAAAAAGAGTAGTGGTATTTTCAAAGGATTAAACAATCGTCTCATTAAATTTAATCCTTAATCATATAAATAGGACACCACAAAGGTCAAACTCAAAGAAATTAATAAAGTGCAGCAAAATACATATATCCAAAAATAATGTATTTCGCTTGGAATTGGAAATGATATTTATCCTAGAAGTAACCGATGAACTTTTATGCTTAACTAATTAACCAAAATGCAACCTACTTAGTATCGATGGAAATAGATATACATGAAGCCAAAATCATTCATAGTTCTAGGTCAAAAAATGCTGAACTTGGAGTTTTGTTTAATCAAACTCAACCTTAGGTATAGGTTGGAGATAGTAAATCACAAAAACAGGAGAAAAGGTAGAGTTTCCATCAAACAAAACTCAAACTTGATGTGGAAAATAGCACGTTGGAAAAAAATTAAGAAGAAATAAAAAGATCTCACGTTCGAGTAAAACAATTGGTCACACCCTATAGTTATTGTTGGATCAGGTGCATTAGAAACAGGGTAAAAAGGGTAAAATTAAAAAATCCATTTATTTATTTGTGCAAGATCTTTAATTTGTGTTTATGTAAATAAATATTTGTTTATACTAAATCTAATTTAGTATTCTAGTTAATAAAAGAGGCTTAATTACTTTAATTTAATTTTACTTATTAGAATATTCATATATTATTAATTTTGCAAATAAATATTTTTATAATTTAATTTATAATTATAAATTTACTTAAGTTATATTTAATATGTTATAACACACATATTCACAATATAAACATTACACATACGCGAACACACACATATTTTGATTTAATGTTTATATTGTGAATATAAACTTGTGGCTCACAGAAAAAATTGATTACCTTGTTCTACGGTCAATATGAAGACAATGCGTGATAAATAATATATAAAATATTTAATATAATATATATCCAAAGTATATGCTACACAAAATATTATTTATAATCGATAATTAAAACATTTTCAAAACATTTTTTTTATAATCAGTATGTATAAATAAGTAATAGGGGGTTTTTAGGCTTAAGGAAAAAGTCAGAGAAAAATTTAGTTTCAGGGACAAGAAGTTTATTTTTTAGGCTGAAGGACGCTTTTTAGTGTAAATCACAGAATGATAGTTGTAACTATCATTTTCAGTTTACACTAAAAAGTGTCCTTCCGACTAAAAAACAAACTTGTTATCATTGACACTAATTTTTTTTGGAACTTATTCCTTGTGCCTATTTACTTGTAAGTAATATACATATAATAAATTAAAAATAGTTTTAATTCATTGTATGAACATTATATATATATATATATATGTATGTATGTATTAATCATATTTTAGGCATTATGTAATTATTTAAATAATTTAAAACAAGTTTAAAAACTACCAATTTATTCAAAATTAATATATTTTTTTAGAAATGATGTGGCTACAATAATAAATTTATTCATTCATTAATTGATTGACTTTCGGATGGAAATCATTTAGTTTGAAAAATTCAAAAAAAATCAATTTTAACTTATTTTTACTTAGTAACTAGTTTTTTATTTATTTGGAGGAAGTCGAAACCAAAAATGTTTTCTTACTTTAATTTATATTTGTACAAATATATATATATATATATATATTAATTTTGAAAACAAGAGATAATTTTTTTAATTTAAAATGAAATCAAATTTTATGTAAAATATTTTTTATACGTACACATATATAATGTATATGGCTAGAAATTAATAATAACTCTTGTTTACAGTCCAAAATAATTTTGATATATACATACATAATATAAGTATTTATGTAATTAAAAATATTTTATTCAATTTATATTATATATATGAACTTTTTACATTGAATAAAATATGACTAAATTTAAACATATATGTAAGATGGCATATTTAAGCGCGATAAGGATTAAGTCCAAAATCATAATGTTATACCTTTCTTTAAATTGACCTTACTAAGAACCGATACGTTGTGTGGGTAGTTTTTCTTCTTGGACACCACACTCTCCTTCTTCTCTTTGATTCGCAACGTCAGAAAAAAGCAACACTAAAGAGGGTAGGGCTAGCCGAAATGGAGCAAGAGAGAGTTCAAAATTCAGTGTAAGAATTTTTATGTAGACTAGACTATTTATTACCATAAGCCAACACAATTCTCCCCCCCCCCCCCCCCAGTTTTCTCAAACCTTAGAAGACTAGGTTCATTTTTCTATGGCCCAAAATATGGAACAAGCATGGTCAAAATGCCAATTGACACCAATTTAAATCAATATTTAATCAACTAATTATTAGCTTCCTAATCGATCAAACCATTATATAACTTTTATACATCATTCTATCTAATTTTAAGCTTGAAATAAATAATAAAAATAATAATGTATGAATAAATTTTTTAAATAATTTATTATCACTTCATAACATTTATAAATTAATCTTATCCTTGATCGTATTAGGAAAACAATTTACTATGTGGTCGTGTTGCCTTTCTGATGTCAACTCAATCCACAATCAATATTTAAATAATTTAAATACCAAAGTCTGTACGGGCTTTACTAAAGTATAGGTCAAGTTCAATGCTTGTATACCATTTAGGAGAAACCATATTTTTGATCTAATATAATCTCACCTAGTAACGATAGTTTGTACACATATTCTTTTCGTTATCACTATATCAGTTAGACATCTAGAGTTTGGTATTGAATCTGTTAATATCTTTATTAATTGCGTAGGCCAATTTTAAAATCTTTGGCTCAATCCAATAACATTTATCAACTAATTGATTTACTTTAGTCAAAGACTTTGACTTCCATTTTATTTATCAATTATGGTGATATTAGCATTCTATAACGAAGGAGAAAAATCTTCCCTTGGCGGTGTTTCACTTTAACTATTTGATTGTATACCCGAATATGGCCACAAAACGGTCCCTATGCCCCCATAACCAAAGTATAGTCTATATAATTAAGCTTTATAGTACTCTTTAGCGAAAAGATTACTGTACGCTGCTACTTTGAGATCTTTGATTTTAAGAAAGTTATATAACCTATAGAAGACTTGTCGAGTCGTTATGTTCCAAACAACTGTAAATATATAACCCTATAGTGCCCCAACAGTCATAGGTAAATAACTGTCGTATGGAGAGCGTTACATACATTAATCCCAATAGATTTATCAATATCCTTTTCTCGATACATCTGGATTAGGCACATCTAAGGAGGTGGTGTGTTTATAATATTGATTCAATACTCATGGTTAAAAATCTTTCCCAACTATAATCGATAGAAACACTACTCTTAAGGATTTTCTAGTTATATATGTTTAATGGTATTTACTCATTACTTATCATGATATAACAAACACATACAATATAAAATAAAAATTAGAAACCACAAACATATTTTATTTTGAACAAGACTATTTACATAATTTGGATTACATAACAAATTATATAGTTTCCCCTCGAGCACAACCCTAATCTATAAGTCACTTCATGAGTCGAGCATTCAATAATCAGTATGGGTCGAAGATAATAAATGAAAGACTAAAGCAAATTGTTATTATTTTAATCAATATAAATAAAAGTAAGGTTTAGTACCGAATTAGGAACTAAATGGATTTAGGAAAATGAATAGGGGACGACTTTTGGAAAACAGCCCTTTAAGTTTCAAAATCTAGAGCAGCCCTTAGTTCTTTTGGTTTCTACCTTGGTTCTCGCCATCCCCCTCTTTGACACTGATATTGTTATTGCCGTTGCTGGGCTCCCTACATCACCTACTCATAATTTAGAGGTTCCAACTATCTTGATGTCGGATTTGAAATCTTCCTCTAATGTTATATTATGGAATTCGCTTGAGCAAGCTTAGATTTAGGAAAATTCAGAAATGTATATGATCCAAAGTATGCCAATTTATATAAGTATGTTGGAGATGATGGAGGGAATAGATGACTTTATTATCGGATCATGGATGACGATTTATCACTGTACATTATTGGTGAACGTGGCCAGAGGAATAAATCTCTTTTAGAGGATACAGCTTGGGATAGGAAATATTTATGCTGCTTAGATTTGGTAGATTGTGTTCCTTCCTTAGTTTTTTTGTTCCCATGGTTCTTTCATGTTATTGGACCTGATTCTTGGGATGTAGACTTTTCTGCGAAAGGGGACTAGTCTATAATTCTTAGTAGTTTTGGCCTTGTTGCCAAACCCTTATGTTTATTGTTCTATAGATATTCTACGCATATGTGGAACATCTATTTTTAAATTTTTTAATAAAAGCAAATGGCCTATTACGAAGCCGGCTAGCCTTACTAAAAAACAATAGAGTAGCCCCACCTTTAAAAAAAAATTGAAAAACTCCCTTATTTTTTCTTCAGCCAAATATGCAAATATTTGTAGTTCAAAATATTACAAACATTTTTAGTTTAAAATGCAAATATTTGCCATAAAAATTACAAATATTTGTTTTTTTCAAAAAAGTAGAATAATAAGTAAAGGTTTTGGTCTACAAACATGCGAATAAGTTTAGATTTAATTTTCAAAAAAACCAAAATGATGTCAAGAATAAAAATTAAAGTGTAATTTTTTAACATGCTTTTGAGGAGGGTTTTCATGTTTCAAATTTGAAAACAAAGGCCGGACCCTAATTTCCAGAAAATGAAGTGGGAAGTAATTGATCATGAGAAAGATGAAGTAGCTTTAATTTTAGGGTTAATGTTATAAATAAATATAGATTATTGTAGGCCACATGGACAAAGGAGAGTTGGAAGATTTATGATTAATAAAAGAGAACAATATTATACTTATCTTTAGAAGTATAGCATCGATAAGGATATTTTATTAACTCAATGATCAGGCCAAAAAATTAAAGCTTTATTCCATCTATCAATAAAATTTTAAATTTTAATTAATTCCATATGTATTTTAGATTAAATAAATTATTTTAATAAAATAATAATTTTTTTGTAAGTTATATTTATTTCATTCATAATATTGTTTAATTACAATATATTATTTTAATAAAATATAATTTTCAGTAAATCCAAATACTATATATTAACTACAATTTTGAAAAAAAGAACTATAACGTATAGTTACAGAATACAATATATATATATATATATATATATATATCATTATATATGTGTTAATAATTATACAAGATTTACTGATTAAGATACTTACAAAACAATCTCATTGGTTTATGTCACTTTGTGCTCTCCGCTTTACCTACTCAAGACCTTCTTCGATCTCTAGAAACAACATGCAATTCCTTTCTAAATCTTAGAATTTAGAGGAGGCATTTATAATTCTCTTATATCTTTAACAAATGGCCATTAATGCTACTATTTATAGGCTACATCTGGCCGTCAATGGTCTCTTTTTCCATCATCTCATCTAATGAAATTGCTAGATTAAAGTTTGACCTTTTATTTAAATTTTAAATGGGTAACGAGTATTAAACAATTATAGATGTCGAACGTGTATATAAAAAGTATATTTTTGGCCATTACTAATTCAACTGCATTACATTTATATATAATTATTTAAACATATATAATATATTTAAATTAATTTCAACAATCATTAAAACAATTCTAATAAATCTGAAAAACTAATCATAGTAAATACATTAGTAACTTCATTTCATTATTTAAAAATTAAACTCCAATCTAACCATTTCTAAATTATTTATGGGCAATTTTACTTAGTTACAACAAATAATTTAATAAATATATTACAATTATATGTTTTATCAATTACTTTCTAAACCCTCAAATTAACTTTTACTTATATAAAGTCTACATTAGTCTTCTTTATGTTATTTATAACATTTATAAATCATTTTACCAAGTCGAATTTAATTGAATGTGGACGCCAAAGTGCGAATTAGTCCCTTGAGTATTTAATTGTTAAAATTGATCAATTTGATAACTTTTATCCATTAATCATGTTGGTTTGGCCAAAGTCATTATGACTTCATGTCAATTGACAATTACGATGACACTAACTTTCATTATCAAAGTAGATGAATCGTCCCTTGAGTAGCATTTCACTTCATGTATTTTGACTTGTAGCTAAAATTAAACGTAACACAAACCAATATCATGTGATTTTCTAAAGTCATAGAAAGATCTTCAATCATAAGACCTACAACTATCTCAAATTTATGGACCATTGCACATTGTTGTGTTATATCTTCTATTTGACTAAATATGATAACCTATAAAACTTTATGTTATTCTTTCTATAATAATTCTAAAATAGATAGTAGTACGTAATCTATTGGTTACACCAACAACCATAAGTCAATAATTATTGATCGTTTAGATAACATTAAGTTCACTGGCTATACCATTATATTTATATCGCATTCTCGAAACACTAAATGACTAGAAATATCTATGACTAAGTATTTATAAAGGAGAACCAATACTCATGATTAAAAACACATTTGCAAGTACAACCGATTAATTAAAAAAAATTCTTAAGAACTTCTACTTGTATAAAATAATGTACTCAATAAATTAATTAAATAAACTATGACAACCACCCCATACCTCTAATACCTAAATATCTTATAGAGTGCGCTGTGACGGTATCCAACCGATATAGGACGATGTCAAGGGTGAAAAAACTAAAATAATCATAGAACCTATATCTCATAATGTGTTGTGCTGAAAAATTACATACCACCCCGAAGTAGGTAAATCCGAATCAAACAAGCATATATCGTAAGAAAAAAACACACAAGCACTTTTTATATTGGTTCAGCACATACTCAGGCCTATGTTGAATTTAACCTTATTATTTGATTAATTATCTCTAGAATACAATCATAACTCAAATCCAACTACGGTCTAGTAAATCTCAGATTTTGGAGTGTTTAGGGAAGAAAAAGATAGAAAAGAATCAAAGTGTCAAAAGTCCTCTCCTTGTTGTAGGTAGCGTGTTATTTATAAGAAAATCCCTGCTGCAATCTCACCATCCAGGTTTGAAGACGTCACCACTCCAGATCAAAATATCCAAGCATGAAGATTGAATCATACAGCATGATCTCCAAGTAGAAAATCAACTCGGTACAAACCACTTCTAGTCGGTACCAATTTGATTTTCCTATAATTTTTTAGGTTTTCTCCCTGTCTTAGCTCTCCTTATCGACCTTTTGCCAGATTAAGTCTTCATTTCAAGCCGGTGGTCATCAAAAGTTGTCAATGCTGACTTGAATCAGGTCGGTACAAACCTCAATTTTTACATCCAAAGTTTGTTTTATCTTCATGGCTTCTTTTGTTCATCTATTGCCATTCCAAGTCTCAAAATCAGATCGCTGCCAATCAAATCATGTTGGTACCGACCTGATTTGGCTCTTTAAAATTCCATCAAACTTCCTAAGTTCCTTCATATCATCATTTTTGATAGTTCTAATCATATTGGAGTTAATCATATCGATGAAAATCATGTCGGTACCAACCTTAATTAGGTTGGTACCAACTCGATTTGCATTTCTGAAACTTGGCCAAATCTTTGGTTTCTTCAATCTGGATATCTTCCAAGCTCCACGACCCATTCCATTATCAATTTGTAGTCCATTTCATTTGTTTGAGTCTACTCAGAGAAAGTGGAAAATTTGGTTAAGTGTTAGTCACAAATCATTATAGCTAAGGACTCTAGTCCTTGCTAAAGTGTTAGTCATAAATCATATAAACCCATTTTCGTTTAGAGTTATCATATCATATATCACTGTCACGGTCATCCCATGTTTTCCCGAGGTTAAGTTTTCATAAATCAATATTTATATCATAAAGCGTTCAAATCCTAAGGCTAAGACTAGATCTCTCTAAATCACATGATGATTATCCAATCTATGGCCTGATCTCTCTAGATCTTTCAGCATCCAATCTAGGGTTTGATCTCTTCGAATTGTTCAATGTCCAATCTAGGGTTTAACTCTCCGGATCCATACTAATTCCAATCCGCTCGCTCTCTAGCGAGAGACCCAATGTCCAACCAAGCCCATCCGCTCACTCTCCAATAAGGAGACTTATTTTCCTAGCTAACCCATCCATTCGCTCTTTGATAATACGACAAGCTATTTGTACAAATCCAATCTACTCGCTCTTCGACAAGGAAAGTTATACCTTGTGATCATCGTCCCATCTCTCCGGACAGGACTATCACATTCAATTAAAATTAGTCACCACATTCCAGTGATTTTGAAAATCAAATATTCAAATCAAAGCATCAAACAAATATCCTAAACATTCATCTCAAACATTCAACTCAGAGAATGCCTAGAGACCAATTAAGGTCCCATATATGTGTAAGCGGCTTGGGTTATTATTGTCCTATTTATTCAAAAGGAAAGACAAAACTAAGGAATCAAATCTAACTTTGTCCATCCAAATTAAGGGATTATCATTCTCAACCCACCTCCGTAGTCGTATCTAGAAGTATTTGTTGCAAATGGTGGTTTCTCCTACCGCACCACTGCAATTTAGTTCCTTATGCACTGTTGTAGCCAGCTATTCCGAACCCGCTCTTCTGTTAAGTCATAAAGGTGTCTACACTTGTTCATTTTATGTTCGTCTCATGGAATATGCAAAATCTTTCGGGCTCTTTTCCCTATCTATGGGATCTTCTTAGCTGGCTTTAGGTATAGGATCTGCCCCTATTATCTAAGTAAATCCTTTCTAGGGTTTCAGTTAGGTTTGTGTAGGAAGCGAATTTCGATTCTCTCCTCTGTCGCTTTGGTTCTTCGAAGTTATCTTCAGCTTTCCGCTTTCCTTTATCTTTACTGTATCCTACTATGGATGGTCCTCCAGCATCTATAGCATTAACATCAGTGTTTGCAACTTCAGTGTCCTCCTGACATAAGTATCTCTCAGCCTCGTGGTAAAACTTCATAAGATCCAATAGTGGATCCCTTTCCAAAGAAATTTTGAAGTTAGTCTTATTTGTAGCTCCAGACACTGTAACTATAAGAAAAATCGATGGATCCGACTTATGAACCATAGTGGGTGCTGCTTTAAATATAGTCAAATAACTCCGTAGGGTCTCTTTTGCCCTTTGCTTTAGGCTTGAAAGTTTCACCTTATTCTTCGGTCAAGAAATGTGAACTCTTAACCGTCTTAAGAATTTGTCCACCAACCCAGCCCATGTGCTTACGGACCCTTTCTCTATCTGTTTGAACAAGATAGCACCCAACTCCATCATGTACAACGGGAAACAGTATCCCATTACTTCCTAAGAAGCGCCCAATTCTCCAATATGTCAGATGTATCACATCAAGTGAACGGTCAGATATGTCATTCCATTGTACAGCTCCAGCGTCGATAGCTAAAAATCTGGTGGACACCTCGCACACCGGATGTTAGGGGTAAATGGATTCCTTTTTACGTCCTCCAAATTTTGGTCCGAGGGTCCACCTCTCACTATCCTTCTGGTCATCTCAGCTATTCAGTTGTGTTGTCTGATGGAAGTCTTCGATCCATAGCTACATTTTTCTTCCCGTTCCTATGGGGAAACTTCGAAACATGCTACTCAAGCTGCATGTTTGCATTTTGATCCACATCTTTAGCTTCATTCTGCACCCACTCCTTTGGGGAAAATCTGGCACATACTCCTTTAGTAGTTGTTCATTTGCATTTTGATCTGCATTTCTAGCTCCAGCATCATCCTCTTTCGGCATCCTAGCTCGTCCTAATCCCAAACCATCCACACCCTCAGTAAATTTAGATCGGTAGTAACTTGATTCAGGCTGGTACAGACATGTTCTGGTCATATGGGCTCGGCTGCAATTTTCTCTACTCCAACATCAAATGCTTTTATATTGGTTCCTGGGCTACAGTTCAAAGTTCCAGCTGCTTTGGTTATTCCTTGTTGATCCATCCTTTTGAAAAGTCCACCTAGCATTTTCTACTGACGAGCTATTGTTCCATCTTGCATCTCTTTCATCATTCTCTCCATCACCTCTCTGGTCATGTGGACTGATGGATTTGAATATAAGGGCACCGTGTAGCTGCACCTATGCTCTGGCTGACTAAGTCCTGTGACTGCATTGGTAGAAGGCTTCTTCATCTCTTCCAAACTTCATATCCATGCTTCAAGTCTTCAAATTTAGCTCTTTCTTAGCAAAGGCACAAAAATGTTGCACCGAAAAAGGGCAAAACTTCCCAAACTAGATAAATCTGGATCAAATAAGCAAATATTAAAAGAACATATGAACACACAAGCATTTTTACAGTGGTTCGATGAACATTATGGCCCACATCCACTTTAATCTTATTATTTGATTGATTCTCTCTGGAATACGATGATTATCAATCAAATCCGACAACAATATAGTAGGTCCTAGATTTAGATTCGGATTGTTTAGGGAAGCAGAAGATAGAAAAGCATCAATGTGTTAAAAGTCTTCTCCTAGTTGTTGGTAGCTTGTTATTTATAGGCAAATCCCTGCTGTAATCTCGTCATCCAAGAATTAAAACGTCACAACTCCAAGATCCAAATTTCGAGGCACGAAGACTGAGTCATCCAACACAATCTCTAAGTAGAAAATCAGCTTGGTAGCGACCACTTCTAGTCGATACCGATTTGATTTTTATATCATTCTTCAAGTTTTTCTCAATGTCTTAGCTTTCCCTATCGAGCTTTTACCAAATCAAGTCTTCATTTCAAGTCGATGGTCATCAAAAGTGGTCGATTCCATCCTGAATCAGGTTAGTACCACCCTAAATTTTTATATCCAAAGCTTGTTTTCTCTTCATATTTAGGCTCCTTTCATCCATTTATTGCCATTTCAAGTATCAGAATCAGATCAGTGCCAACAAAATCAGGTTAGCACCTGCTTGATTTGGCTCTTCAAAATTCCATCAAACTTCCTAAGTTTCTTAATATCTTCATTGTAGATAGTTCTAAACATGTTGGAGTGAATCATGTTGGTGAAAATTATGGCGCTACCAACCTGAAACAGGTCGGTACCAACCTGATTTGCATTTCTAAAACTTGGCCAAAACTTTGTTTTCTTCAATCCTGACATCTTCCAAGCTCCTTGACTCATTCCTTCATAAGTTAGCAGTCTATTTCATCTGTTTGTGTCTATTCTAAGACAGTGGAAAATTTGGTTATAACGCAGTGCATAGGATAAAATATAATAACAATATAGACATAAAATAGGCATGATAGAAATATAACCAAATAAACCATGAATAAGAAATTAGTGTGCATCAGGTTCAGAAGATTATACAAAAAAGAAATAATAGAGTTTTATCTCAACTCTCCAAAATGACCTGCATAAACTATCTTTAATAACATTAGTATTGATATGGCTCTAGGGTTACACAACGGAATATAAGATATCGTAATCTCCAAATATAGATATATGAAAGTGTAGCATGCTCCTTGTCCACTAAACAACTTCATGTGCCATCTCAGACTTGTTATCTAGTCTACTCATTTAAGAATACCTGAGATAATAAGAAGCAAAGCATAAAACCTTAGGTCAAAAAACTATATGGTGTAAGTGACAAACAATCTCTAAATGCTATAAAACCCATAATAATAATGATGTGGGGTATATAAACAATACTTGGCATGTCTTTGCATCCAACAAGATAGCATACAACAATGGTATTTGTTATGCTATCAACATATGTGTATATTACACTAAGTACAACATGGGTGTCGAGGTAACTAACTCAGGAATACCTACATCACAGGACATCTATACAGAAGCTGCACTAATCATAGCAAGCAAAGAGTAAGCACACAAGGATAACTGTCCTTATGATATCGTATCGCCAAATCTATCATGAAGGTCTCACCTTGCCATGCATCATATCGACCATTTCCAAAATCTTGTGTGACCACATTTACCAAAAAAGCCTTGCTTCACTGCAATCATTACCAAACTTTCACTTCACCACAATCATCTCCCCTCAGCTCTCACTTTCCCATGATCGTCACCGAAGCCTTACCTTACTATGACCCTCGTTGAAGTCTCACTTCACAATGATCACAACCAAAGTCTCTCTTCATTATGATCATCACCAAGGTCTCTCAAATACATGAAAATTCACATAACGACCTCTTAGATCGGTGACATCTCATGCCACAATCGAATTCGGTGTATGGTTGCATACCTACTTCAAAGGTGTTGCTCTCTCATAGTTCAAGGTACATAGGTGAGCATCCTAGCATACCATTTCCCCACATAATACATAGTACTAATCGCGTCATCAACAATCCCTTCGACACCTGACTTGACATATAACATCTCATGTCACATCAAACCGCTATGCCTTGTCGAATGTGCCTCCCTGGACTACTCTAGTACCATGCATATTCTTCCAACTAGAAGTACATGATCAAATGCCTCGCATTGTGAACTAGGCTTCGAAGTCATCTTAAGTTATCAAAATCACCATATTAGTTGCTATTAGATACCCCAAAGTCATCCTGAGTAGTTCTAAGGTAGTCCTCTACAAACCCAAGCAAACTTAAGATAAACAAAAAATTATCATAGTTTTGACATGGTGCGGCCCTTTGAAAAACCTGAGCCAAGCTCTTGCAAACCTGAAGAGAGGCCCTACAAAATCCAAAGCAACCAAATATTCCAAGTCATGTCTAGTGTCCCCAAATCCTAACCGAAGCAATGCCACCAAAAATCCAAAGCGAACCTCCAAGCAACCACTCGACCCAATTTTCTATTTGGCATCCAAACTAATTTCCCTCTTCAACACCCAGACAGAAGCACTCCAGTGTTAACCCTAGGCTCAATCCAAAGCGAACTATCGAACCAGCTTTTTCTAGCTATTTTTCTACCAAACTAATGCGACCCTAAGAAGACCCCTTCCTGACCAGAAGCCAACATTCTCATGACACCAAGCTGACCCCAAGCACCATCCAAATTTCTGTAGCTCCTTCGATACCTCATTTTCACGTCTCTATGTGCACTACTTTGACCCACTACATCCCCTTTGTGTCAAGGCGACCCCAAACACTCTAGAGCCTATTCGATCGATTCTAAATTTTCCACTCCTAACTTGCTTCGATTTGTGTTTACAATCATTTAAAATTCAAAATAACATCCATACACATGCCAAACAACATTCAAACACCATCAATTCATACAATCATAGATCAATGTAGGGTATCTCAAAACACATTAATAACATATTAACATTCATATAAATAATCACACATCAAAATAACAATTTTAAATCGTTTGAAACTTTTTATATTCATTTTTTTTAGATCTTGATTCAAACATTATAAAACACAATTTTGACTTTAAAAATGAATACAATACATGTCAAAATCAATATGAACATATAAGAGGTTTAGAAATGATAAGTCACTCACCGAATACCCGAAAAATTGATGATTTGCATGCAAAAGGAATCAAATCCAAGAATAGATAGCAAAGCCCTAAAATTTCTTCTTCAAAAATATGGTTTTGGAAGTCTCTAGCAAATCCCCTTGTTAATCTACTTTTAGTCTACGAATTTGGATTGATTTGGAAGAGATTAGAGGTTGTTTTGGCTAAGAAAATGTCTAGTGGTGCCTAAGAAGGGTTAGGGAATGTTTTGAAGATGTATTTAAAGTTTCTAGTGGCTACTAGGGTGTTGCACTTAACCCTAATTCTAAGTTGGGTTAGCAAGCCTCCCTAATCACCTGCCAACTACTCGCCAATCTATCTAAAATCAGTCATAACTGCAAATAGTCATATCCCCTAAATGGTAAGTCCAAATAAATAATATGACCACTCTACGAAAAGAGAAATCATCGTACCTTTCCAATGGAAGTGGTCACCGATTCTAATTCGGCTCATATCAAAAGTTATAGCCGTTATAAACTTTTAGGGATAAAATCATCCAATAAAATTCCTACAGGTTAAAAATATCAGTACTTTTTATCATTTAAAGTTATAACATCATACGACCCAATATGAATTTAAAAATACTATTTTACAATTCTCAGATATGTAAAATATGGGTCGTTACCTAAACACACAATAAAACAAACAAAAACCTTTTTTATTGCTAACAAGATTTGTTTATAGGATTTAAGTTACATGTATGTGTATTTAAATTACATTTCCCTGTGTACATACCCATAACTCTTTCATGAGCTACGTATCATTAGTATCATTCTCGATTTTTTTTTGCTTATTTCATTAATTATTGCCCACTTAAAAGTTAGTTCTTTCCAATTAATAAATATCATAATACTTTGTGTCATTGATTTTAAGGGATACAATTATCAGAATAAGATGATTTTGATTGCATTACTCATATGATATAATAAAATTTATATTAAATCAAATCAAATTGAATTTGTATGAAATATGATTTAATATAATTCACATATTTGTTAATAATAATATAAAATTGACCTTTGGGTAAATTCAGTGTAAGGAAATTTTTTGAAATCAATCCTTCTACTCCCCTACGTGACCCTATGGATCTAACATTTTATTCATTTTAAAGCTTAGTAACAAATAGTTAAACATTCATCTAAAATGAATAGATAATATAATCCAATTTATTGACATAAGTTTGATTATGAATAAAAAAAATTTGAAAGTGGAAATAAAAATTGAAATGTGAAAAACTGTATTGATATTTTTTTATACTTTTTAACTCATTGATTCGTATATTTCAGTAACTATTCTTTGTCATACAACTTTGAGAAAATAAATCAGATTTCGAACTCATAATATTAGTTGACAAGTGCAACTTTATTATTTTTATTTACTGTAATTTGGAAGATAAGAAATATTTAAAAACTAGAAATGAATAAAAAGTGAAATTTCTATGATTTAATGTAAGAAAAATTATGCTTGATATGTGAAAAAAGCAAAAGTTAATATTTATGTAAAAAGCTGAAAGTGGAAGTAAGAATTGAAATCTAAGAAATTGTATTGATAATTTAATTTTATTAACAAATATTTTACCGTTTAACCCATAATTAATATTTCAGTAATTTTTCATTGTGATGTATATTCAAGAAAAAATCAAATTTATACGAAGATATATTGTAAAATGGAAGCTATAGAATACGACTAACCCTCTTATCAAAGAGGGCACTCGCTGCAAATCTAATTTTATTATTTTTATGAATTAAATTTTAAAAAAAATAATTGTATAAAATAAATAAAAAGGTAAAATCGTGGAATAAGAATAAATTTATGAATATACTACGATGATCCACGAATAGGTAACTACTCTTGATATGAATAAAAAAATTGAACATTAGTATGCATGGTAACCTAAGAGAGATTTTTTTGATTATAAATGTGGTACTTTATCTAACTAAAACACTAACTTTGATGTCTCGGGGGTCTAAACCCATAACCTCTAGCATCTCAGCCTTGAACATCATATCCCTACCACTTGAGATAGTGGTCCTTAACAATTAGAGAAAGAATTTAAATTGTAAATGATTTTTTATAATAAAAATTAAAGAGAACAAAGATAAGCAAAGAATATTTTGATTTACTATTATATAATAAAAGGTTAGATATGTTAGTTCTTTGTATTGAAATATTACTTTTTGGAACAAAAATTGTATGGCTTGAATGAAAAACGGTGGTAGAGAACTAAAAAGAAACCTAGAGTTTGGAGAATTTTAGAGAGAGAGTTTTACATTCTTCTACTTTACTATTGCGTAATAGATTAACTAATTGAATTTATTTAAAATCTTAAACCGAAGACCACTTAATTAAATTAAAAATGCAGACAAAAATTTAATCAATAAAAGAAAATTAAAATTATAAAATTTTGATATTTTAATGTAAAATCGTAAAAGAGAGAATTAAAGGAATATCACAAGAACTATAATAAGGATAAACTGTAGGGATAATAATAAAATATCTAGATGTAATTAAGGAGAGAGGAAAAAACTCATAGAATTAATAAAAGAGCAGGATATTCTTTTGCTTTACTGTTATTTAATAGATAGATTACATGGAGTTGGATGGAAATTTAAGTTTATTTTTTATATATTTTTATGTGCAGTTTAACATTTAAACTACAAATGCAAGTTTGAGTTTCAAATGTGGATCTCCAAACATAGGACAATTAATTTTAATCTTTGATTTGATACAAATCTATCAATAATTTGAATCATTATTTTGAAACAATAAAATATTAACATTTTCCAACTAAACTAATATAATTTGAATCTGCTAACTTCTTGTAAGAAAATGTGAGGAATACACTAGCTTCTCAAGGGAAAATTAGATTTTTGACTTATTGAACTATTTCAATGTAATATTATTCATTTATTGTAACTACCCGCATTTTCAAAATAAAATATACTAAGAGAATATAGTTAGTATATCTAAATGATCTTTTTCGAGCAAATATTTATCAAAATATAAAATTTGAAATTTATGAATTACAGAAAAAAATTTGCGAAATTTTTAGACTACAACTTTATATTAAATTTTGACTAAAGTTGAGTAAAGATCCATTCGTTTTTCGTTGCATAAATCATTTGCACAAATTTCCGTAGAGTGATCATAATTACTAGTTGGATTAAAAATTTGAGAAATATTCTGATTTAAGTATTTTAGACTAGAGAATGTAGTAAACAACAGATATGAATCAAGATTGTTAACCCATTTATGGAAGATAGTTAGAATTACAAGTCTATTCCTAATCTCCTAACATTATTTTATCTTTTTCGTCATATATAAATCCCGACCTTCACCAAATAACCAAAATGCATCAAACTGAGAGAAAAATGGGGGATTCAGCAAACGTAATCAAGCGAAATAATTAGGAAAAAAAAATCTACGTTAATGCTGCTATAATTGGGATTTTTAGGGACTTCTCTTCGTTGTCTATGTTAATCTGTTTTTGACCAAAGAAGCTAACTTAAAATGTACCTAGAGAACTCATACTGAGTCGGATTGACTTGAAATCTTGGGAGAACACTTAGAAGACATAAAAGAAGGCACCCATCAAAAATGGGCTTGACTAGATAAGGATAGTGGATCGCTAGCGACTTAACTAGATAGATCACTACTGATCCATGTAGAATGGGCTTCGCCATTTGAAATTTTTAGGGTAGGTTCCAGACACCCTCTAGAGTGTACTTGCAAAGTTTCATATTATTTTGTTAAATTTAAGCGAGTTATGGATGATTCCTATGGACAAGATGATACATGAAGCCAGATGATCAAAAAAACTCTAAATGACTTCATATTTGGACAAGACATTCAAACAAACGAAAGAAAGGCAATCCAAAAGGGTAGACTCAAAAATTGTCTACGGGCATGGATCGCTAGCGATCCATCATGTTAGCGTAGGTCATTTAGCGTTTTTATGGACTTCTTCCTACCATTGAGTAGAGGCTTCTAACAAGTCGGTCTTGGTCCAACTGCTCTCCTACCCTTAGAAATACAATCCTATTTGCAACACAACCAAGATCTTCGGGATTGACTATTGTTTGTACTAAAAATAGGCACAACACTCTTTAGATGTAATTGAAAAGGTTAGAATGAAGAAATAAAATGAAAAACAAGGCTAATCTAACAATCACACCAACAAAATAAGCAATAACAGAAAGAAAACAAGAATTTATAGCGGTTCGGCGCTATGGCCTGCGTCTACTTTGAAGGATTTGCTGTTTATTGCTGATTATCAACTGAATTACAATAGTACAACCGCTAACACTCAAGTTACAATGGAGTTTTAGCGGAGCAGCAGCATAAAGTCTTTTTTTAGTTGCAGTGGAGGTGTTATTTATAGGCATAGAGCTAAAAATATCTACCTTGAATCTCATAATACCCTTTCTCATGCGTAGGTAAGCCTACACAATCGATCTGGATTTTTTGGGATCGATCCTTGAATGATCCATGTTGTCTTCGTATCAATCAAGAAATAGTCCAATCGAGCTATGGTCGATCATGGTTACTCTTGAGTGGATATGCAAGCTTTTGTGAAAATTTCATGGCATTTGGACTTGTAGTTTTAGAGATACGATCGATCCAAGATTGAGTTTGCTAGGGAGACTGAAGACTTGGTATTGATCTTTTCGTACCGATGACGTGGCGGGCTTGTTTTATGGAGATCCAAAATTCATGCATAAGGACCGCTTCTATTAGTTTGACCTCTTCTTTCATATCCATCCAAGGCTATGCTTTTCATATCGATGCTTTACTCTTTAATTCGTATCGATCTCCGACCCTGCTCTTCGTATCAATCAAATAAGTGATCGATACGAAACATGCAGCTGTTGGTTGAATGAAACATGATCGATCGGGGGGGTGTTGAAGTCCATCGATACAGGTTCGAACTTGATGGATACGAATAATGAGTATTGAATGATGAGGATATGCTCATTTTATATTGATGGTGATGGATACGAAATGATGGATGCCAATGGATGGATACGAAATGAACATATTCCATAAGGATCTTGATCGATCCATAACTTGGGCATACGAACTCCGGTTGATTCGAAATTTGGAATGTTGCCTTTTACAGCTTTGCTTGTCATACCATGCTAATTGTGGCTCGATTCGGACTTGGACCAAGTTTGCTGTATCCATCATGAACCTATACATAACCAATTCCCGTAGTGGATTGCCTTCAGTCTCCAGTAAAGTCCTTGGTATCACAGCCTTGCCAAAAGACAGGATAATATTTACCCCCTAAAGTACGTCTTTTTTGAATATGACGTGCATTGAAAAGCTACAATCTTCATTCTAAAAAGGTTCTATCTGATTTGTTGAACGGTTGTTGTCCTTTCATCAAGTGATGTGACCTTTGGTAAAGTTCCAGTAGTATAAATGTTGAGTTGTAGACTGCCAATGATCATGCAGTTTTTGTTGTAACTGAAGATCGAGTGCTAGAAATTTGTTGTTTATTGTTCTGGCTATCATTAGGTAAGCATTTAATTCATGTTAAATTTGAAAATCGAATGTTAGTAACATACACACTCGTATTTCAACCCGAATCCCATTCATGCTTGTACATTCATGGGTCATTGTCAAGTTTTTTTTGAATCGAGTTTTGTATCGATCCTCTCCCGGATCAATGTGAAATTCAAATTGCAACAACAATCGATGGTTTTTCGATCCCTTTCTTTGTATCAATCCTCTCCTGGATCGATCTGGGGCACGTTAAAATAGACTTCGTATCGATGGTTATCGATAGAGATGGACTTATATTAGGTATGCTGCGTATCGGTGGATAGGAAATTTACAAGTCTTAACTCATGGGACAGCTTCGTATTGATGGATACAAAATATTGGGTTCGGATTGCCATGCGTTGATGGATACAAAAGTCATTCTTCTATAGATAGATATGAACAATCCAGACATAATCATGCAGTGTGTTCTTCATATCGATGTGGATGTTGACCGCTTCAATCGATATTGTAACTGGGATACGAATCGTCTTTGCTTTGGATACGATGGAGTATAATTTTGTTTTGTACTTATAATATTTTCACCTCTTTTCTACTACCAATTCATATCCATCAAAAGAGACAAGAAACTACAGATCTTTCGTCGTAAATCTATATTCTTCGTGCTAGGTAATTAATCAATATATATACGTCTAAAGTGATAAGACTCGAGCTTTGCGCTATTCCGCTCATGGCAACGGCCATCTCCGGCATCGTTGGCGTCGAAGTGTGGCTAGGGTGAGGTCGAGGGCATGGTTAATGGCAACTTGAAGGTTCTAAGAAGAAGGAGAGCATTGGAAGGAGTCGATGGAGTTATTGACCATGAGTCTACCTTGAACTCGAATCAATGCGAGATAGGATTGATCAAAATGCTTTAGAGATGATTGAAGGCAGTCCTTGTGATCGAGGCGAAGGGTAGTGTTTTATCAATCGATCTGAGATGGAGCAGTTCGTATCGATGTGGATGAGAGGCAGTGTGATCGTTCCAAAACCAAAGTCTTTGGATCGATACGAAGCGGGTCGATACTTGGAGTGATCGATATGAGCATATGATCGATACAAAAGTTTTATCGATATGAAGCAGTTATCGATCTACATCTTTGATCGATATGAAATGATGGCTTTAAGGGAACGATCCAAAGTGAACTATGGTGGATACGAACTCCATCGCTTTTTTCATATTCTAACACTTGATTCCGACGAGCTTTAGCCTGGCATATTTGGACTCGATCGTAAAACTGCATATATGACTGTCCTTCAAAGCCCGTCAATGGAACTGTTACTTGATAATCATAACAAATTTTAACAGAGATCGTTCTTCAAAGTCAGGATGGCACGGTTTAGACGGCCAATGATGATGGTCACTCCGGTCGAGTCTCGAATTCTTGTCTTTTTACCATTTTTTAAACATGTAGAAATTTAGAGTATTATGTAGCACTCCACCACACACCATGATCACTCACTTTGAACTGGAAGGAACACAGACTTATTTCCATCTAATAACGGTTTTTACTGAGTTCAAAAGCTATGCATTCTGGAAGCTTAGAGCAACAAGAAGTTTAAAGTCCTCCGTTCCCTAGAATCGAAGTGCCGGATGTCATGGTAGATATTGTGTGTCCTGCTCCGTGTGAATTTCCAGACTTAATGGTGATTATGAATCCAGAAGATTCCATCCGATCTAAGATTTCAAAAGAAATGTTGGGCAGAATTTGTCTTAGGCATGAATCCCCCAAAAGGGTTCGTCGAAAGCAATAGATTCATGTGCTTGGCTGGAATATTGCCCCCATTCAACCAATTTATTTGGGATGTGCTAATTTTTTTGAGGATCGTGGCTTCTCGGCTTCATCCTAATGGATACGTGCTTCTCAACAGCTTATATATTATATATATGGAGCATCTCCTCCATCCCCCGACTGTCAATGATATCAAATTTTTATTCAATGTTAAGAGTCACTTTCATGGAATCTATCAGGAACTGCCAAGTGCTGAAGGTGCATGGAGTAAGTTGAGCTACATCAGAATAGAGTTTTTTTACGTGAGACGCCCATTGGGGTTCCCCAAACGATGGTTGGTTAAATGTAAGTACTTTCACTTGTTCAATGCTGAATTCATTGCCGTGTTTCTCTTACAGCTGCTATTCCATGGCCCAAAGGAGCCCAATATAAAGAGTTAGTGAGGAAACTCCAAGCGGTGCCTGCTGAGTTGAGAGAAATAGATGAAATTCTCACCGACGACAACTTAGTCGTCGCTGGACTTATAGAAAGAGGATAGAGCATAAGGCTGACGGGGAAGAGCGACCCCTATAAGGCAAGGTCGAAGATGGGCCCTTGTCGTACCCCAGTCGAGGGATTTCAAGCCACGACCGGTTTAATAATCATCGAACCTCATGAAGACAAGGGTACAGAAGCTAGTTAGGAGCCTGCGATCGTGCCTCCGCAAGGCTCTCAACCATCTATTTTGAAGAGATAAGGAAAAAATCCTATCCATAGAAGTAAAAGGAAAAAGATCACTGAAGCAATGCATCTTATTGTAACTTTTATAGGTTCAGAGACCTCTTCTCCGTAGACGAAAAGTCCATTAAAAGGGTTATCAATCACTCCTATCCCAGATGAAAAACTTTCATTCTATGATCATGGGCTAGAGGGGCTTGACTCCCCATCAAGAACCGACGCAGGCCTACCTTCAATAGATATAGGTTAGCCAACTGCGATAAGCAAAGCTACTATAACCGGTGAGTTAGGGGGTTTGCGTATGTGCACACGCACTTCACAGCACCATAAGGCATTTTATCACGTGCTTTTTTTTTTATCTTGGACGATATTTAACTTTATTCCTCCTTTTGTTTTGCAAACACGATGGTGAAGTAATGATCCATGCTTAGTAAACTTCGCTCTTCGCGCCATTCATCATGATCACATTTCGAATCACATCGCCACGAAAGTGAAAGAGATTACGGTTGCGGCTACCATTTTAGCCGGGAATGCATGCGCCACGATAGAGAAAAGGAGATATCATATCAAAGAAGGCGTCGTTCTAGGTCGCGAGCTCCGCTACCAAAAGGACCTTCGAAACCCTCTAGCTCCAATAGGCCTTCTTTCGAATTTTCACATCAAGTAGCACCGTCTCATGCTTCAAGAACCGACAATCAGCGTCGTGGAATTGAAATAGAAACCCCTAACGTTGTAGAACAAATTGCCATAGAGCCAACGGGGGATGAGCCATTTGCATCGTCAAACTTAAGAAAGACTTTCCGAACATATGTTTCGATGGCTTACACTTCCCTCCTAACTTGAAGAAAATTCCCAATGGCATAGAGAAATTATTGCAGGACAATGCACATGACGTGTATAGTAAATATCACGAATGGTTAAGATGGAAGAACGAGTTTCGGCGGTGTCCTTTAAATGGGCCAAGGCTATTGAGAAACTGGAGGTTGATTTCTCTTCTAAGGATAAGATAATATAGGTGCTCTCTAATGAACTCGAGTCCTCCAAACAAACTGAGATGGAAGCCGGACAGAGAGCCGAGGAGGCTAGAAATTCCATGGAGGAAATGAGAAAGTCTCATATGGACTTAATGTAGGAGATGTGTCACCGCAACATCGTTATCATTCGAGAAAGGGACGCCGCGTTGAAAGAAGCTGTCGAATTAAAGGCAAAGTTGAATGAGGCCAATAAAGAAAAAGACGAAGCAAACAAAGTTGCCTAGAAAGCGTGTGAGGACGCGGTAAGGCTTAGGGAGGAAAGGGATGCTTTCAAATCGAAAGGTCGAAGAAGCTGACGTTAGGGTTGATAGGGAAATAAAAGCTGTTGAGGCTATGATGGAAAGCGAATTTGAGGATTTTCTGGTCACATATAATGCAAATGTCCTGAAAAATCACAACTTGAATTGGCTCGGCGAGGGCTGTCTCTTTCAACTGTATAAAGCATGGAATTGCTTGATTGAGGATGAAAAGGCGATCCGTGGAGTTGCAACTATCGATGAGTTTGAATTGGAAACTCAAGTGTTGATCAGAGATAAGCCTAAAGTCCATTATGACACGGCGATCGCGCTTTAGAGAGAGAACCTAACCGCTAAGTACCCGAAAGCCGGAGAAGGATCCGAGGTTGAACATCATGAAATTGTTTCTGAAATGCCTCCAACATCTCAAACTGCACCTGTTAGTCCGTGAGATGATGATTTTGATGACTACAACCTTAGAATAGATTATAAAATATAAGTACTAACATTATAAGTCTAGATATATATGTATATACAGGATTTAACCATGCAGGTAACAAGAATGAAGACTGTACAGTATAGAGATTCAATATATCAAGATTGAAGACTCATGAGTATCAAGATTATCAAGAGTTCAAGACTTCACGAATAAGTATTTTTATTAGGAATTTTGTTAAAACTCCTAGAAAAGCACTGGCATCATAAAATTCAATTTATTCGTGGAATGGAATCCACTTCGAGCCTGTTAAAGGGATGAAACTCTAAGTAGGATGGAACCTACGAAAAATCTAGTGGAACATTATTTTGTATCCGCTAACTTTTTGTTCAAAATGACTTCTCAAAAATTATATCTTATTTTCAAAATGATTTCAAAACCTTCCTTTTAAAAGCATCAAAAACGTCTATCCTGATTTCAAATACTTTTAGCCTCAAAATAATCTTTAATTTCAAAATCAAATTATCCTTGTTTTTAAACTATCTTTTAAATATAATATATTTAAATATTATACTTAGATTTTAAATATAAAATTATAGTAAAATTTTGTATATATTATTCTTATGTATTTTAAATATAGTCAAGTATATTTATAAAGTTTAAAAAATAGTTTTAATATAAAATAAAGGTTATTTTCAAAGAAAATCAAAACACCAAAAATCCCTTTGGGATGTCGACATACTCAAGTACCCCATGTCGACATGGTGTCGGTTGAGTTCAAAATTTAAATTTCAAAAGCAGTGTCTATTCATCATAACTCTTCACGAATGGACATAGCCGTTGTTCTTCTATAAATAGGGGTTAGTTTCAACGAATTTTAACATAAGTTTTTCTGGTTTTCACTCCTCTTCTTCTTCCACATTTCTATATACAAATTCTTATCGTTACTCTGCCGAAATCAACATTGAATCTAACTAGATTATCTCTGGTTTGATTCTCTATCATTATCTCAACAAGATCCTCAGTGCTATTTAGAGTTATAGGCTTTTCGTAATCAACTTAGCGAAAAAGGTGTGATTGTAGCCTTGGAAATCAATCAAGCGAGATAAGGTGTGATTGTAGCCTTGGGAAATCAAGTATCTCTACCTAGAGGATTGTGATTCTGAAGGGTGTACCTCGTAGCCTTGAAATCGAGGGTGTAATTGTAAAGATTGTTTTTGAAAGAAAATCTGTACTTGTTATGCGGGACTAGATGTAGGGTAAATCCGAATTAGTACAAAATCTAGTGTGATCTTTCTTTTACTGCTTTTACTTTATATTTGCATTTATATTTGATTCTATGATCATATCTGTGTCTGAATATTGCATACATTTGTGTTTAAATTAACAAAAACGCAAAAATATTTAATAATTCTCTAAACACTATTCACCCCCTTCTAGTGTTTATCCTAGCCTTAAGATCCTTAATCCGCATTTCTCAAAGCGCCCACATCCTCTGTTGATCCTTCAGTCATCCCACAGTATGATCTCGATAGGCTGCATCTCTCTTCGGTCATCGAGCATTGCTCAGAAGCAAGTCGGCTCAACCTGGGAGCCAAACTGAGGAAGGTACTCTCAACACTTCTCCTACTCTTCAAAATGCAGGAACATTATCAAAGAACATTACTAATACTCTCCTACCTTTATTCAACTTTAGATTCTGCACTGACCAACCCTTCTACAATTCAAGAAATCCGCCACGAGCAGGAGGCATTAACTACGGAGGCCACAACAGTGATAAATACTTCTTCAGCTGGGGAGATAGATGATGGCAGCTATGTGCTTGATGATCAAACAATGGAAGCGCTCCTTAGTCATCAAAGTGATCCAAGTATTGAAATTCACTTCAATGTAGACAAAGATGTTATTATTACGGGCTCCTCGGCTCCGACCGGTAGCATTCCGATGGGTAAGCACATGGACCGGGAGGAACAAATAATGGAAGAAATCAAAGCCGAGATTGAGCAGGCTGAGTAGGATCGTAGAGCCGGTGGAGGTATGGCATGCCTTGGTCCTACCCCGATCCTCGTGCTCTCTCTAGGTGGCACCATAGTTGAAATTGGAGTGCCTCATACTTCTAATACCTAAAGCACCACCATTCTCCTAGTTCTGCACACAAAGGATACTTCAGTCTCTGTAGGCTCTCAAGGGGAGACTGCATTGGTTCCCGCTGCCAGAGACAACCCAGTTGGAACAAACCGGGGAGGCAAGGGTTCAAGGAGAGCTCTGGGTAGTAGCTTGAGCGGATCTATGCCAAAGAAAGTCAAGAAGAAATTGAAGGCGTAGACTTGCATTTTTGCTTCCTTTTTGTAAATGGCTTTAATAAGCTTCTCTTTTGCTTTTCGTAGGCTATGTATAGACATGGGCTTAGCCCCCTGCTTATAGGAATTCTTTGAACAGATTTTGTACTTCCTTTCTCAAAGAATAGTGTGAATAAAATTCCTCTTCTGTTTTCAGCATAACTTTTTGTTTATTTTTCTAAGCACTTTAGCACTCACATTTCCATTCAATGTACTCATGAAGCTTTAGTCTCTGTGATGAACTTGAGTCCGGTTTTTAAGTCCTAAGGTCATGGCCTCGGGTCATAACCAAACGTGGAGCCGAGTTCCAATGTTGCGCTGTCTCGATCAGCTGTTGGAACTTGAGTGATTCCCCTAGTTCTGAGGAGAATTGAAGTAGTTAATCGGCGGTCATCCTATGCCTTCACCAACTTTGATTTAACTTTGTCCGAACAAAGTTAAAATGACACGAGATTGAGAGGTCGGGTCACACTCGCTCGCTTGCTACTGTTTGCATCCATACTTTGGGGATTTAGACTTGTATGTTGGTGGTCGGTCATGCATGCTTATTATTTAGAACCATATCCATACTCTGGGGACATAAGTATTTTATGGGCGGTCGGTCACACTCGTTTAGTGTTTATACTCTAGTTCATACTCCGGGAATCTAAAGTCAGTTGATAGACGGTTGATCACATCTATTAAAGTAGTAGGATCTTATTCGCACTCTAGGAATAAGGAGTTAGTTAAGGTCATGATGGTCGGATCACATCCTCCATGATACAGTAAGCGAAGTCATGGATGGGTGGACCTATCCTCTTTGAGCTTAGAAAGATGCGAGGTCGTGGATAGATGGATCCATTCTCCTCGAGCCTTGGAAATAGTTGAGGTCATAGATGGACAGATCCATCCTCCTCGAGCTTTTGAAAATAAGCGAGGTCGGGGATGGATGTATCCATCCTCCTTGAGCTTTTGTAAATAAGCGAGGTCGTGGATGGACGAATCCACCCTCCTCGAGCTTCTGAAAATAAGCGAGATTGTGGATGGACGGATCCACGTGGGTGGATGGATCCACCCTCCTCGAGCTTTTAGAAACAAGCGAGGTCGTGGATGGACGGATCCATCCTACTCGAGCTTTTGAAAATAAGTGAGGTCTTGGATGGATGGATCCATCCTCCTCGAGCTGGGCGATTGATTCATGTCTTAATTTTGGATTTTGCACTTCAGCTCGCACTCTGGGAGATGGAGTTGGTTGGAGAATTTTCGTGTTTCAATTCTCTTTTAATTGATTGTTGTTTACTCCCTGAGCTCGGGGTTTCATCTAGCCAGTGACCGGTCAGATCACGATCACTCTCTATTTGAACTAGTCCCATCGTAAGATGGAAGTCAGCTCTTTGTACATCATAGCGGTCGCATGATGTAGTTAGGAATCATTAATTTGGCTTTATGAGTCTTCGCTTTATTGCTGAAATAAGAAATCATGGCAAAATCATTTGCCTTATTACAAATACAAATTCTCGAATTGCATAAATGAACATGAAAAGGAAAGCAGACTGAATGAATGAAAGCCAATCATATGTAATAGCGATGGAGACTTTCCATGTTCCATGCTCTCGGTAGTGTGAGACTATTAACGGTTGATAGCTTGAATTTGCTATCTCCGAGCCTTCATTCGATGACATACGGTCCTTCCCTTGTCGGTTTCATGTGAAAAGGAACCAGATAGACCTGCTTGAGTACAGATCGCCCACTTCAAAGGTTCTAGGTCGGATCTGAGCATTGTATAATCGAGCGAATCGGTTGGATGTGTGGCTGCCTTGAAATTAGCCTCTTCACGCTTCTCATCTAACAAATCGAAAGATTTCTGCAAGCAGGATGATGTTCGTCTTTGGGTCATAATAAGTCACACGGTGAGAAGGTACCTCTAGCTCAACTGGAATAACGGCATCAGAGCTGTGAAAAAGTCCAAATGGAGTACAGCTAGTTAAGGACTTATGGGTAGTTCGATACGCCCATAAGGCCATGGGTAGCTCATCGACCCACTTACCTCCAGCCTTCTCCAGTCGGTTCTTGAAAATGGAATTGATGACTTTGTTGACAGCTTCGACTTGCCTATTCGCTTGTGCTTGAGCTACTACCGAGAATTCTTCTGCATGCGATAGTGTTGGTAGAAATTCTTAAACTCAACACTATCAAATTTGGCCCGTTTTTCAGTTATAATTGTTTATGGGAGGCCAAAACGACAGATGATATTGTGCACAAAAAATTGATTACTTTCTTCATCGTGATAGTAGCAAGGGGCTCAGCTTTTGCCCATTTAGTAAAGTAGTCAACTGCAACAACGGCGTACTTCGCATCACCTTTGGCTAGAGCTAAAGATCCTATTATATCCATTCTCGATGTGGAAAACGGCCATGGGCTCACTATCTGAGTAATTTTGGTTGGCGGGGCTCTTGGCATTCTGGCATGTTTTTGGCACCTATCACATCTTTTTGCATAATCCGATGCATCTCAGTTTATGGTTGGCTAGAAATACCCGTACCCGAGTATCTTTTTCGCAAGGGCTTGACCCCTAGTGTGATCGCCACAATCTCCCTTATGCATATCATGCAACACTCGATTGATCTTGTCGTGGGCGATACACTGGAGTAAAGAAACATAATATCCCCTTATGTATAAGACTCAATCTAAGAAGATAAATCATAAATCCTTTCGGAGAACTTGTCTTTTCTTGCTCCTATGCTCAGGTAACGTTCCATGCTCAAGATAATTTCTAATTGGAGTCATCCATGACTCCCTCTCAGGTGTTTCCTCATGAAACTAATTTTTCTCCACTTGATTAATACTTGGACCAGTAAGTGTCTCCATGGGGATGAGTCCCATCCGTTGTGCCTCGCAGGTGCTGGCCAGTTTTGGTAAAGAATCAGCATTTTGATTTTTCTCTCAGAATACATAGAGGATAATGTAATAGCCAAACTGATTCAACACTTCCTTGACCCGCATAAGGTAGGAGGCCAACCTTTGATCTCTGGGTTTATACTCTCCTTGGACCTGACACACCACCGGTTGTGAATCGTGGTAAATTTCCATAGCGACGACTCACAAATCCTTGGAAAGCCTTAGTCCAGCAAGTAGGGCTTCATACTCAGCTTCATTGTTACTTGCATGGAAGTTGAGTTTCAAAGCATACCATACAGATCTCCTTTCTAGGGTTTCGAGCACCACTCCAGTCCCTGAGCACTAGTTGTTTGATGCGCCATCGGCCTTTAGCTTTTATATATTGTTGGGAGGTTCACTAATTTCGGGCATGTCCTCCAGTATGGTGCACTCAGCTATGAAATCTGCAAGAACTTGTCCTTGAGTAGCTCGCCTTGGGGCATAAATGATATCAAATTGACTCAGCTCGATGTTCCACTTAAGCAGCCTACCAAACGTCTCAGGTTGTGTCAGGATCTTTCGTAACGACTGATCGGTGTAAACAATAATCAGATGAGCTTGGAAATATATGTGGAGCTTTCCCGAGGCTACAACAAGGAAATAAGCTAGCCTCTCTATTTTCGAGAAGTTTCTTTCTATCCCCGTCTATCTTTTGCTGATATAATAGACAGGTTGTTGGATCTGATCCTCTTCTCGAACTAGCGTGGCACTAATTGCGTTTGCCAAAACTGCCAGATAGACATACAACTTATCGTGATCAACCGGCTTTGACAGGATGGAAGGTGCCGCCAAATGTTGTACTAATTCCCGGAATTCACCCTCACACTCCTCTGTCTGCTCGAAATTCTGTTTTCCTTTTTCGGTTAAATTGAAGAAGGGAATGCACTTGTCCATGGATTGGGAAATGAACCTGCTCAAAGCTGCCACCTTTCCATTAGGACTTCGCATATGCTTTATGGTTCTGGGAGTTTCGAGATTCTGAATCGCCCAGATCTTTTCATGATTGGATTCAATTCCCCTAGCGTTGAAAATAAACCCAAGGAACTTTCCAGGTGCGACTCAAAAGTGACACTTCAACGGATTTAGCTTAATTTTATACTATCGGAGTATGTCGAACATCGCCTCCAAATCACTGACGTGGTCGTTGGATAACTGCAATTTCATAAGCATATCGTCATCGTACACCTCCATACTCTTCCTAATCTAGTTTGCGAACATCTGGTTTACGAGCCTTTGATAGGTTGCTCTAGCAATTTTGAGTCCAAACGACATCACCATGTAGCAAAAATGTCCTAGATCGGTGATAAAGTAAGCGTGCTTCTGGTCAGAAAGGTGCATCGAGATTTGATTATAGCTAGAGTATGTGTCCATGAAAAAGAAGAGCTCATGTTCGACTGTTGAATCCACCAGTTGATCGGTTCTAGGAAGTGAGAAACTGTCTTTGGGGCAGGCTTTGTTTAGATCTGAGTAGTCTCTTTATGTCCACCAGTTTCCGTTTGACTTTCTAATCAGCACTTGATTTGATACCCATTCCGGGTATGAAGCATTATGAATAAATCCATTAGCCTTAAGTTTATCCACTTCTTCCTTCAGGGTAGCAAATCTCTTTGGATCCATACCGAGCCTTTTTTGTTTCACCATGACGTGCCGGGGGTCGATATTTGTTGCATGGCTCGTGATATTTGACGAGATCCCACATATGTTTGAATAAGTCTAGGAAACACATTGAGGTTTACCCGGAGAAAATCAACTAGTGCCTGTCCCATTTGGGGGATGAGCTGAGATCCGATCTTTACCACTCTAGTATCATCATCACTATTGATTGGGACATCAATTGTCAACTCTGCCGAGGAAGCCTGGTATTCTCTGACTTCCTCTTCATCATCATTGTCTCTGAAATCAAGATCTTTACGAAACTTATCGTGGCGCCCGAGCCCTGGCTCAAGCGTTAGTTGTCAATTCTCCATGGAGTGGACGTAGAGAGATTCATTCATGCCCTTAGCTTTATCCTTTCGCTGCACATCTCATAGTTTCAAAACATAACAGGCACATCCACTTGCCTGATCAACATGTACTACCCTGACTGCATTATCAGTGGGGAATTTTAGAGTCAAACACGAAGAGGCAATCACTGCCCTGAACTCTGCAAGGGCCGGTCGGCCCAGGAAAGCGTTATAAGGAGAATGGATATCCAACACAACAAACTTTAACATCTGGACTCTCCGATGATTACCGATGCCTAATTCAACAGGTAATTTCACCATCCCAGACGGTATGGTTGCACTGTCATTGAAACCATGTATACATGACTGACATGATTTCAAATCCTTTGCTTTAATCAGCATTTGGTCATAAGCACGTTTGAAAAGTATGTTCACAGAACTTCCACTATCAACTAAGATCCTCTTCATCCAAGCAGTACCTATTAAGGCAGAAATAACCAATGAGTCAATAGTGGGGGCCTCGACTCTATCGACATCACATTTTTTGAAGACGATGTCGTCTATCATTATCCTCTGTTGCTTTGCAGGGGCCCTTCATTAGTATCACTACAACATTTGAAGTCCACATGCCTTATCGAACTAGCATATGAATCCATTTCCTTCCTGCTCCGATCAGGCGGATAAGGACCATTACTCACAGTATTAATAAATAGTCTCCTACCAGTACATGCAAATTCTTTAGGCATAGCTTGGCTTCGTCCCTGATTGGGATCATATAGGCCCGGTCTCCCATCCTGCGGGGCCTAGATGAACTGCTCTAACTTACTTTCTCTAATCAATATTTCAATAATATCCTGCAGATGACGACAATCATTAGTGTTATGGCCGTAACAATCATGGAATCTACAAAACTTTCCGAGTTGAATCTGCTTCTCTGACGATGGTTTCGGAGCTGGCTTCTTGTACAATCCTATATTACAGGTTTGAAGATAAACATTCTCCAGCGACGTATTCAAAGGAGTATATCGATCGAAAATAGAAGCTCTAGGTCTCCCACGATGAGGGTCTCTCTTCTTTCCTTGACATTCATCACCCGTCCGCTGACTTTGCTTATTCTGAATATTCAACTGTATTATGGATTCCTTCACTACTAGGCCCCGCAACGTCCTGCTTCCTAGACCGTCTAGCATCTTCCCTTCTCAAATACTGAGCTGCCTTTGCATATAAACAGTCCAACGAAGCGAGGGGTTTTCCGACCAACCAATCACCAAACTCGGAATCGGGATCAACCCCTTTAGTCAACGCCATCAGAATAGAGTTGTCATGGGGATTACTGACTTTGGCACAAGCAACGTGGAGCCTTTCCAGATAATTCCTTAGAGTCTCTCTTAGGGCTTGAGTAACACTGGACAAGGTATTAACGTCCTTCGGTCCTGTAGCATGCATACAGAACTGCTTGACAAACTTAGTAGTCAACTGATCGAAACATGAAATAGATCTAGATGGTAGACGGATGAAGCACATAGTCGTAATGCCTCCAGAGGAGATAGGGAAGCTTCTATACTTAACCACATCATCAGCTCGAGTGGCATTCATGAACCATTCATATTTTAGAATGTGTTGGTTGGGATCCAAATTTCCTTCATATATAGGCAAGGTCGACATCGAGAATCGGCGGGGCAGTGCCGCTTATAAGATATCGCTGGTGAACGGGGTGTGCCTTCTAGAAATCCCTCAACCATCGTTAGTGAGGCGTTGACTTTCTTTGATCATTTGTCATATCATAGTTGGAATGTCAGGCATCTGGATATTCGAGGAGGCATGGTCAGGTTCCATGTCACGAGGATGGTTCGGTCGCTGTATACAGTCCATTCCATGCCTCCTTGGCTCCCGATCTTCATGGAAGTGAGAATCCTAAGCACGAATGTGGTGATGAGGGGCTAGATCTGATTGGTTCTGGATCTCGGCATTCAGATCTATAGCAGCAACAGTTGCGTGGTCATGAGTAGTGTGGTAAGGAAGTGTCCCTCCTTGGGAGGAGGGTGTAGCATATGCCCCATGGAGGGACCTATCCCGGCATGCCCGGTATTCACAGCATATGGGTGTCTAGAGGCTTCCACGTAGTTTCTATCCAATCGGCGGCGTGTAGATCAGTGATTGAAGTAACATGATGCTGAGCTTTCAGGCAAGGAATAAGAGGCATGCTCCCTTCTAGATCTCCCTTGCCTTTCTTCATTTAACTGGTTCACAAGTTCCGTGTTGACACGGATCTGTTGAGTGAGCTCTTGATGTCTTTGAGTGAGCTCATGCATAAGGGTCTGAAATTCCTTTCTTGTCACTAGAGTTGGTAGATCTGGAGCTCCAGTTGATGTTTGGCCTACTATGGTCAGTTGCGTGGGATTTTGCCTATCCCTTCCTTCCAGATGAGCAACATTTGAAGCGGTTCTGGTAGTGCGCACCATATTGAATATAGTTCTTTTTAGATCTAGAACAATGTGAATAGAATAGAAAGAACCTCTGGAAGATGAATTTGGATCTCCTCCTTAGTTTTTAGCAATCCAACAACAGCAGGGAATCTACATAATCGGAGAGAAACGGAGTATTCTCATTGAAAGCACCAAGTGTTTGTACCAAAAATGGGCATAACACTCTTCGGATGTAATTGAAGTGATTAGAATGAAGAAATAAAATGAAAAACGAGGTTAATCTAACAATCATACTAAGAAAATAAGCAATAACATAAAGAAGACAAGAATTTATGTGGGTTCAGTGCTATGGCCTACGTCCACTTTGAAAGATTTGTTGTTTATTGCTGATTATCAACTGAATTACAACAGTACAATTGCTAACACTCAAGTTACAATGGTTTTTAAGCAGAGCAGCAACATAAAGCCCTTTTATTAGTTGCAATGGAGGTTCTATTTATAGGTGTAGAGCTAGAAATATCTGCCTTGAATCTCGAAATACCCTTTCTCATGCGTAGGTGGGCACACACAATTGATCTGGGGTTGTTTGGGATCGATCCATGTTGTCTTCGTATTGATCAAGAAATGGTCCAATCGAGCTACGCTCGATCATGGTTGTTCTTGAGTGGATTTGCAAGCTTCTGTAGAAATTTCATGGCATTTGGACTTGTAATTTAAGAGATATGATCAATCTAATGTTGAGTTTGCTAGGGAGGCTAAAGACTTCGTATCGATCTTTTCGCACCGATGACGTGGCGTGCGTGTTTATGGAGATCCAAAATTCATGCTTAAGGACCACTTCTATTGGTTTGACCTCTTCTTTCGTATCCATCTAAGGCTATGCTTTTCGTTTCGATGCTTTACTCTTTCCTTCGTATCGATCTCTGGCCTTACTCTTCGTATTGATCAAATAAGTGATCGATGCGAAACATGTAGCTGCTTGTTGAATGAAACGTGATCGCTCAAGGGGGTGTTGAATTCCATCGATACAGGTTTAACCTTGATGGATTAGAATGGTGGGTGATAAGGTATTAGGATATGCTCATTTCGTAACGATGGTGATGGATATGAAATGGTGGATGCCAACGAATGGATGTGAAATGAACATGTTTCACATGGATCTTGATCGATCCATAACTTGAGCATACGAACTCCAATTGACCCGAAATTTGGAATTTTGCCTTTCACAGCTTTGCTTGTCATACCATGCTAACTGTGGCTGGATCCAGACTTGGACCAAGTTTTCCTGTATCCATCGTGAACCTGTAGAAAACTAATTCTCGAAGCAGATTACCTTCAGTCTCTAGTCAATTCCTTAGCATCATGGCCTTGCCAAAAGGCGGGATAACAACTGATGAAACTCTGCAGATATTATTCTTTACTCTTCTTCTCCCACACAACAGTCATATTGGAGTTCACTGTGATTCTCCAGTGAACTCTTGCACTTGTGACTTATTCTATTCTCATCAACTTGTAACCGAATTCAACTTGTAATAGTAGTCAGTCGATAATAAAGCTTATAAAGTGGATGTAGGCTTCGTTGACAACCGAACCACTATAAAAATCTTCGTGTCTCTTTATTATTTCTGCTCTTTTTACATTAATTTTCTATACTATTACTCTTGTAAGAACAAGGCTGGTGCTTTCACACTCAATCCAGCGTGTTGGTCCATTTTTTTGAGTTAACAGTCTTGAAGTTGGATTGAGGTTTGCACAATTTTAAGGTGACTGGATCTATACCCTCTACTCTATTTTTATTTATATGCATACATACACGGGAAACCATTTTTGGATCAAAATACATATTTTTGGATAAAAAGCATGTTATCAAAAAATGGAGTGAGATTATGTACATGTTCTAAAATGTCTCAAGATCTTTTATAAAAAAATTTGATTGATTTGAATAACCTTGACTTGTTCAAAATAATATGAAAACAAATGATTTGATGATTAATGTTGTTAAATTTATATGGTTTACAATTTTTTAAATAAGAAAGGAGTTAATTGATTGATCCAATTAAATTAATTGGGCTATATATGGAAAGAAAAAGAGGAAACTTATATGAGAATTTTTTGGTCAAAAAAATAATTAATTAATCAATGGATTTTTTTGGAAACATGTCTAGTGGGAGAGCAATCACTAATTGAAATATGGAGATAGTATATATGAAGGTTCAATCAATAAAGAAAATTTATGAAAACCAAGATTACCTCCATCTACTTGCGTTGAAATCAAATTATGGAATTTGGAAAGATTATAAGATAATCAGGAAATCAATTTTCTTAGTCTGAAAATAGTTGCTTCATTCTAAGTCTATTTAAATGAAGAAAGTTTATCTTCATATTTATGTGACAGAGAAGATCCATCGTTATCCTTCGTTAAACCATAATTTCCATAGTTAAATAAAATAGGGGTTTTGAGCGCAAACAAGCTTTTGGAGAATTTAATCATTTAATTTGTAGTTATAGGTTAGTCGCTCTTCTATACTATCCCTAATTTTATTATCTTTCTTGTATTCTCTTTCTCCAATAAAATAAAGAATAGTCTTTGGGTTTGTGGACGTAGGCAATTTGCCGAACCACGTTAAACCTATATTTTCTTAATTTTTTATTTTTCTTTGTTTGGTGATTACTATTCGTTGAATTGGTTGTCAATAAATAATCGATAAGCTAGATCCTTGGATAATCTATTCCTAAGTTAAATTTTTTTCACAATAGTTTGGCATTAGAGAAACTAAATTAAAACTTTGTGCAATAGATTGGTATCGGTGCTAGCAGCCTTGTTCTGATTAGTTATTAATGACCAATTCTTCTAGAAGTGGTATGAAAAATTATGACATCTTCAAATTTGTTCGAAAGGGAGTTTCTGGAACATGGAAGGTGAAATTAATAACGATTTTATTCAATAACAACTTGGTTCATTTAGAAGAAGAGATAAGAACCAGGAGCAGCTTGGAGTAAGACCGATATGCATAGGTCCCACTTCATGGGTCGTAGAAGGGGTGTTTGCTATTGTTGTAGGAGGACAGGACTTGTACGGGATTATCCAGCTCTTAGAAAAATGAAGAGAACAAGGATAAAATTTTCAGTTTTGACAATAGTTGGATCGGATGCAGATAATAGTGATAGTTATAAATCAGTGTTTTCAACCAGTATTTCACCGTTAGGGATTACAGGTTAGGTGATTGATTCTGGAGCCTCTTGTTATATGACGCAAGATAGGAGTTGTTTTGTTAGTTATAGAAAGATTGACAATGGATCGGTTCATATGTGGAATGAAACATCTTGTCATGTTGCGAGTTTTCAAAGAATGAGGTTTAGGATATTTGATGGTATTATTAAGACTATCATAGATATTAAACATGTTCCAATACTGCTTGTCAATTGGAGCTTTAAGTAAACTTGATATAGGATAATAGTAGATGGAAAGAGAATGAGAGTGGTGAAGGGTTCTTTAGTAGTACTAAAGTGGCTGCGAGTTGATCATATTTATATGCTTCAAAGAGAGACAATCTTAAGAGAATCAATAGTTTCTATTGGATCTAATATTTTAGATTGTAGTCAATTATGACATCTTCGTTTAGGTCATATTGATGAGGAGAGTCTTGAAATATTAAAGAAGTAGGGGTTGACTGATGGCATTTGTTAGTCGAAGCTATCTCTTATGGAGATTGTTCTTTTGAAAAAACGAAGCATATCATATTTGATGTTAGAAAACTTAGAGCTACAAAGTTTATAGAGTATGTTTATTCTTATACGTGGTGGCGCACCCCAGTTGCATCTTTAGGTAGAGCCAGTTAATTCATCTTATTTGTGATGATTTCTCGCGTAAGGTCTAGGTCTATTTCTTAAAGGCCAAAGATGAAATATTTATAGTTTTGTAAGTGGAAGACCTCAGTGGAGAAGAAGTTGAGAAAGCATTCGAAAGTCTTAAAGTTGGAAATAGTAGTAATTTTTATCACAAGAATTCAATAACTATTTGACTTCGAGCATGTAGTTAGAGATTTCTGTATAATTGTTGGGTCATAATATTATGGAGTGTTTAGGAGCATGTGTTAGATATTATGGGAGAAAGCTATGAGTTTGAGAATAACTGCTGATCTAGAAGAGGAATTTTGGGCGGTATTTATAACATTACTTCACATCAGACATACACATTCCATTGCCATAGATATGAAGATCTTTGAGGAGATATAGAAAGACAAGCCTCTAAGTATTTCATTCCTTAAAGTGTTTGGTTGTTCAATTTATTTAGATTTTGAGAGCCATGATATGTTGAAGCATAAGGAGAGCAATCACATTTTTCCATTCTATAAAGGAGTGAAGAGCTATAGGTTGTGGTGTAAAACCTATGTAGTTAAAGCTTGTTAAAACCCCGTAAAATCTCCGCTATAGCACATAACCCTCTCCAACCGCTACGCTATTTCAATTTAGCGCTGTTAACCAGTAGATCCGCATTAAGTCTCGTTATTTTTCACTACACCTGCTAAATCAAGGTTTTATAGCACCCGCTTTTGCAACATTAATAAACAAAGGTTGATTTGAGTGGATTTTTTTTAATTTTAACCAACATAGTTAGATTAACGACATAATTTTAACGCATAATTGCTCTATATATGTTAGATACCTATTGTAGTCATCAAATCTACTTTGCATAAATCATGATGTTCTTTGGTTTTTTTATACAAGATTAAAAAATATTTTATTTTCCTATATAAATGGTGCGAGAATAAGAATAAATTAACTTTATATATTTGGTTTTATATATAGTGAATCATTTCACACTTCTGCTGTTTTCTACTTTATCACCACTTTATCCTCGCCATAACATTTTGCACCTCCACCTCTATAGAATCGTTAAGTACTTAACTGTGCAGTGTAGAACAACTAGGAGAATTATGACTGGTAGATATGTGATATTTGATGAGAGGTCTTTATTGAAGGTGGAGTCTCTATCAAGTAATCACATTGGAAGGACTGAAATTTGCCTGACACATATGGATTCATTAGATTATTTCCATATTCAGAAAGATATTAGTATTTCCAGTGATACCGTGGTTGATTGGAAGATTTAGAGATTTAAACTCTAGGTGGAGCTCGGTTACAAGAAGTGAATTTCGGTTCAGTTGGTCTTATTGTTGAGCATATTTTGTTAATGATTCTTCATCTTATGCTTTGAGTAATATGGAGCTTGTCGGCGAGTCCTTGACTTAGGAAAGTCAACAAAATTCTTAAATATGAGATTGAGGTAGATAATATTGAGTATGTCCTCATTCAATATAGAATTGAGAAGGTGAAATGCGCTATTAAATTTTCATTGGTTTGTTAAAGTTCAGTATCTATAGATTCGCCTCTTACATCGGATTTACTGAAACAAATTGGTATCTTTGTATACATTTTGTTTTTTGATGTGCATCATTTCTTATACTTGAGAAAGATTTGGAAGTTCCGTTTAGACAACAATGCCTAAACTAGTTCATAATAAACTTTGGCTCCATGTGGCACATACCCAACAATTTGTTATGACTTGGTAATGAAAAGCAATTCGTTATATTTGATCAAGGTGCAATGTTAAAATTGTATGATTCAAATCTTTGCCAAAGAAGAAAGGAATTAATTAATTGATTCAATAGTCAATTAATTATGCTACATGTGGAAAGGAAAAAAGAAGGAAAGTTATATGAGAATATTTTTGGTGAAAGGAAACTATTAATTAGATAATCAATTAATTAGTCAAATGATTTGCAGCATGGAGTTAGAGAAGTTCATACATAGAGATTCAATTGACAATGAAAATTTATTAAAACTGAAACTACCGTCATCTATTTGCATTGAAATCAAATCATGGAATTTGAAAAGATTGTGTAATAAGAAATTTAATTTTTTGTAGTAAACATGTTATTCCTTCATTCTTAAGTCTATTTAAATGAAAGAATTTCATATTCATATTTGTGTGTAAGAGAAGATCCATCATTATCCCGTTCTTTAGTAAATCTTAATTTTCACAGTCAATTAAAATAGGGGTCTTGAACGCTAACAGGTTTTGAAAAACTTGACTATTTAATTTGTAATTATAGGTTAGCCGCTTCATTTTATTACAGACAATTTTGTAATCTCTCTTTTATTATTTTTCTTTAATAAAATGAAGAACAGTTATTGGGTCCATGAATTTAGGTAATTTGGCTGAACCGAATTAAATCTCCGTGTTCTTTCATCTTATATTTTTCTTTGTTTCATGATTACTATTCATTGAATTGACCGTTGATAATTAATCGACAAGGCAGATTCTTGAATATTCCGCGCGTAAGCCGAACATTTCAAACAGTTTGGCATTTGAACAACTTAATTAAATTTTTGAACGACAAATATTGATTTTAAATTTCGAACATGTTAGAAGTTTCAAAATGATCCATTTCTTTTAAACGTGATGTTCATTGTGTAGATCGAACATCATTAAATTTTCATTTAGTTATGACACTACAGCACTCAGATCTGTTGGGTGTAGAATGTGGTATAAAAAAAGTGAGGTGTTCTAGTTTTATATTGGAACTCCAAATCACTTACCAAAATAAGCATTTACTATTCAGCACTAAAAAAACACGCAAATCGTTTTACTTTATGCTGTGAACAAAAAGGAAAATTGTAGATCACCGACTTATACTGTTCTTGTTGAAACATTTAGTTATCCATACACAACTTTCTACTATAGTAATGCATGCTGAATGAAGACTAAACAAGAAGTCAGTCTCATATCAATCATGAACTGCTACTAACAGAACTGAACCATGACTACTTTGTTTCTTTTTATTCTTATAGACATAAGCTCTTGCCACAAATGGATAAATCAAGACACCAACGGCGCTCGATCCAGCAAGCAACCAGTAAAAGTAGTCGATATGAGCACTATTCATATTGTCCGAAAACCAACTCTTCCCCTTTTTGCCTGTTTCTTTATCTATAACAGAAACAAGAAAGCTACTAATGAAGCTTCCAACTCCAATCACGCTTAAATAAAATGCAAGTCCAAGACTTCTCAGTCCGTCAGGCACCTGGTCATAAAAAAACTCCTGAAGTCCAACCACAGTGAATGCATCCGCATCTCCATTTAGTATGCATTGAGGAACTAACCACCATAAAGACATTGGTATAGTTGCATTTGATTGGTTCACTAGTCCGAATTCTGCTGCAGTTTTCAGCCTTTTGGTTTCAACTAATGCTGCGATCACATACTCAATCGTGTTTATGAACATCCCGATTCCTATGCGTTGTAGAACAGTAATGCCTGTTATGGTAGCATAGTGTATTTATTAATAATAAGTACATAATTTTTGAACATGAACAAAAATTTCAAAAGGTGGTAGGCTATAAGCAATTCAGCAGTTTAGATAATACCTGTTGGTAATCTGGTGAATTTTCGCACTGCAGGACGATGATACGATCATAAATCAAAATAAAAGCAACACTGGAAACTCCTATAAAGCAATGGAGTGCAGCAGGTGATACTTTGAACTTGGAACCAATCCTACTGTCTAAAGTGCTTCCTTGCTTTGTAAACAAAGTTCCTGGTTGTGCTTGTTGTAATGAATAAATAAATTCTAGATCTGAATAGATACAACATATATTGATTCTATCGAGAAACAAATATATGAAATTAAATAGTTCAGCAGAAGTCGTACCTGAATCCATTGATTTTTGCAAAAAGAAGATCAACTAGGTTTTAGATCTTCCAAATAGACACAAGCTTAGATCTGAAAATTCACTTTAGAGGAGGGTGGAGGGAATATGATAAGACTTGTGTAATTTGGGGACCATAACCCCATATATATAGTGTGTGACATTTTTCAGTTCGGCCCTTCAACAAACTAAAATTGTTACTCTGGTATCCACACATTATAAATTTACATGACGAATATACCCCTTAATTCTTGTTGTATTTATTTCAAATAGATCACATAATTAAACTTAATCCCAAGATAGCCCATACATTCAAATATTAAAATATGTGGCCTCATAATACTGAATTATTCCAACAATCTCCCCCCGGGCCATATATGTACCCTTATAGAATGTATTTAACTTTATAAGCTCTTAAATAGCTATCTTGACAATATGGTATATCCAAAACAATCTCGTCCATTGATTGTGTTAACATAGGATCAAAGCGGTTTTCATTATCGTTAGTGTAACCAAACCCATCAATGGTCACGTATATTAATACAATCAAATGACATAGATCAATCATGTATGTGTAGTATGGAAATTACATGAAATGTGATCTTTACATGTCTATTTCCAACTGGTCCTACTTTACATTAATGAGATCAAAATCTAAACATATATAAATAATTTGAGTGCAATTAAAAAAAAACTTTATTTCTGATCAGAAAAACTGAAGCATATCCACAATCAAAATATAGAGCAATGTCACAAAAGAAATGACTTAGTACAAACTCATCCTAAACCAAAATATTCTTACATTAAAGATACAATCATTTTAGCAACATGCTTATGAAAGACCTTGGGAGGTAATGCTTTTATAAGTGGATCCGCTAACATGGAATTTGTCCCAATATGCTCTATGGATATTAACCCATTTTGCACTCTTTTCTTCATAACTAGAAACTTGATGTCAATGTAATTTGACTTACTTGATCTTCTATTGTTATTAGAATATAATACTGCTGATCTATTGTCACAAAACAACTTTAGTGGTCTTTCAATATTATCTATAATGCGCAGCCCAGTGACAAAATTTCGCAGCCATTTTCCATGATTAGATGCCTCATAGCAAGCCACAAACTCTGCTTCCATAGTGGAAGAAGCTATATGCGTTTGCTTAATGCTCTTCCATGATATAGCCCCTCCACTCAACATAAATATGCATCCTGAAGTGGATTTTCTGCTATCCGGACATCCAGCAAAGTCAGAATCAGAATGCCCAATGATCCGTCAGATTTACCATGATATTCACCGCCACGGCCAGATCTGACAGTTTTAATCCTTTTGTTGAGTTGGTTCTCAACTTCTACCTTAAATTTCCTGAACATGTCTAAGGATTCTGATTTATCATGAATAAGATATAGGTAGCCATATCTTGAGTAGTCGTCTATGAATGTTATAAATATTGTTGACCATTCCATGATGCCTCAGGAAATAGCCCACAAATGTCTGTATGTATTAATTCTAAGACGTCAGTTGCTCTATTGGCACCTATTTTCTTATGTTTGCTCTGTTTTCCCTTGATACACTCTACACAGACATCAAGGTCTAAAAAATCGACGGATTCCAAAATGCCATCTGACACGAGCCTTTGAATTCTATTTTTAGATATATGACCTAAGCGCTTGTGCCACAATGTGGCTGAAGTTTCCTTATTAGCTTTTCTTTTAGTACCACGTGAGTCTACATGCAAGGCTTCATTATAAGAGGTATTAACATCAAGCATATATAAGTTATCATAAACGTTAAGAGAACCAGTTCCAATAAGAGTTGAATTCATTGATAAACTAAAAGTACCATTCCCAAATGAACAAGAATAACCAAATTTGTCCAACTTAGAAACAGAAACCAAATTCCGTCTAAATGACGGTATAACAAAAGTATCAAATAAACCCAAATAAAACCGAATTCTTAATAACAACTTAAAATGCTCAATAGCCTCCATTTCTACCGATTTTCCATCACCCACATAGATGTATCTTTCAGCATCAGTTGGATTTCGGTAGCTCAGACAACCCTTTCTTAACACGCCATGTGTGATATTTGGCACAATCTTTCTTCAAATGTCCAACCTTTTTGCCAAAGTAACAACCAACAGTCTCCTTTTGTTGTTTCTTTTCAGTCGGACCCTTAGCAGTTTCTTTATCCTTCTTTCTCTTTTTGTCTTTTCCTTTAGAGGTGCATGCTAAATGAGCACTTTCAGCCTTATCATGCTTCAATCTCTCTTCTTCTTGTACACAATATGAAATGAGCTCATTAAGAGTCCATGTCTCCTTTTGACAGTTATAACTGATCTTGAACTGGTTGTATTTTGAAGGAAGAGAGATTAATACCAAATGCACGAGCAAATCATCTGAAAGCTCAAGCTTAAGCACCTTAAGTTTTGAAGCAGTGTTAGACATTTCCACAATGTACTCCCTTATGTTTCCTTTGCTTTGATACTTTATGGAAATCAAGCATTGCAAAAGCGTGCTTGTTTTCGCCTTATCGTTTTTAGTAAAATGTTTCTCAATCTCAGCAAGGAAATCTTTAGCATTGGTTATCTTTTCAGATACCGCACCCCTAAATGCCTCCAGAATGCCACGCTTTATGATCATTAGACTCATGCGGTTTGAACGATCCCACCTCTCAAAGTTCTCTATAATATCATAAGAACTTTCATCCGTAAGAGGGACGGGTTCATCTATCCTAAGTGCAAGGTCAAGATCCATGCCGCCAAGAACAAGCAATATGTTTTCTTTCCAATTCTTAAAGTTTGTTCCAGTCAGAATAGGAATGTTGTTCAGATTGGCAGATACCGTAGTCGAATTAGCTGTAATTTTAAATTAATCAAATATGCTTACATTATAAAACAACTGTAGTAAATTTAAAATAATTGGTAAGTCTTTGCTCAAGATACCTAGAACAACATTAATATCAAGTCTTTGGACAATAATATTAACTACAAGTGGTATTCTTGTTGCAATTATCAAATATTAACAATAAATTCAAGTCAAATAATAATCTTCGTTTGGGCCGATTAATTATTTTCTTGTAAAACTTTATAATTGTTACATATTTATCATCACACACGTGTATCTAATTTGGCTAGATATTAACCTTCCTTTGGGCCGACTAATATTCGCATAAATAAATACACACAAATATCAAACATTTTTCATGAGCAACTAAAATAAGAGAGGTCACTTTGGTGACATATTATTTCAATTAGTTCACTTGTAATGTGAGACGACCCGACTTTCCACTTCCGGAAAATCGCATCATCTTTAAGAAAGAAAGGGATAGAAAAGAGAATAGAAAGAAGAGAAGAAAGAAACAACATCAGAATCTACACAGCGGAACGAATAAATGATATTAATAACATAAATATAACATAGTTTACAACCATTATCAGAGTTACACAGATAAATAACACATACTAGATAGTTATAAACACCTATCTAGTTATACAACTCAATACAACAACTCGGAGAACACACAGTGGAAAACTAGATATATCTACACGCAGAAGCCTCCTGCTCCATTTGCTCCTTCACAATTCGTCAAAGCTAACCTGAATCCTAACCTAAATTCCCTTGACTGCTCATAAAAATTTGAGTACCCAAGAGTTTATGAAAAACAAAAATAAACTCCGGGTCAGACATGGGTCTGGTGTGAGTAATAGGTTAAAATTGCTTAACTTTCAAAAACCTTTGAAAAGAAAGGTATCATGTAAGACTTCCCACACATAAACATGGAAAAGTTTTTACCTTACGCTAACCAAAACATTTGATAGGAAATCCGATGATATTATAATAGTGTCTAGGGTTTTCAAATAAAAAAGAAATAGCCGAAATTTTTACATTCATTAAATTCCAGCTACTAGCCACAGAATTGGGTAATACAATCAAAACCGTTGGCACTTATTGGATTTTGGATTCCATACAATGGCAGGGCTACTGGGGTACCGTCCGTCACAGTACGTGGCCTAGATCAACGTACCGAGGATCACTCCCGACCCCCTGCAATTCAAATCCGAACACATTCCTTACTGAATAGTTCCGAACAAGACAACCCCGTGGTTGTAGCTAGCAACCACCCACACAGCCGAATATAAAGGGATTTCTAGACAGGGATAAATCTTGCTCTCCAATGGGTGCGACCCACGAAGCCTTGCTGCACCTCCCCTGTTTTAGCCATTCCCGGTTGATGAGGCTTGAGGCTACGATTACCTTTATAGGACATATTACTTAGAATGCTCATCGTCTACCTGACGATGTTCTGAAAGCATTCAATCCACACAAGTTCGTTCCGGGTTCGAACGAAACCGAAGGCATTATCTCGTTACACTCATTTTGGAATCACCCTCAGAGTTAACGACGATAACCCTTGCACTCTGAACCACCATCTCGAATCTATAAGAACTAATTCCGTTAACTCATTACGGAATCACCAAAGAGTTATACTGACTCATAGTCCTTACACCTCGAGTCTTCACAAAGCTCCACTTTGATACACGACCTAACGTTATTTGGAATCGATGTGATTTTCAGATATCCAAATATGGAAACCCGATCCCGTTCTCATCGAAATCCAAAGCGTGTCTTTTAAGGTCCAAGTTGTTTTAAAGGGTTTAAAACAATTCAATACAGTATCTATACACACACAGATAGATAACTCATAAATCATAACTGACAATCAACATTATCATATAACAAGTAATCCACATTATCAATATCAAATATATATTCCATATATCATAATCACAATAGATAACCTATGTTATCATCACAATACATCAAACATTTATATCACACAACCATCCTTATCTCATTACCGAGATCACAAAGCATCCAAGACAATTAGTGCCATCCATTTACCCATAAGCAAAGATTTACTTATCACAATATAATTAATTTAAAATGAATTAAATTAACTATCACTAACTCTAATTAATTTAAAATGAATTAAATAAATTACTTCACCTATATAAATCTTGCTTACTAAATCACTTAATTGATTACAATCAATTTAGTAATCCATTATTAATTATCTTAATTAATCACCCATGATTAATTACCCTTAATTACATCCATGTAATTATCCTTAATTAATTTCTCAAAATTAATTATTCTCAACTAAACAGAAATTAACCTTTAATTACTTAAATTAATCAATTAATCATAATTAATTATCCTAATCCTTAATTAATTACATTAATTAATTTCCTTTAATTACCTATTATTGATTAATTAATCATAATTAATCAATTTAATTACATCATTAATTAAAATAATTAATGATCCCCTTTTATTAGTTACCTTAAGTAATTAACTTATAATTATTAATCATCATCATAGATTAATTACATTTAGTAATTAGCTAACTTAATAACTATATTAAACAAATTAATTATCCTTTAATTAATTACTTAATCAATCCCTTGATTAAATATTAAGTAATTAAACCAAATTACCTCATACTTAAACATCTCCACTTAATTACAATCCTGTAACTATTAAACAATTACTTAACTGAGTAATTTCCAAATCATTAATTACATAAAGTAATTATTTATACAACTCAAGTGTTTAAAATTAATTAAACTAAATTAATTAAATTAAACAATCTCATTAAATTAAATTAATTACCTTAAGTAATTAATTTCTTAATTACTTTATCAGGTAATTACTCTCTAACCATTTATAGATGATTATTATTAAATTAATTAATTTAATTAATTATAAAAATTAACGATATTAGTTAGTTGTTAAATAATCATGGTTAATAACCTTCATTAACCATCCTCAAACTATTTTATAAAGTAATTAACTTAAAGTAATTACCATTTAAAATTACCTTTAATCATTCATTAATTAAAGTTAATTATTAAATTTATTAACCTTAATTTAAAACTTAATTACATAATTATTACTATTCATTCATCATTAATTAAAAATTTAATTAATGATCTTAATTATAAATTGATTAATCATTAATCAATTATTAATTCGAAATTCAGTTAATTAATTAAATTAATTAAATCAATCTTAATCACCTTGTTAATTAAATTAATCCTGAAATATTAATCTTAATTTAAATTTTCAAGATAAAACATAACTTAATTATGTTTAAAACAATTTGATTTAAAACGAAGTACTTAAGAAATTTTCTTTTAAATTTCAATTTAAATCCAAGCTTAAAATAGAATAATTTTAAACTTATCAAAGTTTTAAATAAATTTAAAACTTATTTAAAATTACAAGTCAAAACAAAAGTTTGACTTAAAAATGAAATCATAAGAATTTGAAGTTAAATTCATTTTAAAATTTTGGAAATTCCATTCATTCTTAGTTTCAACTTTCAAATTTAAATCTTCTTTTTAAATTTGAAACTAAGGTTCATTTTAAACTCAGATTTCCAGTTTTAAAATTTATCTTTAAATCTTACTTCACATTTTAAAATCTTCATTATTAAAATTTTAAACTATTTACCAAATTGAAATAGTTAATTTAAGTTAAATTTTTGAAACTTTAATTTTAATTTAAAACTGGAATTTAAATTCAAATTAGAAATTTAAACTTGCATTTAAATTTGAACTTAAATTTTACTCAAAACATAAAACTGCAGATTATAAAAAGTTTAAACCCAGATTTAAAAAAACACTGAGAAACAGGTTTTCCAAAACCTGAATATTTCAAAGTAACCCGAGAAACCTATATTTTTACTTCGGGTTTTAAGCTTTCCTGCTTCGAGTTCGAAGCTGCTTTACTTCGAGTAAAACACAGACCTACCCCTGAAACATCCCAACCAAAAAATACAGTTCATCAAAAAAACTCGTCGCCGTGCATATGCACGGCGACCACCACCCCTTCTCACCATCATATATGATCCAATCACTTCTAGAATCTCCTCAATACCCTAACTACAACACCAGGTTGAACAAAAATTCAAGCATTCAAATTTTAGCTCTGAAACCCCCAAATTTAAAAACCTGGAAGAAAAAAAAGTATTACAGGTCCTGCTCAAACCCGTCAACGGCCATTTCGCCTTGCTCCGATCACTAGCAGATCCACCCCTCCGGCCTCGAGTCCCTCTATACACCAACCATCCATTCACCAAAAACTATAACACTCGATCAATCCATTACCTCACACTGACTCAAAGCACAAACTTATTCAAGACTAGAGTTTAATTCTAAAAATCAAAACTGCAATCAATCTAGCAAACTTTAATTACTTCTTTGATTTTTCCAAGGATCTATGATCCTTACTTAATAACTCAAAAGAAATTTGAGTTTCCACAAATCACAGATTGTAAGAATTTGCACAAATTTATATTTTTGTTCAAGAACAACTTATAAATGAAACATACACCTAAAAATTCCAATACTTGATTTAAAAATCAAGTTCCAGTTTATATTTTGATTTGTATTACTAATTTACCATATTAATTTGACTGGGTTTGGAAAAAATCAAACAAACATGATGATTCTGGTTTTACAGAGGCAACAACCAGTATATAACTTCCTAAAAACCATTAAATGTTAACTTAAAACAACTTTGCTTTATTATTTTCATTATATCAGGAAAACAATTTTAGTAATAAGTTTTATAAATAAAATCATGGGTGCTTGAAAAAAAATCAGGGGAATATAACAGAAAATAAAAAAGAAAGTAACAGCATACATACCATACATATTCATAACAACAGTTATTCATAACAATAAGAATCTAGCTATTCCATTTTAAATAAACTAGTATGCAACCATTTAAAATTTTAAAATTAAAAGTTACTCACATTAAAACAATGCAGAGCCTCTGTTGTTCATTTATGCAGAAACAAGGATATGCAGGCTTGCTTCTCTGTTTAAAATCTGAGTTGAATTGATATGCAGTTTTGCCTATGTTTCCTGACTCAAATGCTGGCATGCAGATGCAGATGATGCAGTTGCTAAACCCTCACATGCATGTAGATGCTTATTCAACCTAGGTTCAAACAGAATGTAGATAAAAGTGTGCAGGCTTTTCTTTGATTTTGAGAAAGTGGGATATGCAAGTTTGCTTACAGATTTTTATGTACAGGTGTTTGATCTTGAAGAGGTGGAATATTCAGATGTTTGAAGAGGTGAATCAATGCACATTTGAACAGGGTTTAAGTTATGCAAGTTTTTGAAATTTTAGGAAGTGAATATGCAGATTTGCTTGAATTTGAGGTATGCAGATTTTTGGATTTGTACAGGGTTTTGATAAATTTGTATATGCAGATTTTTGTGGATTTGAATATGCAGGCCTTATGATAGATATGAATATGAGTTTGATCTTTTCTCTTTTGATTAAGGAGAATGAAAAAGAATATGCAAGCTTATACTAGATGTATTTTCAGATTTATGAAATAAAAGAAAAATAAAAACTATATTTTAACACTTGTCAAATTGATATGCTAATTTTTAAACACATGTTACATTAATGTTAAAGAATGAACACTTGTTTAAAAGAATGCTTATGAATGCAACACATGTTATCTTTAAGGGTAATTATTATTTAATTTACAAACTAAAGTGTGTATTAGCTTAATTTAAGTTGTTAATTTATTTAAAAATATGTGTATAAATTTATAAATGGAAACAAACCATGTTTACAAAACTACACAAATAAAAATTAAAACAATTAAACAATTTAAAATTTATACTTTTGAATTTAAATTCAAACTAAATTCAAAATCAAATAATTCCAAATCAACATAAAGATAAATTCAATTTGAAATATAAATTACAATTTCTATTCAAAACTTATTTGTAAAGACAATACAATATCAATATTGTTTTATAAAAGTCATTTTACAAGAAATTATATTTTTATCAATAAAATATCTATTTTATTAAGCCATGAAACCATTTTGTTGAATTTATTGTAAATTTAAAACTCAATCTAATTTAATTTAAACATTTAAATATTTTTCTTATCAATTTTAAAATCATATATTTATTTATGAAATAATTTTAAAAACTCAATACTAATTAAAAATCAAAATTTCCAATTTATAATGTATATATTAGAATTTTAAAACATGATTCATTTATTAAATTTAAACGAAAATCATTTATTCAATAACTTTGAAAAGCTAAAATTAAATAAAACAAATTTTCCAACTTACTAAAACTAGAAATTATGCTTTACTTATTAAAATTAAAACAATACCAATCAATTTAAAATGTAAACCATATAATTATATTGTAAATAGAAATCAATTTATTATTTTTAAAAGATAAAATGACCGATTTAAATATTTACCGAAGAAGATTATTAAATTTATTTTAATAATTATTAATAGAATATCAATATCAATTTAATTTTAACTATAGATTATTAAATTGATATTGTTAAAAATTCCGGGATATTACAATCCTTCCCCCTTAAAAGAATTTCGTCCTCGAAATTTAAAACAAAGGTAATTTAATAATCTTATTAAATTTTAATTTTAAACACAAGCATATATCAAACATATGCTAACAACCAAAAACAACCAATCAAACAAACCTAATTATCCAGTCAAATTCGGGATAGAATTTTATCGAGTTTCCCCGGGTGTGTGTGTGTATATATATATCGGGATACTCGCCCTAGAGAATCCAAACAAACAGTACTATGAAGTTACAAAACTCCTATACAACTATATCTATAACACTAGATAAGATACCAGACTACAAACGAGTCTGACTCAGCAACCAAAACTCCAGAACTGCTGGTTCCACAACCAAAGATAGATCATACACGTACTCCCCCAGAGATACGTGAAACTCATTGAATCCCAGTTATCCAAACTGGCAATCCAATCCTGTAGATCAATCACTTAATCTCCTAGATCACAGAAAAGATACAAAACCTTTCAGAGAAACTTCTCAAACGTACCCAAACTTATAGCTCACTTACGATCAGAGAAAACTTATCAAAATTAAATCTCTGACTTCAGAATCCAAATCCCTCCGACTCTTATCCACAAAATCTCTTCGAACAATCCTGGGTTGTCTACAACTTACTAATCAGCTCAACCTACGCTGATGTTTCTAGAAACAAACTAGACCAATCAACACAACAAAATGAACTCCTCAAGATCAACCAAAACCAAGAACTCAAACTCAACTTCTCAACATCAGAGAACAACAACTCACTTCTCCTGTCCGGGAAAAGAAAACAGATACACTTCCAAACTGCTTCCGCTGCGCAACTCTGATCCAAAGTAGAAGAAAATGCTGAAGAAGAACGCAAGCACAAACAGGACAACACACCCCAGAGATATGATTCAACAGATCCATAAGAAACTTTCAGAAGTTTCCCTCCAAAACTCCGAGCTGCTACACCAACTCAACTCTTGGAATCATCCTACTATAAAGCTGAACCACCGGTACCACTCCTGAAATTCCAGTCGATAAGGAAGCTCAATCTCCAGATGCAAACCAAACTCTGATTTCCTGAAGACATTCAGAAAAAACTCAGATAACCCAAGAGAACACTCAAACAATCGCAAGTCACTTTTGCGAACCTCCCAAACCAAATCCAAAGAAAAACTGTTCTCCCTTAACCAAATTGAATAGCTTACACTTAACTAGCCCACTCGTCGAAGAACGGGTCCACTTAACTGCTTCTGAACTCCACTTCAGAAAAATGCTAAGCCAAAAGATCTCTTGCCAACACCGAGAACACTCCAAACTGCACAGATGCCACAGATGCCAAAGAATTCCAAATCCAAAGCTCTCCTAGAAACTCAAGCCTCAAAGCAAACAGAAACACCGGCTGAACACAGCCACTACACTGAAGCAGACTCGCCTTCTTAACTTTGTTGACAAGAAAACGTCTTCGGGAAAATCCATAGTCACTGCATCTCATCACGCAGCTACTACTCCCTGAGGTATCCAAAATACCATCACTCGCTTCTGCCAAACCAACAGATCCAAACTCTACTCATCCAACTTCAGAAATGAACTCCGAACCTTTGCAGGTTTCCTTCAGAGATTAATGAAGTTCTTCATCACTACGGAACTCACTCGAGACGGTATTAGGTCTACAGTCTCGACAGATACACTTCCAACCTCAAACATTCAAACTCTAACCAATGGCAGGTCGTGTTACACACACTACTACCCCGTCTACCTTTATAACTTATATAGGAAAACCTGAACAGGTAACCCAACAGATAGGTAGAAATAAATAAATATGTATATATAATAAAAATTACAAGTACGCTCTCTCAAGAAAGATACCACTACAGAGCCTAGGTATTCACTTAACCTAACGCTCTGATACCACAATGTAACGACCCGACTTCCAAATACCAGGAAGTCACATCGTTAATAAGAAAGGGATAGAAAAGAGAATAGAAAGAAGAGAAGAAAGAAACAACATCAGAATCTACACAGCGGAACGAATAAATGATATTAATAACATAAATATAACATAGTTTACAACCATTATCAGAGTTACACAGATAAATAACACATACTAGACAGTTATAAACACCTGTCTAGTTATACAACTCAATACAACAACTCAGAGAACACACAGCGGAAAACTAGATATATCTACACGCAGAAGCCTCCTGCTCCATTTTCTCCTTCAAAATTCGTCAAAGCTAACCTGAATCCTAACCTGAATTCCCTTGACTACTCATAAAAATTTGAGTGCCCAAGAGTTTATGAAAACCAAAAATAAACTCCGGGCCAGACATGGGTCTGGTGTGAGTAACAGGTTAAAGTTACTTAACTTTCAAAAACCTTTGAAAAGAAAGGTATGACGTAAGACTTCCCACACATAAACATGGAAAAGTTTTTACCTTACGCTAACCAAAACATTTGATAGGAAATCCGGTGATATTATAATAGTGTCTAGGGTTTTCAAATAAAAAAGAAATAGCCGAAACTGTTACATTCATTAAATTCCAGCTACTAGCCACAAAAGTGGGTAATACAATCAAAACTGTTGGCACTTATTGGATTTTGGATTCCATACAATGGCAGGGCTACTGGGGTACCGCCCGTCACAGTACGTGGCCTAGATCAACGTACCGAGGATCACTCCCGACCCCCTGCAATTCAAAGCCGAACACATTCCTTACTGAATAGTTCCGAACAAGACAACCCCGTGGTTGTAGCTAGCAACCACCCACACAGCCGAATATAAAGGGACTTCTAGACAGGGATAAATCTTGCTCTCCAGTGGGTGCGACCCACGAAGCCTTGCTGCACCTCCCTTGTTTTAGCCATTCCCGGTTGATGAGGCTTGAGGCTACGATTACCTTTATAGGAAATATTACTTAGAATGCTCATCGTCCACCTAACGATGTTCTAAAATCATTCAATCCATAAAATTCGTTCCGGGTTCGAACGAAACCGAATGCATTATCTCGTTACACTCATTTTGGAATCACCCTCAGAGTTAACGACGATAACCCTTGCACTCTGAACCACCATCTCGAATCTATAAGAACTAATTCCGTCAACTCATTACGGAATCACCCACAGAGTTATACTGACTCATAGTCCTTACACCTCGAGTCTTCACAAAGCTCCACTTTGATACACGACCTAACGTTATTTGGAATCGATGTGGTTTTCGGATATCCAAATAAGGAAACTCGATCCCGGTCTCATCGAAATCCAAAGCGTGTCTTTTAGGGTCCAAGTTGTTTTAAAGGGTTTAAAACAATTCAATACAGTATCTATATACACACAGATAGATAACTTATAAATCATAACTGACAATCAACATTATCATATAACAAGTAATCCACATTATCAATATCAAATAGATATTCCATATATCATAATCACAATAGATAACCTATGTTATCATCACAATACAATCAAACATTTATATCACACAACCATCCTTATCTCATTACCGAGATCACAAAGCATCCAAGACAATTAGTGCCGTCCATTTACCCATAAGCAAAGATTTACTTATCATAATATAATTAATTTAAAATGAATTAAATTAACTATCACTAACTCTAATTAATTAAAATAAATTAAATTAATTACTTCACCTATATAAATCTTGCTTACTAAATCATTTAATTGATTACAATCAATTTAGTAATCCATTATTAATTATCTTAATTAATCACCCATGATTAATTACCTTTAATTACATCCATGTAATTATCCTTAATTAATTTCTCAAAATTAATTATTCTCAACTAAACAGAAATTAACCTTTAATTACTTAAATTAATCAATTAATCATAATTAATAATCGTAATCCTTAATTAATTACATTAATTAATTTCCTTTAATTACCTATTATTAATTAATTAATCATAATTAATCAACTTAATTACATCATTAATTAAAATAATTAATGATCCCCTTTTATTAGTTACCTTAAGTAATTAACTTATAATTATTAATCATCATCATAGATTAATTACATTTAGTAACTAAGTAACTTAATTACTATATTAAACGAATTAATTATCCTTTAATTAATTACTTAATTAATCCCTTGATTAATTATTAAGTAATTAAACCAAATTACCTCATACTTAAACATCTCCACTTAATTACAATCCTGTAATTATTAAACAATTACTTAACTGAGTAATTTCCAAATCATTAATTACATAAAGTAATTATTTATACAACTCAAGTGTTTAAAATTAATTAAACTAAATTAATTAAATTAAACAATCTCATTAAACTAAATTAATTACTTTAAGTAATTAATTTCTTAATTACTTTATCAAGTAATTACTCTCTAACCATTTATAAATGATTATTATTAATTATAAAAATTAGCCATATTAATTAATTGTTAAATAATTATGGTTAATGACCTTCATTCACCATCCTCGAACTATTTTATAAAGTAATTAACTTAAATTAATTACCATTTAAAATTATCTTTAATCATTCATTAATTAAAGTTAATTATTAAATTTATTAACCTTAATTTAAAACTTAATTACATAATTATTACTATTCATTCATCATTAATTAAAAATTCAATTAATGATCTTAATTATAAATTGATTAATCATTAATCAATTATTAATTCCAAATTCAGTTAATTAATTAAATTAATTAAATCAATCTTAATCACCTTGTTAATTAAATTAATCCTGAAATATTAATCTTAATTTAAATTTTCAAGATAAAACATAACTTAATTATGTTTAAAACAATTTGATTTAAAACGAAGTACTTAAGAAATTTTCTTTTAAATTTCAATTTAAATTCAAGCTTAAAATAGAATAATTTTAAACTTATCAAAGTTTTAAATAAATTTAAAACTTATTTAAAATTACAAGTCAAAACAAAAGTTTGACTTAAAAATGAAATCATAAGAATTTGAAGTTAAATTCATTTTAAAATTTTGGAAATTCCATTCATTCCTAGTTTCAACTTTCAAATTTAAATCTTCTTTTTAAATTTGAAACTAAGGTTCATTTTAAACTCAGATTTCCAGTTTCAAAATTTATCTTTAAATCTTACTTCACATTTTAAAAACTTCATTATTAAAATTTTAAACTATTTACCAAATTGAAATAGTTAATTTAAGTTAAATTTTTGAAACTTTAATTTTAATTTAAAACTGGAATTTAAATTCAAATTAGAAATTTAAACTTGCATTTAAATTTGAACTTAAATTTTACTCAAAACATAAAACTGCAGATTATAAAAAGTTTAAACCTAGATTTAAAAAAACACTGAGAAACAGGTTTTCCAAAACCTGAATATTTCAAAGTAACCCGAGAAACCTATATTTTTACTTCGGGTTTTAAGCTTTCCTGCTTCGAGTTCGAAGCTGCTTTACTTCGAGTAAAACACAGACCTACTCCTGAAACATCCCAACCAAAAAATACAGTTCATCAAAAAAACTCGTCGCCGTGCATATGCACGGCGACCACCACCCCTTCTCACCATCATAGATGATCCAATCACTTCCAGAATCCCCTCAATACCCTAACTACAACACCAGGTTGAACAAAAATTCAAGCATTCAAATTTTAGCTCTGAAACCCCCAAATTTAAAAACCTGGAAGAAAAAAAAGTATTACAGGTTCTGCTCAAACCTGTCAACGGCCATTTCGCCTTGCTTCGATCACTAGCAGATCCACCCCTCCGGCCTCGAGTCCCTCTATACACCAACCATCCATTCACCAAAAACTATAACACTCGATCAATCCATTACCTCACACTGACTCAAAGCACAAACTTATTCAAGACTAGAGTTTAATTCTAAAAATCAAAACTGCAATCAATCTAGCAAACTTTAATTACTTCTTTGATTTTTCCAAGGATCTATGATCCTTACTTAATAACTCAAAAGAAATTTGAGTTTCCACAAATCACAGATTGTAAGAATTTGCACAAATTTATATTTTTGTTCAAGAACAACTTATAAATGAAACATACACCTAAAAATTCCAATACTTGATTTAAAAATGAAGTTCCAGTTTATATTTTGATTTGTATTACTAATTTACCATATTAATTTGACTGGGTTTGGAAAAAATCAAACAAACATGATGATTCTGGTTTTACAGAGGCAACAACCAGTATATAACTTCCTAAAAACCATTAAATGTTAACTTAAAACAACTTTGCTTTATTATTTTCATTATATCAGGAAAACAATTTTAGTAATAAGTTTTATAAATAAAATCATGGGTGCTTGAAAAAAAATCAGGGGAATATAACAGAAAATAAAAAAGAAAGTAACAGCATACATACCATACATATTCATAACAACAGTTATTCATAACAATAAGAATCTAGCTATTCCATTTTAAATAAACAAGTATGCAACCATTTAAAATTTTAAAATTAAAAGTTACTCGCATTAAAACAATGCAGAGCCTCTGTTGTTCATTTATGCGAAAACAAGGATATGCAGGCTTGCTTCTCTGTTTAAAATCTGAGTTGAATTGATATGCAGTTTTGCCTATGTTTACTGACTCAAATGCTGGCATGCAGATGCAGATGATGCAGTTGCTAAACCCTCACATGCATGTAGATGCTTATTCAACCTAGATTCAAACAGAATGCAGATAAAACTGTGCAGGCTTTTCTTTGATTTTGAGAAAGTGGGATATGCAAGTTTGCTTACAGATTTTTATGTATAGGTGTTTGATCTTGAAGAGGTGGAATATTCAGATGTTTGAAGAGGTGAATCAATGCAAATTTGAACAGGGTTTAAGTTAAGCAAGTTTTTGAAATTTTAGGAAGTGAATATGCAGATTTGCTTAAATTTGAGGTATGCAGATTTTTGGATTTGTACAGGGTTTTGATAAATTTGTATATGCAGATTTTTGTGGATTTGAATATGCAGGCCTTATGATAGATATGAAGATGAGTTTGACCTTTTCTCTTTTGATTAAGGAGAATGAAAAAAATATGCAAGCTTATACTAGATGTATTTTCAGATTTATGAAATAAAAGAAAAATAAAAACTAAATTTTAACACTTGTCAAATTGATATGCTAATTTTTAAACACATGTTACATTAATGTTGAAGAATGAACACTTGTTTAAAAGAATGCTTATGAATGCAACACATGTTATCTTTAAAGGTAATTAGTATTTAATTTACAAACTAAAGTGTGTATTAGCTTAATTTAAGTTGTTAATTTATTTAAAAATATGTGTATAAATTTATAAATGAAAACAAACCATGTTTACAAAACTACACAAATAAAAATTAAAACAATTAAACAATTTAAAATTTATACTTTTGAATTTAAATTCAAACTAAATTCAAAATCAAATAATTCCAAATCAATATAAAGATAAATTCAATTTGAAATAAAAATTACAATTTCAATTCAAAACTTATTTGTAAAGACAATACAATATCAATATTGTTTTATAAAAGTCATTTTACAAGAAATTATATTTTTATCAATAAAATATCTATTTTATTAAGCTATGAAACCATTTTGTTGAATTTATTGTAAATTTAAAACTCAATCTAATTTAATTTAAACATTTAAATATTTTTCTTATCAATTTTAAAATCATATGTTCATTTATGAAATAGTTTTAAAAACTCAATACTAATTAAAAATCAAAATTTCCAATTTATAATGTATATATTAGAATTTTAAAACATGATTCATTTATTAAATTTAAACGAAAATCATTTATTCAATAACTTTGAAAAGCTAAAATTAAATAAAACAAATTTTCCAAATTACTAAAACTAGAAATTATGCTTTACTTATTAAAATTAAAACAATACCAATCTATTTAAAATATAAACCATATAATTATATTGTAAATAGAAATCAATTTATTATTTTTAAAAGATAAAATGACCAATTTAAATATTTACCGAAGAAGATTATTAAATTTATTTTAATTATTATTAACAGAATATCAATATCAATTTAATTTTTACTACAGATTATTAAATTGATATTCTTAAAAATTCCGGGATATTACAATCTTTCCCCCTTAAAAGAATTTCGTCCTCGAAATTTAAAACAAAGGTAATTTAATAATCTTACTAAATTTTAATTTTAAACACAAGCATATATCAAACATATGCTAACAACCAAAACCAACCAATCAAACAAACCTAATTATCCAGTCAAATTCTGGATAGAATTTTATCGAGTTTCCCCGGGTATATATATATATGTGTGTGTGACGCCCCACCTCTATACCCACGCTAGCCAAGAACATTACGGTGAATGCTGTCGACTAGCACGGAGAATAAGGCTGTTGAGGAGCGACCATCCGTGTAATTGCTTTGTGCGAGCATCGATATGTCAGATAGTATAGCATGCAATTCTTTTCAAGTGGAAATTCGACATGCCGACACAAACTCAAAGCTACTACACAGTGGCTATAATATCTTCGGAAACAAATATAGAAGTAAACATAACATAAATCAGTCACAGACAATTCATATCACAAAGGCGGAAATAGATACGAATATAACACATAAAAGTGTATATCAGAGTAGTGGTCAAATAAGATCCACAATAATACAAAGGAATAGATACAAGTGCTAGACAAAAATATGTATACATCAAGAAGTCTATATCTTAAATGTATACAACAAAAAACTACTAAACTAAAGTAGTTAACCAAAAGTCAGAAGATGGTCCGATAAGGAGTCAAGCAGAAGCACCTGTAAAATCTCAGTCTGACCCGAGTATTATTTAAGAAGAAAATAATAAACGGATCAGTCTAGCTATAAATATCAGATGAAGTGATATATAATAAGAGATATGACATAAACATATAATAATCACAATGCCAAGCTGTGATAAATAAGTAATTGAAAATCATCAAGAGATTAATCAATATCACAATAATCTACTCAAGATAAAAAGGAATGTCATACTCCTAATTTCATTCACCAACCCACAATAAATGACATATATATCAATGCCAATCGTAAAAGTCGGTGAAACATAAATTCCAGAATTCAACACACAAAATCCAGAAATCACAAGAATAGGTGAGGGATAAAATTTCCAGAAATCAACACACGAAATCCAGAAATAATAAAAAGCAAAAAGGGTATGTGTGAGTCGAAATCACACAAGTGGTTTCTAGCCTAACCTCGTAGACAGAAAAGATATGCGTGAGTCGAAATCACACAAATGGTGTCTAGGCTAACCAAAAAGCAAAAAGGTATGTGTGAGTCAAAATCACACAAATGGCGTCTAGGCTAACCAAAAAGCAAAAAGGTATGTGTGAGTCGAAATCACAAAAATGGTGTCTAGCCTAACCTTGCAAACAAAAAGATATGTGTGAGTCGAAATCACACAAATGGTGTCTAGGCTAACCGAAAAGGTATGTGCGAATGGAATCGCACAAGTGGTGTCTAGCCTAACCAAAAAGCAAAAAGGTATGTGTGAGTCGAAATCACACAAATGGTGTCTAGGCTAACCGAAAAGGTATGTGCGAATGGAATCGCACAAGTGGTGTCTAGCCTAACCAAAAAGAAAAAGGTATGTGTGAGTCGAAATCACACAAATGGTGTCTAGGGTAACCAAAAAGCAAAAAGGTACGTGTGAGTCGAAATCACACAAATGGTGTCTAGCCTAACCTTGCAAACAAAGAGACATCGCACATTGCTAGTCTAAACCACAAAGATGATCGTCATGATCAACGAGAAGTGTCAATTACAGTAAGCTAGTAAATATATGAGCTTAGCTTCATGTCCCATAACCACTAGCTTAACTTAAATATTTACGAACAAATTGTAGATCTCCACTAGAAAATTGTCATAAGAGATTCAATCGAACAAGTCCATCGATTTAAATTGGAATTCTCAAGCGAATAGGCAAATAGGCAAAACACAGCAGTTTCAGACGTCTGAAACAAGTGGTTCAGACGTCTGAATCTGGAAATATAAAAATTTCCAGAACACGATTCAGACGTCTGAACCAAATGTTTCTGACGTCTGAAATAGGCATATTTTAGCCTATTTTCTTTCTGTTTGAAAATAAGCCAATTCAGACATCTGAAACCCTATATTTAGACGTTTGAATCTGGGAATAGAAAACTTCCCAGACAATATTCAGACGTCTAAATATTCCGTTTCAGACGTCTGAATCTGGGGTTCAAGGCATTCCCTGAACCTAGGACAAAAATGGCCAAACAAATATCGGAAACGATCGAACGAGCAAATGGCGATGACTAAGGAATTACGTCGAACGACAACCCAGCCTAAACGGCTCTTCGATACGCCTCAAATATCGATGTCCAAATATCCATAATAGGATTTTCATAAATTAGACCAAATCACCAAAAATTGGAATATACACCAAATAGATCCAAACCAAAATCAATTGCACACGAATAAACGTTAGGAATTCATACCTAACAATCGAAGATAATTATAGACTAAGATGTGAGATAAAAATCTCACCTTTGAACCCAAACGATTGAAGAAGAAGCTATAGAGCAATGGTAAGAACAATCACTCTTCAATTCCAACCCAACAAGCTTGAATCTAAGCTTAAAAGAGAAACATTTCCTAAATTAGGTTTAGGAATTTTCTGAAATCAAAGAGAGAATGAGTTGGAGAAGATGAAGGAGATGCTTACCAATGGGTTCCCTTGAATTTGGAGCTAGAAGTTGAATTTGCAAAGCAAGCTAGGGCTTAGGAATTTCTATTTCCCATTCTCTTCCACCATTATTGCTAAAGCTTGAGTGTTTAAGCAAAGAGGAGAACTTATGAAGAGAAGGGGGTTGGGCTGAGCTAATAAGGGTGCAGTCCAAACCAAAGTCATGAGCGGGAAAAAGTAGCAAAACTCAACTATCTCCAAACATATCGAAGCTTATACTCAAAAAGGTCGCAAACGACATTTTAAACTCAATGGGGGTGGTCGCGAGTGCTAATTCGACTGTTTGCAAAAAGTAGCTTTTCGGACCAAAATCCGACGAACGATAAAATATTTAAATAAAATATTTAAATATAAAATCGATAAATATGCGGGTTGTTAAAATATATATATATATATATATATATATATATATATATATATTGGGATACTCGCCCTAGAGAATCCAAACAAACAATACTATGAAGTTACAAAACTCCTATACAACTATATCTATAACACTAGATAAGATATCAGACTACAAACGAGTCTGACTCAGCAACCAAAACTCCAGAAATGCTGGTTCCACAACCAAAGATAGATCATACACGTACTCCCTCAGAGATACGTGAAACTCATTGAATCCCAGTTATCCAAACTGGCAATCCAATCCTGTAGATCAATCACTTAACCTCCTAGATCACAGAAAAGATCCAAAACCTTTCAGAGCAACTTCTCAAACTTACCCAAACTTATAGCTCACTTACGATCAGAGAAAACTTATCAAAATTAAATCTCTGACTTCAGAATCCAAATCCCTCCGACTGTTATCCACAAAATCTCTTCGAACAATCCTGGGTTGTCTACAACTTACTAATCAGATCAACCTACGCTGATGTTTCTAGAAACAAACTAGACCAATCAACACAACAAAATGAACTCCTCAAGATCAACCAAAACCAAGAACTCAAACTCAACTTCTCAACATCAGAGAACAACAACTCACTTCTCCTGTCTGGGAAAAGAAAGCAGATACACTTCCAAACTGCTTCCGCTGCGCAACTCTGATCCAAAGTAGAAGAAAATACTGAAGAAGAACGCAAGCACAAACAGGACAACACACCCCAGAGATATGATTCAACAGATCCATAAGAAACTTTCAGAAGTTTCCCTCAAAAACTCCGAGCTGCTACACCAACTCAACTCTTGGAACCATCCTATTATAAAGCTGAACCACCGGTACCACTCCTGAAATTCCAGTCGATAAGGAAGCTCAATCTCCAGATGCAAACCAAACTCTGACTTCCTGAAAACATTCAGAAAAAACTCAGATAACCCAAGAGAACACTCAAACAATCGCAAGTCACTTTTGCGAACCTCCCAAACCAAATCCAAAGAAAAATTGTTCCCCTTAACCAAATTGAACAGCTTACACTTAACTAGCCCACTCATCGAAGAACGGGTCCACTTAACTGCTTCTGAACTCCACTTCAAAAAACTGCTGAGCCAAAAGATCTCTTGCCAACACGGAGAACACTCCAAACTGCACTGCTGCCACAGATTCCAAAGAATTCCAAATCCAAAGCTCTCCTAGAAACTCAAGCCTCAAAGCAAACAGAAACACCGGCTGAACACAGCCACTACACTGAAGCAGACTCGCCTTCTTAACTTTGTTCCAAAGAAAACGTCTTCGGGAACATTCATAGTCACTGCATCTCATCACGCAGCTACTACTCCCTGAGGTATCCAAAATACCATCACTCGCTTCTGCCAAACCAACAGATCCAAACTCTACTCATCCAACTTCAGAAATGAACTCCAAACCTTCGCAGGTTTCCTTCAGAGATTAATGAAGTTCTTCATCACTACGGAACTCACTCGAGACGGTATTAGGTCTACAGTCTCGATAGATACACTTCCAACCTCAAACAATCAAACTCTAACCAATGGTAGGTCGTGTTACACACACTACTACCCCATCTACCTTTATAACTTATATTGGAAAACCTGAACAGGTAACCCAACAGATAGGTAGAAATAATTAAATATATATATAATAAAAATTATAAGTACGCTCTCTCAAGAAAGATACCACTACAGAGCCTAGGTATTCACTCAACCTAACGCTCTGATACCACAATGTAACGACTCGACTTCCAAATACCAGGAAGTCGCATCGTTAATAAGAAAGGGATAGAAAAGAGAATAGAAAGAAGAGAAGAAAGAAACAACATCAGAATCTACACAGCGGAACGAATAAATGATATTAATAACATAAATATAACATAGTTTACAACCATTATCTGAGTTACACAGATAAATAACACATACTAGACAGTTATAAACACTTGTCTAGTTATACAACTCAATAAAACAACTCAGAGAAAACACAGCGGAAAACTAGATATATCTACACGCAGAAGCCTCCTGCTCCATTTGCTCCTTCAAAATTCGTCAAAGCTAACCTGAATCCTAATCTGAATTCCCTTGACTACTCATAAAAATTTGAGTGCCCAAGAGTTTATGAAAACAAAAAAAAAATCTGGGTCAGACATGGGTCTGGTGTGAGTAACAGGTTAAAGTTACTTAACTTTCAAAAACCTTTGAAAAGAAAGGTATCACGTAAGACTTCCTACACATAAACATGGAATTTTTTTTACCTTACACTAACAAAACATTTGATAGGAAATCCGATGATATTATAATAGTGTCTAGGGTTTTCAAATAAAAAAGAAATAGCCGAAATTGTTACATTAATTAAATTCCAGCTACTAGCCACAAAAGTGGGTAATACAATCAAAACTGTTGGCACTTATTGGATTTTTGATTCCATACAATGGCAGGGCTACTGGGGTACCGCCCGTCACAGTACGTGGCCTAAATCAACGTACTGAGAATCACTCCCGACCCCTTGCAACACAAAGCCGAACCCATTCCTTACTGAATAGTTCCGAACAAGACAACCCCGTGGTTGTAGCTAGCAACCACCCACATAGCCGAATATAAAGGGACTTCTAGACAGGGATAAATCTTGCTCTCCAGTGGGTGCGACCCACGAAGCCTTGCTGCACCTCCCCTGTTTTAGCCATTCCCGGTTGATGAGGCTTGATGCTACGATTACCTTTATAGGACATATTACTTAGAATGCTCATCGTCCACCTGACGATGTTCTGAAAGCATTCAATCCATACATGTTCGTTCCGGGTTCGAACGAAATCGAAGGCATTATCTCGTTACACTCATTTTGGAATCACCCTCAGAGTTAACGACGATAACCCTTGCACTCTGAACCACCATCCCGAATCTATAAGAACTAATTCTGTCAACTCATTACGGAATCACCACAGAGTTATACTGACTCATAGTCCTTACACCTCGAGTCTTCACAAAGCTCCACTTTGATACACGACCTAACGTTATTTGGAATCGATGTGGTTTTCGGATATCCAAATAAGGAAACTCGATCTCGGTCTCATCGAAATCCAAAGCATGTCTTTTAGGGTCCAAGTTGTTTTAAAGGGTTTAAAACAATTCAATACAGTATCTATATACACACAGATAGATAACTTATAAATCATAACTGACAATCAACATTATCATGTAACAAGTAATCCACATTATCAATATCAAATAGATATTCCATATATCATAATCACAATAGATAACCTATGTTATCATCACAATACAATCAAACATTTATATCACACAACCATCCTTATCTCATTACCGAGATCACAAAGCATCCAAGACAATCAGTGCCATCCATTTACCCATAAGCAAAGATTTACTTATCACAATAAAATTAATTTAAAATGAATTAAATTAACTATCACTAACTCTAATTAATTTAAAATGAATTAAATTAATTACCCATCTTTAATTAATTTAAAATAAATTAAATTAATTACTTCACCTATATAAATCTTTCTTACTAAATCATTTAATGGATTACAATCAATTTAGTAATCCATTATTAATTATCTTAATTAATCACCCATGATTAATTACCCTTAATTACATCCATGTAATTATCCTTAATTAATTTCTCAAAATTAATTATTCTCAACTAAACAGAAATTAACCTTTATCATAATTAATTATCCTAATACTTAATTAATTACATTAATTAATTTCCTTTGATTACCTATTATTGATTAATTAATCATAATTAATCAACTTAATTACATCATTAATTAAAATAATTAATGATCCCCTTTTATTAATTACCTTAAGTAATTAACTTATAATTATTGATCATCATCATAGATTAATTACATTTAGTAATTAACTAACTTAATTACTATATTAAACAAATTAATTATCCTTTAATTAATTACTTAATTAATCCCTTGATTAATTATTAAGTAATTAAACCAAATTACCTCATACTTAAACATCTCCACTTAATTACAATCCTGTAATTATTAAACAATTACTTAACTGAGTAATTTCCAAATCATTAATTACATAAAGTAATTATTTATACAACTCAAGTGCTTAAAATTAATTAAACTAAATTAATTAAATTAAAAAATCTCATTAAATTAAATTAATTTCTTAATTACTTTATCAAGTAATTACTCTCTAACCATTTATAAATGATTATTATTAAATTAATTAATTTAATTAACTATAAAAATTAACCATATTAATTAATTGTTAAATAATCATGGTTAATGACCTTCATTAACCATCCTCAAACTATTTTATAAAGTAATTAACTTAAATTAATTACCACTTAAAATTATCTTTAATCATTCATTAATTAAAGTTAATTATTAAATTTATTAACCTTAATTTAAAACTTAATTACATAATTATTACTATTCATTCATCATTAATTAAAAATTTAATTAATGATCTTAATTATAAATTGATTAATCATTAATCAATTATTAATTCCAAATTCAGTTAATTAATTAAATTAATTAAATCAATCTTAATCACCTTGTTAATTAAATTAATCCTGAAATATTAATCTTAATTTAAATTTTCAAGATAAAACATAACTTAATTATGTTTAAAACAATTTGATTTAAAACGAAGTACTTAAGAAATTTTCTTTTAAATTTCAATTTAAATTCAAGCTTAAAATAGAATAATTTTAAACTTATCAAAGTTTTAAATAAATTTAAAACTTATTTAAAATTACAAGTTAAAACAAAAGTTTGACTTAAAAATGAAATCATAAGAATTTGAAGTTAAATTCATTTTAAAATTTTGGAAATTCCATTTATTCTTAGTTTCAACTTTCAAATTTAAATCTTCTTTTTAAATTTGAAACTAAGGTTCATTTTAAACTCAGATTTCCAGTTTTAAAATTTATCTCTAAATCTTACTTCACATTTTAAAAACTTCATTATTAAAATTTTAAACTATTTACCAAATTGAAATAGTTAATTTAAGTTAAATTTTTGAAACTTTAATTTTAATTTAAAAACTAGAATTTAAATTCAAATTAGAAATTTAAGCTTGCATTTAAATTTGAACTTAAATTTTACTCAAAACATAAAACTGCAGATTATAAAAAGTTTAAACCCAGATTTAAAAAAACACCGAGAAACGGGTTTTCCAAAACCTGAATATTTCAAAGTAACCCGAGAAACCTATATTTTTACTTCGGGTTTTAAGCTTTCCTGCTTCGAGTCCTAAGCTGCTTTACTTCGAGTAAAACACAGACCTACCCCTGAAACATCCCAACCAAAAAATACAGTTCATCAGAAAAACTCGTCGCCGTGCATTTGCACGGCGACCACCACCCCTTCTCACCATCATAGATGATCCAGTCACTTCCAGAATCCCCTCAGTACCCTAACTACAACACCAGGTTGAACAAAAATTCAAGCATTCAAATTTTAGCTCTGAAACCCCCAAATTTAAAAACCTGGAAAAAAAAGTATTACAGGTTCTGCTCAAACCTGTCAACGGCCATTTCGCCTTGCTCCGATCACTAGCGGATCCACCCCTCCGGCCTCGAGTCCCTCTATATACCAACCATCCATTCACCAAAAACTATAACACTCAATCAATCCATTACCTCACACTGACTCAAAGCACAAACCTATTCAAAACTAGGGTTTTATTCTAAAAATCAAAACTGCAATCAATCTAGCAAACTTTAATTACTTCTTTGATTTTTCCAAGGATCTATGATCCTTACTTAATAACTCAAAAGAAATTTGAGTTTCCACAAATCACAGATTGTAAGAATTTGCACAAATTTATATTTTTGTTCAAGAACAACTTATAAATGAAACATACACCTAAAAATTCCAATACTTGATTTAAAAATCAAGTTCCAGTTTATATTTTGATTTGTATTACTAATTTACCATATTAATTTGACTGGGTTTGGAAAAAATCAAACAAATATGATGATTCTGGTTTTACAGAGGCAAGAACCAGTATATAACTTCCTAAAAACCTTTAAATGTTAACTTAAAACAACTTTGCTTTATTATTTTCATTACATCAGGAAAATAATTTTAGTAATAAGTTTTATAAATAAAATTATGGGTGCTTGAAAAAAAAATCAGAGGAATAGAACAGAAAATAAAAAAGAAAGTAACAGCATACATACCATACATATTCATAACTACAGTTATTCATAACAATAAGAATCTAGCTATTCCATTTTAAATAAACTAGTATGCAACCATTTAAAATTTTAAAATTAAAAGTTACTCACATTAAAACAATGTAGATCCTCTGTTGTTCATTTATGCAGAAACAAGGATATGCAGGCTTGCTTCTCTGTTTTAAATCTGAGTTGAATTGATATGCAGTTTTTGCCTATGTTTCCTGACTCAAATGCTGGCATGCAGATGTTGATGATGCAGTTGCTAAACCCTCACATGCATGCAGATGCTTATTCAACCCAGGTTCAAACAGAATGCAGATAAAAGTGTGCAGGCTTTTCTTTGATTTTGAGAAAGTGGGATATGCAAGTTTGCTTACAGATTTTTATGTACAGGTGTCTGATCTTGAAGAGGTGGAATATTCAGATGTTTGAAGAGGTGAATCAATGCAAATTTGAACAGGGTTTAAGTTATGCTGGTTTCTGAAATTTTAGGAAGTGAATATGCATATTTGTTTGAATTTGAGGTATGCAAATTTTTGGATTTGTACAGGGTTTTGATAAATTTGTATACGCAGATTTTTGTGGATTTGAATATGCAGGCCTTATGATAGATATGAAGATGAGTTTGATCTTTTCTCTTTTGATAAGGAGAATGAAAAAGAATATGCAAGCTTATACTAGATGTATTTTCAGATTTACGAAATAAAAGAAAAATAAAAACTAAATTTTAACACTTGTCAAATTGATATGCTAATTTTTAAACACATGTTACATTAATGTTAAAGAATGAACACTTGTTTAAAAGAATGCTTATGAATGCAACACATGTTATCTTTAAAGGTAATTAGTATTTAATTTACAAACTAAAGTGTGTATTAGCTTAATTTAAGTTGTTAATTTATTTAAAAATATGTGTATAAATTTATAAATGGAAACAAACCATGTTTACAAAACTACACAAATAAAAATTAAAACAATTAAACAATTTAAAATTTATACTTTTGAATTTAAATTCAAACTAAATTCAAAATCAAATAATTCCAAATCAAGTTACAAAGATAAATTCAATTTGAAATAAAAATTACAATTTCTATTCAAAACTTATTTGTAAAGACAATACAATATCAATATTGTTTTATAAAAGTCATTTTACAAGAAATTATATTTTTATCAATAAAATATCTATTTTATTAAGCCATGAAACCATTTTGTTGAATTTATTGTAAATTTAAAACTCAATCTAATTTAATTTAAACATTTAAATATTTTTCTTATCAATTTTAAAATCATATATTTATTTAAGAAATAGTTTTAAAAACTAAATTCTAATTAAAAATCAAAATTTCCAATTTATAATGTATATATTAGAATTTTAAAACATGATTCATTTATTAAATTTAAACCAAAGTCATTTATTCAATAACTTTGGAAAGCTAAAATTAAATAAAACAAATTTTCCAAATTACTAAAACTAGAAATTATGCTTTACTTATTAAAATTAAAACAATACAAATCTATTTAAAATATAAACCATATAATTATATTGTAAATAGAAATCAATTTATTATTTTTAAAAGATAAAATGACAAATTTAAATATTTACTGAAGAAGATTATTAAATTTATTTTAATAATTATTAACAGAATATCAATATCAATTTAATTTTAACTACAGATTATTAAATTGATATTGTTAAAAATTCCGGGATATTGCATAATGTTGGATATTCACAATCAATTTGCAAAAGACGCCAAATAGTATATGAATTTATTTTAACTCCTTCATTTATAAATTTGCCATAAATATCAACGTAAAATTTGACATCAAGGAAACTATAATAATACATAAATGAATAATACTTGCAATAATAATTAGTATCAGATTATTGCGTACTTTATTTAACTGTTACCATTCAAAATAGAAGGTGAAACATATTAAGTAGTAACAATAAATTACAAAAAATTGACATCAACTAAAACTGCAGCAATATATAACAAATGGTATTTGCAATAACAATTAATGATAAAATATTACATATTTTATTTAACTGTCAATATTCAAGGCAGAAGAAAAAACAAATTTTAACATAGCATGGTCCATACATGTGATATTATATTACAGAAAGTGAAACTTTTTTTTAATGAGCGGGCCATACATATAAAATATATGTATTTATAAAATATAAATGCATTAAATAATAAACAATATGTCCTTTCTTATTCCAAATACAAACATGCTATATCGTTAAATTTATTGCAACTGACGCATTTACTGCGTTTATGACAATAAATTAATTTATTTATTATAACAACCACATTTAATGCAATTATGATAAAAACTAAATGCAATTGATCGCTATGTGATCCAATACGTATTACATGAACATTAAAAGGCATGAATATGCTTCCATATGTGTGAAAACAAAACTTAACATGGTAACCATCTATAGCAATAAAAAAATTGTACAGTCACAATACCACTGACAATAAAATATGAATAATACAAGTAGCAACAATTAAAGGCATCAGATTTGAACAAGCGAAATTAATTCATGAATTATTTATATAGATCTGAAACAAAGGCATCAGATGAATCAATAAGAAAAGAGAAAATTTCACAGATCTGAAATAAAGGTATCAGATCAATCAACCAAAATTGTAAATCCAAGAACCCTAATTTCATATGTTCTTAAAACCAAAGAATTTCTCAATAAAATCAATGATGGGTGGCTCTGATACCACTTGTTGTAATGAATAAATAAATTCTAGATATGAATACATACAACCCATTTTGATTCTATCGAGAAACAAATATACGAAATTAAATAGTTCAGCAGAAGTCGTACCTGAATCCATTGATGTTTGCAAAAAGAAGATCAACTAGGTTTTAGATCTTCCAAATTGACACAAGCTTAGATCTAAAAATTCTCTTTAGAAGAGGATGGAGAGAATATGATAAGACTTGTGTAATTTTGGGACCATAACCCCATATATATAGTGTGTGACATTTTTCAGTTCGGCCCTTCAACAAACTAAAATTGTCACTCTGGTATCCACACATTATAAATTTACATGACGAATATACCTCTTAAGCCTTGTTGTATTTATTCCAAATAGATCACATAATTAAACTTAATCCCAAGATAGCCCATACATTCAAATATTAAAATATGTGGCCCCATAATGCTGAATTATTCCAACAGTGCGAATGCAATAGCATATATTAAACAGCTTAACCATATTGGAATCAATCGAAGAATCTCCTTTGCTTCCCTTATTAGTTCAGCATTCACTGAATCATCTTTATTTTGTCTGAACCATCATGTTGTCAAATATATTTAATAATATAAGTAAAAAAGAAAAAAGACACTAGAGGCTCTAAAGAAAATATTGCATTTCATGCGAAAGTTAAACTTACTCGTCAATTTTTGGACTTTTAAACATGGACATCCAACTTCTTGCCAAAGCAAAGAAAGATCTCCCCACTCTACCAAAAGGATTCTTTATTGACAAACAATGTCGATACTTGTTGGTTCCAACGAAGAAGACGATAAGAGCGATAGCCATAATAATACAAGGTATTCCAAACCCAATACTCCAACTAATGTTATCCTGGACATAGCTTCATATGAGCAAAGAAACAGTAGCGCCCATGTTAATGCCAAATTACCACCATTTGAAGAACGAACTTCTTGATTTATTCTCACTTAGGTCTGACTCATTGAATTGATCTGCACCAAAAGCTTGCACGCATGGTTTGAAACCTCCTTGAGAGAATGCGATTAAGTAAAGGGAGCAGTAGACAAATACTAATTGGGAATGGTTGCTTAGATTGTGAAGTAAAGAGGAAACGGTTAACAACCCCATTCCCTGCAGCAATTGTAGAACTCAGTACTGTTTTCCAATGTTCAGGTAGAAGGAAAAAAGAAGAAGAAAAGAATATAGTCTAACCAGCACATACAGAACTGAAGAGATAACAATCATCTTGTAGCGTCCAGTATAGGAATCAGCAAAAAATGCACCAAGCAGCGACATCATTGATAACACGCCAGACCAAACATTTAATGCTGCTATTGATGAAGCTATAGATTGGTTGAGATGGCCAGTGAAGTATGTGATCATGTTCAATGAAATGCCATAGTATGCACATCTCTCTGCAATCTCTACACCTGTTACCGATTTCAACAAAGTTAATCCTGGATAAGAAATAATAACGAAAAGGGTTAGGCATATTGTAGCTATGATGAAGAATGCCGCTATCCATCCACCTTTTCTAGGGCAGGCGACAAGGAGGCCATGAGGGCCGACCTCATTATGTGTCATCGTTGTGGATTACTGAAGAAACTGATTTTTTTTCTTTCTTTTTCTTTGTTTTTTTTATTATTTTTTACTTTTTTATTGCTTAATATCCTTCTCCTATTTCTATGGCTATATACTAATTAATTGCTCACTTAAACTCACAATTGAAAGGATGTTATAATATATGTAAATATATAAGTGAATATGCTTTTGTGTTTTTCTATTTAGTGCCACATCATGGGATATGTTCCATCTCATGCTCCAAGGCCTATATAAAGGAGCCTATGTAATGTAATTGTATGACTAATCTCTGATTCAATAAAATTGTTCTCTCTCTAGTGGTCTCCATTCTCTTTATTTTGTAACACGTTATCAGCACGAATTTCTGAAGAATATATATAACTTTTGTAGTTATAAAGATGAAAAAGACATGAGGTGTAGATTACAAATTTCTTCTAAGTATTGTTGTAATGAATATCTTGATACATCAAGATGAGTAGATTACTTCCTGCTTTCTAGTAATGTTGTAATGAAATTTTTAATATTCACGAAAGATATATAGTTGCAATGCGCAAAACTAATTTGAAGCAAAAAATGAAAGCACATGAACTGTTTTTCATAAAAGTAGCATACAAATGCATAAAGTGCAAACCATATTTGGAAGAAACAATCTTAGAAAATTTGATTGTATCAAAGGAAACTATTAATAAATTGTATTATTAATAAGATACATATTTATGGATCCAGAAGTATCTATAACCAATTTGAGTTATCGAAAGACAAATATGAATTCAGAGGAAAATTTAAAATCAGGGGGAGAATTCATAAGTATTTTATAATGCACTCTGTTTCCTTAACTAAGACTTTTCCCATTGGGTTTTTATTAGTAAGGTTTAATGAGGCATTACCTTGATCCAGAAGTATCAACTCCCTAGTAACATTTGAAACAAGTTATAATGTACTCTTTTTCCTTATTTAAGATTTTTCCCACTGGGTTTTTCTTATTAAGGTTTTTAATGAGGCATTATCTTGATCTAGAAGAATAAAACGTCTTTTCAAGAAAAAACATCTTAAATATGTTATTTAAGTTGCATTATATTTTTATCCTTGACTAAGGTTTTTCTCATCGGGTTTTTCTTTGTAAGGTTTTTAATGAAGTATTAAATTGATCCAGAAGTATCAAACTCTATTTGATGCAGTAAATTATTGAAATATGACATACTATATTGTACTCTTTTTCCTTCACTAAGATTTTTCCCATAGGGTTTTACTTAGTAAGGTTTTAATGAGGCATTAGTTTGATCCAGAAGTATCTAACTTCATTTAAAGAAATAAGAAAATAAAATATGTCATTGTACTCTTTTTCCTTCACTAAGATTTTTCCCATTGGGTTTTTCTTAGTAAGGTTTTGATGAGGCATTGTTTTGATCCCGAAGTATCAAAACCTTTAGAAAGAATATCATTTTTAATATGATTTTACAAGTTGCACTCTTTTCCTCGTTCAAGGTTTTTTCCCACTGGGTTTTCTTAACAGAGGTTTTTAATGAGGCAACAGAGAATATTTATAACGACTGAATGGATGTATGAAAGCAAGATAATAATGTGGGGGAGCAATTGTCATGGACGTTTTAAAAGAAACAATTTCTAGCAACCATATGAGCATCCAAGATTTCGAAGACGCATATTCAAGAGGGAGTGTTATAATATATGTAAATATATAAGTGAATATGCTTTTGTGTTTTTCTATTTAGTCCCACATCATGGGATATGTTCCATCTCATGCTCCAAGGCCTATATATTAAGGAGCCTATGTAATGTAATTGTACGACTAATCTCTGATTCAATAAAATTATTCTCTCTCTAATGGTCTCCATTCTCTTTATTTTGTAACAAAGGATAACTTTTGACTGATTCACTATTTGTTGCCTTTGGTAATTTGACCTATTACATTTATATTTATTGTGTTGTTCATGAACCTTTATATGTGGTTTGATATTAATCATTGGATTATGTCCATGTTCTCTAATTAATAGACTACCACATTGACTGTCATTTACATTTTAGGGTGATATTAATATGGATATCTATTATATTCTATATAAAAGAGAATATGTATTTTTCACTTCCATTTCTCCTTTTTGCTTTCATTTTCTCCTCTTCTACTTCTTAGTACTATCGTATACTAGGTTTTTTTCCTTTTATATCTAGGTGGAAATTTAGCTCCTTTTGTTGGTTGAGATTTCTTCTAGCGTTGGTTGTAGTAGTAGAATTTTCTCTTTTAATTTCATCAATTAAGGTTGGCTCCTTCGGAAAAGTTAATATGTAAAATAAAACATTAAGATTATAGTTATCTTTATTAGTTATAGATAATCTATTCGCTGAATTGTTTAAGTAAAGAAACGGAAGGGGTTTGGATTCGATATTTATGGTAATTTCAATACACATTATTTTACAATTTGCTACATTTATGTATCAATTTTTCATCAATTCTAATTGGTTCAATTTTCGTACATGTTCAAATTATGTTTTTGTATCTATGTTATTAACTTTTGTCTTAATTTATTTCTCTTTTTTCTGTTATTTTCTCATCTTCTATGTCTAAAATAAAAAAAAATTAATCCTTGAATAATTTATCTTTTATCTGTTTTACCTTTAAATCCAAGTGGAAAGTTTGCTCCTTTATTTATTCGTGTTAAAATTCTTCTAGCTTTGGTTGTAGTAATAGAATTGGCTCTTTCATTTTTCATAGCACGCCATGATTTTAGATATGTAATATTTTATTTTTCTCTATATTAGTTCGTCTTATACGGATTAATTAGTTTGACCTTAAAAAAATTACTACGTAAAATAAAAGATCACTCGATCTCTAACAAGTGATCATTTTTATAGAATCATGATTAGAAAAATCAAGTTGAAATGTATCATTTTTTTAAAAGTTAATGAGGTTGTTTTCTTTTGTTGCTGGTAATTTGTTCGTTAAAAAGTCAAAATACAGAAATTTGAAGAAATTTTGTTTCAACTTTCATGGTAAGTCCAGTTCATAGGCTTTTAATTTATTTTAGAGTTTGTTACATTTTTATATCAATTCTTCACCAATTCTTATTGGTTATATTTTTGTGCCTATTCAATTGTTTTGTAGTACATATATTGTTCATATGTGTCTTAGTTGATTTCTTTTCTTCATTTATTAAGTACATATAATAGTTTTCATGTTTTAGTATAATGTAGTTTGAACTTTATATTCTTTGTTTTGATTATTTTAGATATCCTTTTTTATTGATGACCGCTATTCTATCATGTAAAGGATAATCTATGAGACAACATGCCTATTTTAAAGTGTTGTAGGTATGACTTGATTTCTATAAGAAAAATAAAATATCTTATAAATTTTTTACCTTCAAATCAGAGTGAAAAGATTACTCTTTTGGTTGTTTGTATTTTCTTCCAGCTTTGGTTGTAGCTGCAGAATTCTCTCTTCCATTGTTCATAAAATGCACCATGATTTAGGGTATGTAATATTTTGTTTTGCTCTATATTAACTTGAATTCTTAAAAAAATTATTATGTATCACTTAGTCTCTAACAATTGATCATATTATAGAATCGTGATTAGATTAATCAAGTTGAAAGGTATCATTCTTCCAAAAAGTTAATGTGGTTGTTTTTCTTTAGTTCCAGCTAATTTGTTCGCTCGAAAGTCATTAAAGGGATTGGATGAAATTTTGAGTTGACTTACATGGTAACTCCAATACGCATGATTATAAATTCTTTACCAATTTTAGTTTGTTACATTGTATGATTTCTTCGTTTTTCAATAGCTATGTTTCTACCTATTATTTTTATGGATTGACTGAAACATTATTTAAAACTAAAAAAACATTAGCTTATTTGTGACGACCCAGAATTTTTGATTATTTGAAATTGAAATATTTAAATGATTTTAAATATTTGAAAGTTAGTAACTTGAATTTCAAATATCCCTTTGTATTTGGCAATTAAATTATTGAATATAATTATTGAAAATTGGGTAAAATATCGAATCTTTAGTTTTATGCTTGTTAAAAATATTTCAAAGGTTTGGAAAATTTATATTAATGATACTGAAGATAAGGAAAGCTTTAAATTTGAATTTAAAAGTGTTTTGCTCGATTTTAAAAATATATTGTTTAAATTGAATTTAAAAATAGCTTTCTGAGGCACAGTCTCGGAATTCGATGAAACCAGTTCCATTGGATCCGTAATAGTGTATTATTATCTAATTTCAATGTAGTGTTTGGAGTTGTCGTGTGATCGTACGGTAGATAAACGCGCTGAATCTATATCGAAAATTCAATTTAATAATTGGTTCCAAAAAGCTATCTTCTCCATACGATCGAATTAGGACTCGAAACATTTTCCATTGTGTTCGAAATAGGGGTATAACGTTATGAACGCCTAGCGGCACATCTTGGTAGGAGATCGAGATTTTGTTTTGTGATAATTTTAGGTGATTTAAATTTAAATTTTAAATATAGTATGTGCGTATTTAATATAACAATGTTTGAAGACAAGTTGTACACGTTCTCCTCTTTAAACCACTTGGCATCTTTTTGACACGCGTTCAAAAAAATATATTATAAAGAGAACTCGAGCCGGTTAAGCAAATAAAAAAAATATAGATGTTCAAATCACTCTTTCCCTTAAAAAATTGAATCGTTCGTTTTATATAAAAAAATCCTCTTTCTAAATTAAAGTAAAATAGCCGAGCGCAGAAATTCGATCCATCTAATCGATCAAAGAAGGATAAGACTTCAAACTGGCTTCGTTTCGAAGAAGTGGGTTCGCGGTGTTGGTGGCTCTCAAATCGACGGGTAAGCGACGTGTGGAGGCGTCGTTGTTGTGGAAGGAGGTTCGTACTGCTTAAGCGAACTAGGTCGGTGGCATGCTGCGACATTAGAGAAGCACGAGTTGCGGCCGCCTGAAGGGAGTGGAAGGGGAGCAGATCATAGTGGCGGCGATGGCGAGGCGCATCGATAGGCTTGGTATGGTAGTTTGAACCGAAGGTTGTTTTACTGTGAGGTATATTGTAGTTTTTATTTTATTTATTTATTTTAATCTAAATGAATTTATATCTGTATGTGTATACTAGGATTTAGATTTATAGTAAGAAGAAGAAAAGATATATATTATTTTTACAGTGGAATTTATAAAACAGTTATCTTCTTAAGTTTATAGATTTGAGTGCAGTAAAATAAATTGTTCAAAAAAGGAATTTAAAAAAAATGTATTATGCTATATAAATTTTTATAAACCATTTTTGGATTCCAAAAAGTAGTTATTTTTTTACATAACATTTATGAAGAATTTTATAAACTAAGCCTTATCAAGTGGACTGCAAATGGAAATAAATTTTAGTTTTTATATTTAGTTTCACCTTAAACCCTTATTTTTCTTTATATATATATATATATGTGTGTGTGTGTGTGTGTGCGTAAAGGTTATTTTAGTATATCTAGCTACAAAGAAAAATAATATATATATATATACACACATTTTTTAATTTACTAGTTATTTTAAATAATATGTTATAGTGATTTATGAACTAATTTAATTTATTATAGTTACAAAAGTGTTTTTAAATGGAAATTAATTTAAAATCCAACTATTAGTTTAAAACCCAAATGATTAGTCTAAATTAAATTATTAGTAAATTAAATTTTTTAAATGTTAATTAATAGCGTGGTTAATTCAAATATTAATAAAGTCATATAATGTTATACAAGGTCTAAAATCAGGAAGAAATAAGCTGGTTTGGATCGGATTACAATATCAAAAAGCAAAGATGAGTTAATCTCACTCATCTAGGTTATTATTTAAATTTAAATAGTTAAATTTAAATATCTGGTTGAATGATTGAATTGATTGGATGTGGAACATTATATATAGTAGTATATATATTGGAGTGATTGATTTTCAGCATTATATAGCGGATGAGATAATATAATCTCATATACTGCGATATTCCACCTCGAAGTGAATTGGTATTATTATATTATGCTAACATCTATAGATGCAGGAAAAAATGGGTTGGAGGGATCCAACTGGATTCCTCAAAATGTTTGAATTTATTTTATATATTCAACGATATGATTATGTGAGGATCTGTGATGAAATATATTGATCATATTAGGAACTGGAATTTATTGAATACTCTGGCTTGGTTTGAAATATATATTGGAATTTCGAGAATTGAATATATATATATATATATATATATATATATATATGAAGTTTGGATTTTTAAAGTAAATAAAAAGGTAGTTTAAATAAAATAATTATAAGGAATTTAGATAATTAAAATGATTTGGAAGAATAAAGGTTGATTTTTAAATTGTAAAAAAATAAATCCAAAGTATGGGAAAAGCAATATATTGAATAAATGAATTCGAGTGAGAATATTTAAAAGGAGTAAAGAATTTATTTTTAAAATTCAAGGTTCAAATTTATTAGAATAGAATAAAGAAGGAATTTGAAAAAGTATGAAATTGGTATTTTCAATTAAATAAGATTTTAAATCATAATTAAGAAGTAAAATTCGAAGTTAATGGGTTTTGAAATAAATTGTAAGTAAAGGAATAAATTTTAAAATGAAGTAATTTTTGGAAATCAATTTGGAAATTGATTTGATGTTTGAAAACTGTGTTTTAAAAGAAGATGAGACTATGGAATTTATAAACTAGGTAAGGTGAAATAAGATATCAATGGATATTTGGAAGGATAAATTCACGGTGGGAATTTATAAAGAAATAGGCAAAATTGTTTTAAAAATAAATAGTGGTTTATTTTTGAAAAAAGTGTGAAGAGAAGTGTATTTCACAGGAAAAACAAGTACATTTTCAAAGCAAACTTTTAAGTATAAGTTAAAAGTTTTTAAGTTGTTTAAGGGAATGTTTTTAAGAAATAATGATTAAGTTGTTAAATTTTTTAAAGGGTAAACATTATTAAAGTAGTTATAGTGGGTATTTTTAAAGGTTAATTGGTATTATGTTTCAAAAAGATAATTATTAATATTTATATTTTATAAAATAGTTTTATTTTAAAAATAGTTTGGTTAAAATTTTATAGAATTTCATAATTCTTATTTGTAAATTTAGTTTGGCTTAACTTTTATGGTAAAAATTAGTTTTTATATTTGATAAAGTAGTTATTTTAAATATTTTTAAAGTATACATTTTTGAATAAAGTGTTTAAGTAATTTTAATTTAAATATTTTTAAGTATGTTTTAGAATAAAATGATTTAAATTATTTTAAAATCTTAAGTATTTAGGACTTGGCGGTTTCCAGTAGAAATAAAATAATTGAGCGGAAATTTATTTCCATGAGAGAGAAAAAAGCGATTTGAAAACTATTTTTAAAAATTTGAAATGTAGGAAAATATCTTGCGAAAATATTTTGAGGTTAAAAATATTTGGGAAATTATTAATGTCTAATGGTTTTTTGTGAATGTTATTTGATAGTTAAATAGCCGACTATCAATATTGGCCAATGCGTTGATCGTTTCGAAGAGACCGGGATCGGGATTAATTTTTCGGAAACCACTTCGATCCGGTTTGAACGGTTTCGTAAGGAAGACAAGAGTTGGGAGTCGAAGATGGAACATTGAAGTGCAAGGGCTAATCGATGCTGATCGTGAGGGTGATTCCACAATGGATGTAGTAGGAGTAGTGCCTTCGGTTCCGTTCGAAACCAGAATGGACTAGTATGGACGAATGCTTTCAGCACATCCTCAGGGGATGATGAGCATTCTAAGTGAAGGTGTGCTGAAAAGGTAACTCATAGCCTCAAGCCTCATCAACCGAGAATGGCTAAAATAGGAGAGATGCACATAAGGCAAACTGGCTAGCAACCAATTAGGGTAAGGTCACCCCTGTCTAGATGTCCCTTTATATATTCGGCTGTGTGGCGGTTGCTGATCCCAAACGCATGGTGAACTTATTCGGACTATTCAATAAGGGGTAGCTCCGGTCTTGTGATGCAAGGGATCAGGGTGGATCCTTGGTACGGTGATCTAGACCACATACTGTGACGGGTGGTACCCAAGTAGCCCTGCCATTGATGGAAATCCGTTCTTCCTACGTACCCTTACGGTTTTTTTGTAGAACCCACTTTGTGGCTAGTAGTTGGAATTTGATAATGTAACAATTTCGGCTAATTGAATAAGTATCTGTATATAGACACTATTATAATATCAGAGGATTTTATAAGAAATGTTTTGGCTATCGTAAGGCAAAAACCAGACATGTTTATTTATGGCGTGGTCTTACAAGTTGCCTTTGATTTCAAAGGATTTTGGACATTTTAATAATTCAATTGAGTGTGATTTCTCATGCTGGTTTCCAGATTGACTCGGATGTTATTTAACTATAATTCTCGGATCAGACCAAGTATTATAGAGTATAGATTCTGGACGGACTACTGTGGAGCTTAGGAGACGAGTTGGATGACGAGGCGTATTTTCTATAGATTTATATTTCCGCTGTACAGAGTAAGATGTATATTCTGCTTTGGAAGGACGAGATATTATAACCGTCCTAAATTGTGTTGTTGTTTGTATTGTACACTGATGATGTAATGTATATAACAGATATAGTTTTTTTTGTGTAAAGATCAGTTATTATCTATTATATTTTATTCCGCTACGATAGTAAAATTCTCTTGTGTTGTTTTCTCTTCTTCTATCTTCTTCTTCTTTAACCATAATGATTCAGTTTTCCGGCATTCGATTGTTCGGCATTTGATACAGTGGACGTATTGATGTCGATTTTCGGGCATAGAAAAATCGGGTCGTTACATTATTGATCGATTCAGCACAATTTAGAAGTTTGATCTTCATTAGTCATCGGTTTATTTAATGTAAGGTTAAATTTGTTGTTTTTCTTTTAGATTTCGGAATTCATATCTTTACTTTTAGAATTATGTTTGAAAATTAATTTTCTAATTATTTTGTTTCAATTAATTTGATTCGAATTTAGTTTCCTTCATTTCTTATGTAAAAGGTTACTGGATTGTAAATACATGCAAACACAGAATCTTTAACTGTTTTGCAAAATTTGTTAAAAGTATGGTTTAATTATCATTTTTCATTCGTAAGTTTAATGTCAAATTTGAATTTAGTCATAAATTTATTCAATTAGATTGACTATGAATTTGTTTTCTTCATTATTTTGCAGGGCATCACTAGTTTATTAATGTTTAGGTATCAAAGAACTCTTATTGTTTGGAATAATTCATTAGAAGAAAAGTTGATCCATTTTCATATTATCAAACAGACATATATAAAAAAAATCAAGTTTGGTAAGAACGATTTATTCAAACCATAAATTTTTATACCGTATTTTGGTAAAAAAATTATGTATTTATATGCAACAATTTTGTATTATGGTAACCAAGTTAAAAAATTTGCTTAAAAGTTTAGTTTCAAATATGTGTTTGTAAATTTATTTCTTTTTAATGTTTTATGAAGTATTAGTCTACCTAAACATATATTTGTAAATCTGATATAATCCATATTAATTAACATTGAGTTTATAATATCTTTCTATGCTACCATTAAATTTTTAGGCATCGTATAGAACAATTTAGTGAATATATACGATTTTCAACAAAAATTATCTATTTTTATACTATTTTAAACTTTTTCGATTTTGAGATGTTAAGATATAATCATAGATGGAAAATATGGTTTCGCATAAATTTTTATAGGCATATGAAATTTCAATATGTAGGAACATATCACTTAAATTGATAAAAGGAATTAATTACAATCAATTCAGTTTAATTTGAATTGAATTTTGTTGGAGCATTAATTACAGTAAATTGCCTTTAATTTATATTCAGTTTACTTAGAGAACCAATCTAATCAGTTAGAGAATTAATTTTAACCTATTAATTTATATTCATCTGCAAAAGTTCAAATGCATTTTATGTTCAAAATATATAAGGGAACATATAAACTCAATTTTATGTACCTTTAACAAACTGGTCCATATTCTAGAAGGTTGCAAGGTTGGAACTCACTATCTGTTATTACAAGAATTTCTTCTTTTCTTTACTAAACTTAGCATGAGAACAAAATAAATGAGCAGAAGATATGCCTGTAAATAATTAAAAAACTTACTAAGATATTGTTTGGGCAATAACCGATTATGCTTTGATTCAACATTATATTTTGCACATTTCCTTTTACTTGGAAGGTAATGTCATGTAGTTAATATATTATAAAATCTGATTATCATTTACATCTTAGATGCATAACGATCGTACTATCTTCTGAATACTACACTATGTCTTACTAGATGTACGTATAAAATTTAAATTTAAATGAAACTATGTTCGAATGTAGAGTTAGTTGAAGGGTAAAGTTTGTTTGTTGAAGGAGTGGCATAAAAGATGCTTTTATTTAGCTCATTTTAGAAAGAATTTGAAAAAAAATAACGACGATCTTTAATGAACATAGTTGGTGTGTAAGTTTTGTCTTTGAAATTTTTTAAAAAATCAACAATAATCCACACATGTCCAATTCAAAAAATTCAAAATATAGATAATCAATGGGGTTAATTAAGAAAAATAAGAAAAGAAGAAGGAAACAAATATAGATTCTCGCAGCGGAATGACAAAATATGCTAATCAAATAAACAGTTCATGTAGCTGTTTACTATACCTTTGATTATAATTTATAAAACATTTATCAGAGTAATATATAAAACAAAACAAATAAAATAATGCAATGGAACAAACAATGATGGAATAATACTAGTAATAATATATTAAATCTTTGTCTTTGTTTTCCAGAGAATAATCTTCGATAAGTTGAAAAACGCAGGACTGACCCGAACGTAATGAAAAGACAAAATACTCGAGCGAGGACTAAAATATCCTTATGTAAGTCAAAACGACATCACAAATAGTATGAGTGTCGTGGCGTCAGGGCTGTTTGTGGGATTTTACATCTCATATCCAGTGTATAATGTGCATGCAATAACTCAAGGAACGTTACGGGATTTTTCATTTCTTAAGGACCCATCAAAATATTTGTATGTAGTAGAATACGCTATATATATGTAATATCTAATCAATAAAATAAATATTTTCTTAGCGTTAAGGGTTGACATTAATCCTTCTTAATGCATTTTAAGCATTATCATACAGTTTTCATATAAAACTCCAGTAAACCGTCGGTGGATAAGGATGCGCTGTGATACAACAACACTAAACTAAAATTGTAGTAGTATCGAATAAGGATAAAAGTATGACAAGGCCCATTAGGCAATGCCCAAGGTAGGATACTACCAGTTTACCTTTTCCGATTGGTGGTAACGTATCATGACCATGATCACCCACCGCATCCAACACTTCCAAAATCAGAGGGTGCGCACCAATCAATCCCAATGTAAATGATGGTAATATAAGAAGTGTGTCCGCTCATGGTAGCTTGCCCACTTGACTGGTACGGCTCCTTTTTTAGTCATTTCAAATTGACGCTAGTGTTAGGCCAATCCATCATCGTTCTTTTTCTTCAAATCCAACAAATGTACGCAAAATCCATCCACTTCGTTTTGGATCGCCACTCCATGTACACAGTTATTAAAGTGGTTTCAATATTGATAGAGAGCAAGCCAATAAGAGGCCTCGGTCTTTTTTTACAACCCAACATCGTTTTACACACCGGTTGATTCTTTTACATTTTGAAAACACTTCGTACTTGATATCAAAATATCATATTCGCTTCAAAATCAAATACATTTCGAAATCATCATATTTACTCAAAATATGTCATGTCATTTCAAAATCATTTTCGCCTTAATATCTCGGTTTCAGTTCCCAAATTATTTCAAATTTCCATTTTATAACTTCATTCGACGCAAGTCGTATTTAAATCCATGATTTAAACATTCCACACTTGACCAGTTTGAATTTTTGAAAAATAGTTTGAATAGTTTTAAAATATTTTAAATAATTAAATAGTTAAAAATAGTTTAAGTGGTTAAAATGGTTAAAAATAGTTTAAATGGTTAGAATAGTTTAATATAAAATAGTTTAAGTATTAAAATGGTTTATGTAGCAAAATAGCTTTTAAAATCCAAAACGATTTGAATATTTTAAAAGATAGATTTAAAAAGTTTATATCAAAATAATTTATTTGAAAATAGTTTAAACTCAAACTGATTCAATTTTCATTTTTTCAATTCAAACCACTTTTAAATTTTCATTTCAATTTATGTCGATTCCGAGTTCGATTTTTAAAACATCGATTCAAAATACTTAAATCAAATTTACTTTCAATACTACATTTGAAATACAAATCTTCAAATATAATTCAATTCCGAGCTCAATTTCGAAGTAGTTGATTTCCATAAATTCGACTTTTTTCATTTGCTTAAAATCAAATCATTTAAATAAATTTCATGTCAAAATTTTTAAAATCATTTAATATAACCAATCCGGCATCCATATATTATTTTTTAGCTTATGGCCAAGTGATAAGTTGTTTCAATTTAATTTCAGAGATGGATATATATCATTTCAATCCAAATCACAATTTCATATGTATATATCATTTCAACCTATTTCTTAATTTATTCAAAATAATTCAATTTATAGTTTTATATACTTTAAATAATATGCAGGATGATAACAGAATATATCACAATAAATAAACTTCCAAATCACCCAAACAGTCAATCAATAATATCCATCACAATCAATCATCCAAATCGGCCAATAATTCAGAAAAATTACATAGTTATCAATATTAGGTATTTTACCGGCAATTAAATTCCACATTCAAATTTAACCGTCAATTTTAATTTTTGATAGTTGATTCGAATGACAATTAAAGTTATCAAACAACAATCAATAAATTTATATCACTTCATAATTTCAAATTTTACTAGCATAAAAATATTTTAGTACAATATGCATCATAAAACACTCACCTTTATTTTCTATTATCGCCGAGTGTTATCCCGCTTTTTGGCAAAGCCGTGATATCAAAAGATCGATCGAAAACAAAAGACAGCTCACCTCAAAGATTGATTATACATTACTTCGCTATGGATATCGATGAGTTTTGTCCGAGTCCAGATTGAGCTACAATTGATAGGACATGACAAGCAAAGCCATAGAAGTCAGCATCTCAAATTTCAAGACAATCCGAGTTCATATGCTCATGTTATGATCGATTCAATCTAGAGGAAACGGCCCAGCTTTCGTATCCATCGCCATTGTTGATTTCGTATCCATCATCGAACTCCAGTTCGAATCGATCGAGTTCGCATCGATCAACTTCGTATCCATCGAAGTGCCTCAGTTCGTGTCGATCGAGTTCGAATCCATCGAAGTGCCTCGGTTCGACTCGTTCTCATTCGAATCTATTGGCAAAAAGCCCACTTCGCATCCATCAACTAAGGCAACGGGTACTGCTTCGCATCCATCATAGAAGCCTCTCTTTGTATCCATCAGGAAGCCGCTGTTCGCATCCTTCGAAGAAAGGCTTGTTCGTATCCATCGACCTGGTTCGTGTCCATCAATGACTGCTATTCGAATCTGAAAGTAAAACCCATGTTCGACCCATCGACAGATCGACCACGTCACGTTCGAACCCATAGGCTTGAGCCCTTCGAACCCGTCAGGTGCTTTGATTCGTATCCATCCAGATACCCTGCTCCGTATCCAGCAGAATGCCTCGCTTCGAATCCATCCTGCAACAACGAATTCGTATCGATCGACTGGAGCACGTCATGATCGATACAAACAAGACTCTACGTTCGAATCCATACATGGTAATATATTCGAATCCATCAAGTCAACAAACCTGGGTGGCGTGTCATCCCTCGATACGAACAAGGCGAGAGATATGGAGTCAATGCGGTCAACTCGGAGTAAAGACCGGATCGAGGCGAAGATTGCGCTCCACGTCATCACAAAGGCGCGTGCCATCATCGATTCGAAGCAATCGATTCGAACAAGTCGATTTGAACCAAACAGCCACCGAAGAAGTCCATTTCGTATCGAGTGTTTCTCCCAATCCATTGATCCAAATGCCATAAACTTTTCACAGGAGATTGCAAACGAGACATAGAATGCTCACACCAAATTTCAGCTCAATTGGACATCATCTTGATCGATACGAAATGATTTCGTATTGGTCACAGATCGACTTGAAACTTTTTGGAATTTGTCGTGTGGGCCCCCTCACGTGCCAGAGCGAATCTCCCGTAGTTTGAGCGAAGTCTCAGCCTCCTACGCCTATAAATAGAGCCCCAGAGCCTACAGAAAAAGGACTTTTTGATTCTCAAGCACCGAGACTCTGCCGGATCAAGACCTTCATCATTCTACTACTGTTGAATTCGAATTTCCAGTTGTAACTTGCTGTTGTTGGCGGTACTCACTTGTAATCATTGAAAGAGAATCAATAAAACTGCAAAAAACTTCATAGTGGATGTAGACAACACGCCGAACCACTCTAAAACGATTGTCTACGCATTTACTTTCCTGTTGTTTGGTGTTTTTGTTAGATAATACTCATTTTCAATTTAAATTCTTCATTAGTATCTCTTCAAAAACTTCCAAAAAGTGTTGTGACCAATTTTGGTGCAAAAATTTTTGTGCTTTCATTGAGAGAACCCAGATTTTCTCCTGCTCTTTGGATCTGTCGTCGATACCGGATTGAATAAATCTAAGAGAGAGATCCAGATCACCTAATCCAAGTTCCTTCCCTTCTATTCAGATTTGTATAAAGTCTAGGAAAGGAATTCAACCTTTAAGATGGTCAGCACAAGGACCACCTCTAACGCTGTCAATCAAGAAGAACAGGATAGATAGAATCCTACGCCACTACCTTCCTCTAACCAAGACTCTATTGGACAATCGGAGCCATCAAATCCGGTTACCCGTCAAGAGTTTCAGCTGCTGCTCCAAGAGCTGACCCAAAGTCGGCAACAGCTAACAGAACAGCTACGTGCTAACGTCGAGCTGACCAACCAGCTGCATCGCCAGAAGCGAAGGAGATCCAAGAACTCGGCTAGATGGGAGTCACATACAAGCTGCTGGACATCAACTGACAATGACCGTTGGACAACTAAGAGTCGAACCATTAGCCAGTTTCCAAATCGGGCCCTCCTCCCGAGGAGGTGCCGCTCCTCACTACACAGTAGAATACCGCGCTACGAACGTCGCAGTTGATCCAGGGGTCGATGCCCAAAATCAGTCGAACTTGGACCACCGTCAGCATGGACGTACTCCAGAACCGTACGTCCCAGAGGATTATGAGCCAAGAAGGCAAGGTGTGGACCATCGACAGCATCCGGTCCAACCCCATAATATAGAACACCACCATACTCCGGCACGAGCCGCACAGAACATACAAATGTCGGATATTCCGACCATGATACGTCAGATGATCCGTGAGAGCCAGGGTCTCACGAATGATGACTGGGGAATCTCCAGAAGTCACACTCCCTTTACCGACGATATACTTACTGCTGAACCCCCTCGGCGATTCAAGATACCGACTCTACCCATGTACGAGGGCAACTCCGATCCCAACCAACATATTCTGAAATATAAATGGTCGATGAGCGCTGGCAGAGCTGACGATGCAGTGAACTGTCGTAGTTTCCACATTTCCTTGGGGGCATCGGTACCATGTGGTTCACTCGACTGCCACCTCGATCCATTTCCTCCTTTGACCAGTTGGCCACAAAATTTGTTGAGCGATTCCGCATGCATATCGCGAGGCCAAAAGATGTCAACACTCTGTCTAGCATCATCCAAGCTCCTGGAGAGACGCTTAGACACTACTTAGAGAGATTCCAGGCTGCATGTGCGGAAATCAGCAATCCGAATGATAACTCCATCTTTATGGCGTTAACTAAGGGGATTGACCCCAATTCTGAGTTTCGCAACTGGTTGGCTGGAAAACCTCCAGCATCATTGGACCGTTTCCACGCCAAGGCAGCTCAATTCCTGAGAAGGGAAGATGTGAAACAATCTAGGAAGCAGACTGATGCAGGGCCAAGCACGGAAGTGATTCAAAGCAATATCGCAATCAAACAGTCCGGTGAGAGCTCCGGGAAAGTTCAGTTGAACGTTAAAAATAAACAAGCTCAGCGGAGAGAGAGCGTGAATCAAAATCAAAAACGAGATCAAAATCGTGGCCCATAGCGCAAGAATCCTATGTTTGACAGTTACACTCCTCTGAATACATCACTGGAGACTTGTATTTACAAACCTGTAATACAATTCAATACAAAAAACCTGCACCAAAATCGTCGTCAGAAAGGCAAATCTAGACGGGAAAATTTTGCAAGTTCCATGAAAGCTACGGGCACAATATGAATGAATGTCGTCACTTGCAAGATCTCGTTGAAAAATTGATTAGAGAAAGAAAGCTGGAATAGTTTGTGCGAGCGCCGCAGCCTGGAGGAGGGGGCCCATCAAATCAAAATAATGAACCCGATCGACCGAGATGGGAGGACTCTACCTGTCCCGACAGGAGATTGGTGATAAACGCCGTCAGCGGCGGACCCACTTTGCCAGGAGACTGGAACGACGAGGATCTTCGTCACTGTTACACATGACAGGCTTTATTCAATCTATGAATACTTTGCAAATTTCTTTGCATTTTGAATTTGAATTTGTAATAAGGCACTGACTTTGCCATGTTTTTCCGTTCCAGCAATAAATTACTATCTCTTCAAGCTAGAGCTGTGATTCACCGAATGTGACATTCAACAATCACGACGCACGAAGAGCTAAGTTCCATCGGACAATGGAATTTATTCAAATAGCGAGTGACTATGATAAGACCGGCCACTCACTAAGTGAAACCTCATCTCGAGGGCAAGCCATCACATCAAAGGCTGAACTGGACCGACACACGACAATCCTACAACTAACTCCAAATTCCCAGAGTGAGAATTGAAGTATTCTCATCAACTCTAGGTTCCCAGAGTGCGAACTGGAGTATAAACACCAACTCCGAATTCCCAGAGTGCGAATTGGAGCATAATCATCAACTCTAGGTTTTCAGAGTGCGAACTGGAGTATAAACACTAACTCCACTTTCCCAGGGTGCGAATTGGAGTATAAACATCAACTCTAGGTTCCCATAGTGTGAACTGAAGTATAAACACTAACTCCACTTTCCCAGAGTGCGAATTGGAGTATAAACATCAACTCTAGGTTCCCAGAGTGCGAACCGGAGTATAAACGCCAGCTCCATATTCCCAGAGCGCGAATTGGAGTATAAAAATCAACTCTAGGTTCCCAGAGTGCGAGTTGGAGCATAAACCCTAACTTTAAACTCCCAGAGTGCGAGTTGGAGTATAAACATATAAATGCGGTTCCGTAGAGGGTGGACCCGTCCGCCTAATGACTTCGGCCATATGCTAACCAAGTTTGAGGAGGATGGACCCGTCCGTCTAACGTCCTCGCTTATTAACTCGGGGTGGATGTGATCCGACCATCCACGATCCCGATAAATCCATCGTTCCCAGAGTGCGAACGAATTCCTAAAAAGCCCAAACAGGTGTGACTGACCATCTGTCGGCTAACTCCGAATGCCCAGAGCGTGAATTAGAGTATAAACATCAATTCCAGGTTCCCGGAGCACGAACCGAAACGTCAATGCTAACTCCAAATTTCTAGAGCGTGAATTGGAGTATAAACATCAATTCCAGGTTCCCGCAGCGCGAACCAAAACATCAATACTAACTCCGAGTTCCCAGAGCGTGAATTGGAGTGCAAACATCAATTCCAGGTTGCCGGAGTGCGAACCGAAATATACACGCTGACTCTAAATTTCCAGAGTGTGAATTATAGTACAAATACCAAGTCAAAGTTCCTGAAGTGCGAACTGTGTTACAAACATCGATAACTCTCGAATTTCCAGAGCACGAATCAGATTATCGATCACAGGTTATCTTAAGTCCCCGAGTGTGGACATGTGCTCAAGATATGCAATAGGTGCGATCGGCCACCGAAATACAAATGTTGTTCCCCGGAACTGGGGGAAAAAATCTTAAGTGTTAATCACTAACCGAAGAAATGCAATGTCCAAAATTCAATTCATTCATCAATCACGACGTGTGATCAAGATTTTCAGACTTGGCGAATAGAACTAATTCTACTTAACGGTAAAAACACCACAAGTACACTGGACTGAAAGCCAAATACTGCAAATACTTATGCACAAAAGAAATGAGAGTTGAAGCAGAGAAACTAAATTTTATTTCAACTAATTGTATGTGAAGATTCATGTACAAGTTGTTCCAAAAATTCCTACTAGCAGGGTAACGAGCCTGCATCTATACATGGCCTATGAAAGAAAAATAAAAGAAACTTCCTAACTGCCAAAAATGCGCCAGAGTGGGATTATCTACTTTTTCTTCTTTGGCTTTTTCTTTGACACGGAACTACTAGAACCGCTAACAGTCTTTCGCTTCAAGCCCTTACCCTTCGGCGGATCATCCTCTGATGAAGGCATGATATTGACATCTTCCTCCGAACTTGAACTTAAAGGAATATTCTCTTCGGGAGGAGTCGGATCCACCACCGAGGGCGGAATGGGCATGCTGGTACCGACAAGCGTGTCTCTAGAAGATACCACTATAAGAGGAGTGGGGCCAACCGCTGTCATAACACTCCCGGAACTACCACCGTGTGCTGCCGCTTTCATCTCTGCGTTGATTTGAGCAAGTATCTCAGCTTCACGAGCGACACGAGCTTCACGATAGGCGGTGGTGGACTGTGACGAAACAATAGAAACAGGTGGGAACGCACCAAGAACGAATGGCATGTCCGCAAAAGGATCACTGCTTTGACCCAAAAGCTCGTTCATCATCTGCTCGTCCAAAGACAGTGAGCTCCCCTGTGCCGTCTCCGCCGGCGTGACCGTAGTCGTGATAACTGCTTCAGTAGTGTAGGCATCCTGCACTTGATGCGATTTTTGGCTTGCAGGAGGCGCTGTCGGTGTAACTTTGCTCACTGGAAAAGAAAGAAAAGAAGTTGTCAGAACATGCTTCAATACAATACTTCAGTTCAGACACACAGAAGATTTGTGCAGAGTACCTTCCTCAACTTGACTCGTGGCTGACTGAACAGCTTCTGAAGGATGTTCCCTTATGAGGGATAAGCGTGGATGCTCAGGGTCATAGCTTGGGACTAGCTGCGGCTCACTCGCTGGCGTCGGCTCGGATCCAGATGAAGTAATCATCCCAGAACTTGTAGTTGGGTGTGCAATGCCAGAACCCTCACCAACCTCTAAGTGTTGGGTACCCAGTCTCTCTCTAGCATGGGAGATCATAAAATCGTGGAGAACCTTCTTCTCATCATCATTCAATATACGGTTCTCCAACTCGAACTCATCAAAAGCTTCACCCGGTTGTGCTTTCTTCTCTTCTTCAACCACCAAATTCCAGGCATTGAATAAGTGTGTCGGGTAGTCATCGAGCCACGCCAAGTTTCTGTGCCTCAGCACATTGGCATTATAGGTGATGAGAAGCTCCTCTATCTCCGTCTCGAGCTTCATCTCAGCCTGCCGAAATTTCTCATCGACTTCGGCTTCCACTTCGCAGACCCTTTCCATGGCCGCGTCTCTCTCCCTCCGAAATTCTACCGCCTGATCACATTCCTCCTGTGCAGAAATGTTGGCGGTGTCCCTCTCCTTCATGATTTCTGAAACTTTGGACTTAAATTCATTTATCTCCTTCAAGGCCGCATCCCGCTTGGCGGTTACAATAGTGTTTCGATGGCCCATGTCCTCCACCGTAACATAATGCTCTTTCTTCATCCCGTACATTGTCATTTGGGCTTCATCAGCTTTCATAAGGGCTTCCATCTCTGATTTTCGAGATGACTCGGCTTCAGTGTTCAGCACTTGTATAATATGGTCCTTTTGAGCTAGCTCGGCTTGTAGTTTGTCAATGATAGCTGCCCGCTCAAAGGCTAATGATGATGCTTTCTCAGCCGCTTTAGCCCACATCTTATACTGGACATAGAAGTCATGTACACAGTCGTGCGCCATCTGCTCGGCTTCCGTCGGGACTCTTTTTAAATGAAGAGGAAACATGTAGTTATCGAAATAGATGTTTGGAAAATCCTTCTTTAACTGAGCAAGCTTGATCGCCCCTTCCCCTAAAATTTCCGTAGGGGCCTGTTCTGCAACTACGGAGGTTATTGCCTCCGTTCTAATATGATGGGGCTCAGACCTAGAAGACTGGGAAGCCGACTTGTGCCGCGAGGACTCAGGGGGACGAGAAACATAAACGGGAGGTTGTATAAGAGTTCTGGGAGGAGGAGTGCGAGATCGAGATCGGCGTCTGTAATCCCTATCTTTATCTATCTCTCTTGGCTGGAGTATCCAGAGTATCCACGGTCGTGATCTCTGTCATTTTCCCTTCTATGCGACTCATAGTATTCAGAAGATCTACGGGCCTGTCGAAGACTTCCCAACATTGAACCTCGTCCAGTCATGGTATCTGCAAGTCAAAACGGAGACAAAAGTTAGTAATCTCTCACAGTGAGCGTATTACACTCAGAAATCGTGTAGTGCCATGAAGTGTGAATGTAGGTGCAACCCCCCGACCAGCCGGATGTGTCAACCGCACTAGTGGGCAGAGACTCGCTTAAATCTAAGGCTTGTGAAAGTTCGTCCAATCCGACATCTTGCTGCAAGGACACATCATCCAGAATTGGAAGATAGACAAGCCCTTCATAAAGAATTTCTATTCTTAGGGGAGACATCTTCGAAATTCTAATTCCGAAGGCGGGCCGGGACATGACAACCGATTTCAATCTTCCCTTTTTAGGTGACTTAAAAATGGCTGCCTTGCCTTTTCTCTGCTCTTCGATATCCTGGGCTGCATCCGCAGGTTCGCCCAACGGTTCCTCATCGGTTTGAGTTCTTTCGGAGTCAGCTTCCTCGATTATAACAACTATAAGCTTTCTTCTTTTAACTCGTTCTTTTGAGGCAATCCTTAAAGAAACATCAAGCATTATACTTTGTCTTTGTTGAATTAGTCCAAGAATCCTAAGATTCCTATCCGTCAAAAGCAACTCGATATTCCTTTCTTCGCTTGGGATTTCTTGAAAGACTCAAACTATCTCCTTGAAACGTTCACCTTCGGGTCGCTGAATTATGGCTGAAAATAAAAAGAGATGTGAGTTCGACTTCATTTACATCAGTTTTGTCAACTACCCGAGATGATAGCAATACTCACGTCTAAATAGCCATTGCCTAGCAAATCCTGGGGGGCATCTAACATAAAACCACTCCGTCTTGAAGTAGCTCAATCTAGTCCAAGCCCTGTGACCACTTTGCAATTTCTTACCGCCTCTAGGAATGTGAAAGATGGACTATCAGCCCGATTCTTGAAGTTAAACAAGTATCTGATCTCAATCGGGAGTGGCGGTCGATAGAGATACTCCATAAATGCAATGAACAAGCTATTGAGTGATGCATATCCGTTCGGATGTAGCTGAGATGGGGCGATCCCCAAAAACGATAATGCTACTCTTATATACTGGTTAAACGGAGGGAGTGTCCCAGCTGCACACGCGTGGCGATTGAATACGGTATATCCCTCCAGAGGATTACGCGGCCTATCATTTGGTCCCGTCAATAATACGTCGTCCATCGACAAACCATGCTTAGGCATATCCTTCCTAGCATGTCTTCCGAAATGTTGGATGGAACAGAGTCTGATGGGTTACTAATGAAGGATGCGTCAGGTAACTCGTCCGGAGCTGGACCGATAACTTCAACCTCAATCTCCGGTACTTCAAGCATAGAAGGGCCTGAACTTTGTGTTTCTTGCTGCTGCGAAATTGATGGTTCCATAACTAGCTAACTCACGAGAAATCATCATTAGACGCTGAAGAGCCCATGTGTTCCTCACATGTAAAGTGCGTGAATGTGTCATGCAGTGCTGTGCATTACTTGAGCAAATTCTACGGAATAAACTGAAATGTGTGAACGACAAAACTCTCAAAGTCAAACAGGAAATGACCCTCGTCGCTGACCGTCACAACCGTGCCATCCGGATGCTAACGATCTATTCAAGTTGAAGTTCATTATATTTTTGTTAAGTTACGGTTCCATCGGCCAGCTTCGAAAGGTAGTCCAATATGCAATTCTGCGGTCAAGTTCAATCGTGCGAGGCAGAAGCTCGTCAGAGTCAAGTGTTCGAGTATGCAAAAGTTCTCTATATTCGTCTAATTTCAACTTAAAATCGGTCGCCGCAGTTCAAATTCGTTTCAAGTCAGAAAGGCCTCATTTTCATATCGATCTCGTTCGAATCGATATGTTTCGTATCAATCAAATTCGAATCGATACATTTCGTACCATTCAGGTTCGAATCGATGCGTTACACATCGATTGATTCGTATCAACTTCGTATCGATCACGGCTTGGCAACCTCGTATTGGTCAGAGGGTGCAATGCTTCATATCGATCGAAGATGATGAAGTCCACACTGGTCGCTTGCCTAGGACTTCGTATTGATTATTTTCCCTATGGTTTTGTGATGATAACAAATAAAAGATACGAATTGCCTCCACTCTGCATCGGTACGAACCCTACAACCAGTCATCGATATGAAGCCAAGCCATGTTCTTTCTTTTCATCGGTACGAAGTGGAGGCCTGAGCAACCCTCAATCGATTGTTAAAAATCCATCTTTCCTTCTTCTCCGATCGATTCTAGCATAGCCATGGCCATTCACGATCGGGCTCCATCCGAGATCTGGTTTCACCCATTGCCAGAAGGAATGATGGAAGAAGAAAAAATGGATCTGAAATAGCTTCGTCGTTTGGATTCGTGATTAATTACCTAATTTAAAGTTTGGACTTAAGGGTTTGAAGGGCTGAGTTTGATCGAGTCGAAAACACGGTGCAGTTCTCTCTCTCAAGTTTCTGGAACGATGCGAAAAGCAAAAGGCAGTAGTAAAAAGTGAAAAGTAAAAAAAGTGGAAAATGGCTAAGTCCCAGGTATTTATATGAAGCCTAGAAGGAACTGGGTCGATTCGCCTCCCAGTCCACTTAACCGGTCGCAACCGGTCAAACCACGAATCGAATCAAACGTTATGTTCGAATCCATCGGACCAAGAATTTCTATCGATTCGAAATGGACGGTAAATCCATCGATACGAAGCACGCAGCAAGGACGGCTAAAGATTGTGAAGTCCATCGACTTGTAGCCCTTGTTCGCATCAACAAGTTCACAACTCCATCAACTGCATATCGATACGAACAGTAATTTCGTATCCATCAAAACTCATCGATACAAACTGATATTTCATATCCATCAAAACTAATCGATACGAACGATCATTTCGTATCCATCATTTCAACTCGCATCGATATGAAAAACTACTTTTCAACCTTATACATCGATTTAGGAGAGGATCGATACAAGAGGATAACCAAAAACAACCATCAAGCGTTGTTTCAACTCGAATTTCAAATCGGTTCAGGAGAGAATCGATACGAAATTCGATAACAAACTAAACTGACAATGACTCGTAAATACGCAACGTTAATGAGAGTCAAGTTAACAAATATGCATCTATGTCAGACTAATATTCGATTTTCAACATTCACAGGGATTGAATACTCATCTTATTACGATTACGACGACAAACAGCTAAGCACTATCATACAGCAATCAATTTTATCAACGCAAGGTTACAACCTTCGACAAAAGAGCAATGACTGTTCAGAGTGAAGACTGCAGCTTTTCAAATCACGTCATGTTCCCACAGGACGTACTTTGGGGGGCAAATGTTATCCCGCTTTTTGGCAAAGCCGTGATATCAAAAGATCGATCGAAAACAAAAGACAGCTCACCTCAAATATTGATTATACATTACTTCGCTATAGATATCGATGAATTTTGTCCGAGCCCAGATTGAGCTACAATTGATAGGATATGACAAGAAAAGCCATAAAAGTCAGCGTCTCAAATTTTAAGTCAATCCGAGTTCATATGCTCATGTTATGATCGATTCAATCGAGAAGAAACGACCCAGCTTTCGTATCCATCGCCATTGTTGATTTCGTATCCATTATCGAACTCCGGTTCGAATCGATCGAGTTCGTGTCGATCAACTTCGTATCCATCAAAGTGCCTCAGTTCGTGTCGATCGAGTTCAAATCCATCGAAGTGCCTCGGTTCGACTCGATCTCATTCGAATCCATTGGCAGAAAGCCCACTTCGCATCCATCAACTAAGGCAACGGATAGTGTTTCGCATCCATCATAGAAGCCTCTCTTTGTATCGATCAGGCAGCTGCTGTTTGTATCCATCGAAGAAAGGCTTGTTCGTATCCATCGACCAATAGTGCTTCGTGTCCATCAACGACTGCTATTCGAATCCGAAAGTAAAACCCATGTTCGAACCCATCGGCAGATAGACCACGTCAGGTTCGAACCCGTAGGCTTGAGCCCTTCGAACCCATTAAGGTGCCTTGATTCATCCAGATACCCTGCTCCGTATCTAGCAGAATGCGTCGCTTCGAATCCATCCTGCAACAACGAATTCATATCGATCGACTGGAGCACGTCATGATCGATACAAACAAGACTCTGCATTCGAATCAATACATGATAATATATTCGAATCCATCAAGTCAACAAACTTGAGTGACGTGTCATCCCTCGATACGAACAAGGCGAGAGATATGGAGTCGATGCGGTCAACTCGAAGTAAGGACCGGATCGAGGCGAAGATTGCGCTCCACGTCATCATAAAGGCGTGTGCCATCATCGATTCGAAGCAATCGATTCGAACAAGTCGATTTGAAACAAACAGCCACCGAAGAAGTCCATTTCGTATAGAGTGTTTCTCCCAATCCACTGATCCAAATGCCATGAAATTTCACAGGAGATTGCAAACGAGACATAGAACGCCCACACCAAATTTTATCTCAATTGGTCATCATCTTGATCGATACGAAATGATTTCATATTGATCACAGATCGACTCGAAACTTTCTGGAATTGGTCGTGTGGGACCCCTCACGTGCCAGAGCGAATCTTCCGAAGTTTGAACGAAGTGTCGGCCTCCTACGCCTATAAATAGAGCCCCAGAGCCTACAGAAAAATGACCTTTTGATTCTCAAGCGCCGACTCTACCGGATCAAGACCTACATCATACTTTGGCTGTTGATTTTGAATTTCCAGTTGTAACTTGCTGTTGTTGGCTGTACTCACTTGTAATCATTGAAAGAGAATCAATAAAACTGCAAAAAACTTCATAGTGGACGTAGGCAATACATCGAACCAATCTAAAATGCTTGTCTACGCATTCACTTTTCTGTTGTTTGGAGTTTTTGTTAGATAATACTCATTTTCAATTTATATTCTTCATTATTATCTCTTCAAAAACTTCCGAAGAGTGTTGTGACCAATTTTGGTGCAAATACCGATACGTTCCATTTTGGAAATAAAACCGAACAATTTCTGATCTTAGCCCAAATTTTGAAAGTCTCTAAATCTATCCAAACATATTTCATTACGAAGCTCTCGTCATCATGATCACAACGCAAAAAGTTTCGTTCCTATCAGCCCTCGTATGAATGAATTACGAATTTTAGAAGTTATTAAACAATTTTAAATGAATTAAAATAAACTAATGTAATTTTAAAATATTTACAACGATACCATCTCTCTCTTAAAAAAATCCCCTATACGTGAATGCCAAACCCACTTTGCCATGCACGTTGCTCGAGTGACGTGGAGCTGCAATCGCCTATTCGTACATCCGAGAATACCGATGCACTTCTCGCCTCGAACCCGAACATTTCCTCACCGCCACATCAACTCCGACGTAGCCGTACGATTCACAACTTACTGCAGTTCGACGCGGTCGTACACTATCGTATTCCCCCAAGCAGCCACATGCTACCAAATTCCTCCTCGAGATGCTAAATTATGCTAAAAGCTCGAATTCAACCTCCATTACTCGAATCAATGGCCAAAACTCGAAAATTCCATAACCCTAGCCTCCTCCTAAATGTCAGCCTCCCTATTTAGTTATCACGCCCACTAAAAACATGAACACATGAAGATCTAGGACTGCTATCCCAAAGAATCAATCTTTTTAATTTAAAGAATTTTATTTCAATTGATTTGTATTTTCAAAGGAAGTGGATTTCCATTTTTTTCAGGCGGCAATAAAATGAACGAGATAGGGGAAAAGAATTTTTAAAATGGAAAGTGGGTACGATAGTATAGGTAGGGTGGCATATTTAGGTATGGGGGGCTAGAATGGAAAGAAAGTGGCTGATGGTTTGAATTTAAACGTTTAAAATATATTTTTTAAAATTCGAAAATATCTAGCTAAAATTTTTGAACCCCAATCGAGATGTGCCGTCACACATTCATAATGTTATATCCCTATTTCGAATGCAACGGAACAAGTTTCGAGGTCAAATTCGATCATATGGAGAAGATAGTTTTTTTGGACCCACTTATTATATTAAATTTTCGATATCAATTTCAATGCTTTTCAATCCTGTACGGCCAAACGATAACTCCAAATGCTATAAAATTTGAAATCCAATAATGATACACTTTTACAGATTCAATGGAACTGGTTTCGTCGAAATCCGAGACTGTGCCTCGATAGGCTATTTTTACTCGTGAATTAAAATATAAAAATTTCAAATTTTAAATTAATTGCTTAAATTAAATTTTTAAGTGTTGACAATCTTCATCCATATTTAAAAAACATCTAAATCAACTTTTTAAATCATTTCATTCATATTTAACTTAGGATTCAATTATTTAAATAATTTCTAATATTAAATTTTACAATTAACTCTTCAATGAATCACCATATTTCAATATAAGTCATTTAACTTATAAAATTTCATTTTAAAACAAATTCAGATAATATAACAATTACTTTCATTTCACAGTAATTTAATATTTTATTATCAATCCCAACTATTGGTTATAAAACATTCAATATATAGAATTTCATTTTATTACTCGATCGCTGCAATCTCCAAAAGTAGTTATTTCAAAATTTTATTCAAGTTCATATTAAATAACTTACATTAATAAATCATTAAATTTTATTTTTAACCATTTTTATTTAATAATTAAATCAAATTCCATAATTTAAAGTTGTTAAAAATACGGGTCGTAACATTCTCCTCCACTTAAAACTTTTCGTCCTAAAAAAGGACTAAGTATGGAATTTAACACTTGATATATTTAATTCAAAACAATCAACTTATAAAACATTAAAAATCTTATTTACAAAACCATTACTATGCTCTCACTATGACATTTTGATACCGGTTTACGGAATTTATAAGTTAGTTATCAAAATAAGCTATAAAATTTTTAAAACTTCAAAAAAATTCTAACGCTCGGATTTACGGAAAATTACGGCAGCATCTCCTTTGCGCGGCTCAATCCAAATCTTTTTACAATATAATATATAACCAAATATACCCAATATATATCAAATATACATCTCATCTCAATGGTGAGACATCCCCTATGGAATAATATAAAAGCACGGTATGTAATCCGAGATGTGCACCTTATTATTATTAATACGAGCGATTCGCTCGTATTAAGCAAGCAAAACCATATAAAATCCATGTATACGTCCAAACGGTCTTCATATGTACCTATCTTAACTTAATTTAGAATAACAGTCATTTATAATGATATATAAGGCATGTATGAGTTTCATAGAAGCATATAACATGAATTTTAAACCCAAACCATTACATAAGCGTTAATCTACGACAAAAAACAATCATATACAATAAACATTTATAACGATGATTTACAACAAAAAAACCATTCAATTATTAGTATTCATCCGATTAATTCATAATGATATTAATTGACATTATCAAATGCCAATATTTAATTAAAACACTTCATTAACATTCAATTTGTATTAGCATTTAATAGGTTTACTTCCAATTTATTCAAATCTTTTCCATCTTGCATTCAATTTTATTCAATTCAATTTGTTAAATTTAATTGTTTCATTGTATGTTTAACAGCATCTCATATCCATTCATTTATTCACATTCATTCTACACTTAAGTTCATTTTTATTTTAAATCGATGTTATTTCATTTACTCATTTTCTTAATACAATTCACTAACTTTTCCAATGCCCTCAATTTATTTAGCATCTTGTTTGACTAACATTTATCGAAGTTATAAACCATGAACTTTACTTTACATTTTCGTGAAACATTTGAATTATAATGTTCATCTCCATTTTTAGCATCAACGTCATTAATGAATTATTTCTTATATCCCTACTTAAGTTTACTTACAACTTAATTTACATTTATTTTCACAATTTCATTTAATAACAAATTTGTTTGTGAAATATTTTATAATCATCATTTTATTTTATAATCATTCTATAAAAGTATAACTTCTTGTATATGACTTTATCTAAGTCTATAACTATCTCAAAGTTAAAAATTCAATTTCAAGATTTCTTTTCAAATTTCTATTCAATTTTATGACTAATTTATAAAGATACTATTTATTTCATTCGTCTACTTTCTTAAGTTGCACTTACTTATTCCATTTAGTCATTAATCATTGCATAATTTAGTAATTAAGCATATAACATTTATTGTTACAACTAAATTTCCATTTATATACATTTTAATTGCTTTTAAGTTTTGTTTACTTGTATAATATCCACTACATATCCAAATCATCATTTTAACTTCTAACATATGGTAAGTCTTATTATATGTTATTAGAATGCAATTTGGTACTATACAAATTAATGTGATCCATTTTACTTAATTAGAATGTTCACTATTTTAACTTATTCAAATTTTCTTTACTTTTAATTTAAGAGCTGCAAACTTCAACTCTAAAGTTTCTCAAAGCACTTAGCTTAGATTTCTTAGTTCTCTTATTTTATAAGTTCTAGTTACTCAAATATTTCATTTCATCTAAATAATTTGAAGATTATTAATTAATAGAACTTTAAATTTAAATACCGGGTTCATTTCAAATTATTTAAAAAAGTATATATACTTATGTCTTTTGTATATCAAATCATACTTTTGGAGTTTAAACCAAAATCCATTTATCGAAACAATTTCGTAGCAAAGCTTCTCAGAAGTCTCCCCCACTTTGAGACTCGAAAGTGAACGTCGATGATGCTATGCAGTCATCACTGAAATTATTTTCCAACAACATATGAGAGGAGTACTGAATTCGTTCCTTTTAAATTTTATTTGAAAACATTTTTTATTTGTATATACTTTTAAACAATACTCATTTCATTTTCCAAACCTTGAAAACCTTTTCAAAAACACCGGAATTTGAATTTCTCAAATTCTCAATTTTATATTCATTTTACTTGCAAATTAATTTTATTAATCACATTTATACAATTTCAATTTCTTATTATCATATAATGGCTAATAGTTTCGGAATATTGACTAATCAAACAATAAACGATAATGATCAATATTATCATTTCAAACAACCAATTCACTCTATATATGCCCTAATAATTTCTAAAAATTATTCCTTTATATACAAAATATAATCAGGGTAAAATTATTTCATTTACCTAATTCCAAAACATACTATGTCGAATTGTTATGTTCAAGTGTTTAGAGATTCCTGTCAATAAAGTTAATTAGTCGTATTGACCAGAATCCATAAGTCACTCAAAAAATCAAACAAAACAATATAAAACAATTTTTATATTCATTAACAAATACGCGCTCATGTCCACTAATACACTCAAACTCATTCTACGGTACTACTGACACTATCTCTAATGAGTTACCCCGTCGAAGCCAAGGTTAGCACTAAATCAAAGCTCTAATACCAACTATGATGACCCACATTTCGGAAGTTTTAAATCGACAATAATCCACACATGTCCAATTCAAGCAATCCGGAACATAGATAATAAATGAGGTTAATAAGAAAAATAAGAAAAGAAGAAGGAAACAAACACAGAATCTCATAGCGGAATGATAAAATATACTAACCAAATAAACAGTTCACGAAGCTGTTTACATACTTTTGATTATAATTTATATAACATTTATCAGAGTTATATATAAAACAGAATAAATAAAATAATACAGTGGAACTAATAATGATCGAATAATACTAGTAATAATATACCAAATCTTCTTCTTCACCCCCCCAGAGAATAATCTTCGATAAGATGAAAAACTTAGGACTGAATCGAGCGTAATGAAAAGACCAAACACTCGAGTCAGAACTAAAATATCCTTATGTAAGTCAAATCGACATCGCAAATAATATTAGTGTCCTAGAATCAGAGATGTTAGTGGGATTTTATATCTCCTATGTAGTGTATAATGTGCATGCAATAACTTAAGAGATGTTGTGGGATTTTCCATCTCTCAAGGATCCATTAAAATATTTATATGTAGTAGAATACGCTATATATTTAATGTCTAATCAATAAAATAAATATTTTTCTTAGCGTTAAGGTTTTACATTAGCCCCCCTTAACGCATTTTTAAGCATTATCGTACAGTTTGCATGTAAAACACCAGTAAACCGTCGGTTGATAGGAATGTGCCGTGCTACGATAACACTAAATCAAAATTGTTGTGGTCTCGAATAAGGATAAACGTATGACAAGGCACGTTGGGCAATGTTCAAGGTAGGATACTACTAGATTACCCTTCTCGGTTGGTGGTAACGCATCATAGCCATGATCGCCCATCGCGTCCTACAACCCCAAAATCCGAAGGTGTGCACCAATCAATCAAAATTTAAATGATGGTAACACGAATCAGTGTGTCCGCTCGGGGTAGCTAGACCACTTGACTGGTACGGCCCTTGTGTTAGTCATTTCAAATTGTACAAGTGTCAGGCCAATCCATTATCGTTCTCTTTCTTCAAATCCAGCAAACGTACGCCAAATCCAACCACTTTGTTTTTGATCATCACTCCATGTACAAAGTTGTTAAAGTGGTTCCAATATTGACATAGAGTATGCCAATAAGAGGCCCCGGTCTCTTTAACAACCCATCGTCATTTTACACATCGGTTGGTTCTTTTACATTTCAAAAACACTTCGTACTTGACATCAAAATATCATATTCACTTCAAAATAAAATTCATTTCGAAATCATAATATTTACTCAAAATAAGCTATTTCATTTCAAAATCATTTTCGCCTTATTATCTGGTTTTAGTTCCAAAATTATTTCAAATTTCCATTTTGGTTACAACTTCATTCGACCTAATTCATATCTAAATCCATGATTTAAAAATAAACTTGACCAGTTTGAATTTTTGAAAAATATTTTGAATGGTTTTAAAATAGTTAAAATGGTTAAAATAGTTTAGTATAAAATACTTTAAGTATTAAAATGGTTTATATAGAAAAATAGTTTGGAAAATTCAAAATGATTTGAATATTTTATGTAAGGATCGGGATTTTCGACTCACGAAAGTCAACATTAATACGTCCACTGTATCAACTGCCGAACAATCGAATGCCGGAAAACCGAACCGTTAGCGTTAAAGAAGAGGTAGAAGATAGAAGAAGAAAGAAAGAAGAAGCAACAGAAACAATTTCAGAATCTCACAATCGCAGCGGAACACATATAATAGATAAATGAATAATCTTTAAATCAAAAGAACTGTACATTTTATACATTACATCACATTACATTGCATTATCAGAGTTTACAACAACAAACAGCGGAAAAGAAATACTATATACTAGTTGATACGCCATGCCATCCAGCTTGCTCTTGATCTCCACAGCAACTCCTAAATTCCAGAATGACCTGATAACCTGACTCTAGGCTTCCCGTGTGGAAATTGGTGGGCACCCAAAGTTTAGGAAGGGAACAATAAACTCCAAGTCAGTCATGTGACTGGTGTGAGAACTTAAAACAGTTATTCTTCAAAAACAAACAAAGAAATATTTTAAAATAGATCCGCAATGCTTTTGAAAAATGAAACTACCATAAAGCCTCCCGCACACACACATAATTCAAACGCAGAATCAGAGGAGATTTCTCCTTATGATAGTGAAACATGCTTGATACGTAAATTTCTTTGATATTATTACTATAAGTTCAAAGTGTAGGAAAATATTTTGAAAGTACGATATAAATCTTAGCCAACATAGACATTCCGAACTATGCCTACTGTAGCTACCATCTAAACAGTGGTGACCACCATAAGTAAATGACAGGTTCTACCACTAAAACCGTACAAGGCTCGTATTGTTTCTTTGGATTTTCCAACAAATGGTCAGGCCAAGGAATTTCCCATTGCCACATGGGTACGCCTCTGGAGAGACGCCCCGAGAACCTAAACGGATCTCTGCCAACACAAGGCCGGATTACCTCTGCAAAAGTAGGTAACTACTGACATGAGTATGCCATCCCGGTTGTAAACAACCTTTATCCAAGGATCCTCAACCAACAACAATCACAAAGTCACATATATATTTGCGACATCCACATAAGTTAAGTATCTGCGCTCCATACCATGATACCACTTCTATCCAGAAAGAAATGCACATACCCTAAGGTGCTCTACTCCCTATAACCTCGCTGCATCTTTCCTGTTTTGACCATTACCGGGTTGTGAGGTCCGACGAAGTCTCGTCCACAAAGCTATGCTTAGATCAACAAATGACCAGCAGCACTTCGTATGCCTCATTACCAAATTGGGAATGTATCACAAGTAACCATCAACTACATAACCTCTGAGCTCATACGTCTCAGAGAAGGGTGTTAAGCTAAGAAAATAAATTCTCCGCCACCAAGAGGAATGTATTTGCTAGAAATCAGCTTTACATCTCAAATTGTAATGACAGACACACATCCATACAAGTCCGTTCCGGGATCGAACGGAACCGAAGGCACTTCCAAAGAAGTCCTTGCAATCCGGATATTCACTAATCACGATCGGACTTTCCATCACAAAGGGTGATAAAATCTCTATATCGGAGATCAGCCGATGCAGAGACAATCGACGGTAATCCTTCTATTTCAGAAAATTTCGGGTCTTCAACACCGGTCTTCAAATGCTATCCATTACGACGTATCACTATTCAGAATGGGATTCATGACCCAAAGGTCCTCTCCCGGCTAAACCGAATAACGAGCGCTTATTTTAAAATAAATGTAGCATTCAAATTCAAGCAAATCACAACAAATACCCATTTAAAGGTAAATATTGATAGTCGATTATTTAACTATCAATAGATATGCACAACATCACCAGATTCCAAATAATTTTCCCAAATGATTTATTTTCCAAAAATATCTTTACAAAATATATTTTTCCACACTTCAACCATTTGAAAACAAATTTCAAATCACTTTCCACCTTTACAACTTTTGAAAACAAATTTCAAATCATCTTTTCTTACGCGGAAACACTTCCAAATATTTATTCATTTTCACTGAAAATCTGTCGAGTTCAAATACTTTAAATAATTTATAACACTTATCCAAAATATATCGGGAAACACTTTGAAATAAAATACTATTTTTCTTTAAACATTACTTAAAATATTAGTTATAAAAATATTATACCGATATTACATATAACTTAAGGCCAAACTAATTTTTCAAAATAAAATTAGTAGATAAAGTATAACTATTCAAATAACTTTTTTCTAAAACAATTATTTATTAAATCTTGGAAATAATCATTTCTTTATCAACTTAATAAATCTTTACTTAAAGGATTTCAAAACAACTTAAGAAAATGTTTTCTCCAAAATATTCTTTTAAAACTACTTTAGAACTTTTTAATTTATACTTTAAAAGCTACTTTGGAAATATACTCTGCTTTCCAGGGAGAATACACTTTCATTTTCAAAATGGTTCGTTTAAACCAATTAAATAAATCCTTACCGATTTACTTTAAAATTACGTTCCAAATCCGTAAATTTATTTCCACACTTCAAAAATAAATCAATGTTTATTTTCAAACAAATTTCCCTTTCCTTTATAAATTCCATGGTGAATTTAAATTTTCGAATATCCACTGATATATGATTTCCAAATCGATTTCAAATATTCACTTTCAATTTATCTTTAAAAGATATAATCTCAAAACATTTCACTTCATATTGGAAAACATTTCCATACTTATTTGATAATAAGTAATTCACAAATCTATTTATTTTCAACATTTGGAAAATATTCAATATACTTAAATCACAATTAAGTATATATTTTATTCTTTAAGGAAAACATTCTCTTAAACACATTCATTTGAGTCAAAACGAATGTTGCGTAAAACATCGTTACGACAACCCAAAATCACTAGTATAGGGATTCGAAATTAAGATAGATATATAAATCCCAATACTATATAAAACATTTCTTTTCGAAAATCATTTACTATAACAATAGTGTTATAGTCCACCATTCCCTTTTTATTTCTCGAAAACGTCTATTTCAACAATGAATGTTGAAATCTATGGTTTCAATACTTAATACATTTTAAAACTCTTTTAAATCATTTTAATTCTATATAAAATATCACTTCCCCAAAACATTTCTTTAATATGTTATTCACTGTCCAAAATCATGAATATACTTCGTTAACCAAATTCAACGCTTCTACACATTTTATTTTAAAGGATTATCCACTGTCCAAAATCGTGAATATATCTCCTTTAATAAGCTATAAAAATTAACTTATCAAATTCAATTGGTTTCGAATTTATAAAACAAAGTTCATAAGTTCAAATTTATATATTTTATAAAAACTTCAACTTATAAAATTTCTTTATTAACAAATTCTATCCATATCCCATTCACACGCCAAAATCCAAATTATAAGCAAATTACTTATAATTCTCAATTTACAAATTCATTCATTTTGTAACTTCACAATTTATAGATTTCTATAAATTTCATTCACTTATGAAATCCATTTATACTTTATTTTAACACTAATAAAAACTCGTTTTATAATTCCAATATTTTGATTTATAAATATTAATTTTATAAATCTTTTATATAAACCGTTTATAATAATTCAAAAATCCCAATTTAAACCATTTTACAAATTAATCAACTACTTATTTCAAAAATCACATTTCGGTTATATTTCACAAAAATCATAATTTTTATAATATTAAAATTATAACGTTTATTTATTTAAAATGAATCAATTCCTAAAAATGTATACATTCAAAAATCACTTGAAAAACCTTTTAAATTCGAAATCGTTACTTTAACATTTTTAAAACTCCAAAAATAGGCCCAATGCTGCAAGAGCACCAATACATCAACCACGGCGTCCAAACATCATATATCAATATGATAACAGAATATATCGCAAATATTTGTAAATAAATCAATACCGTTAAGGAATCCAGTTGGATCCCTCCAACCTGTTTCCCTGCATCCACATATGTTAGCACAATACCAATCTCGTTTCAAGACGGGATATCGCGGTACATGGGTTTATATAAAAATATTATCCGTTATTATGCGGCGCAATAGGGTCTCATCCGCTATATAATGCGGGAAATCAACTCCAAGTACATATATAATACAAATTCCACATCGAGGTGGAATATCGCGGTATATGTGTTTAATATAATAACCTCCGCTTAATATACGGCGTATAGGGTCTATTTCAAAGCAATAGATAATAATTTACATCCAAGCATACAATCAACACAATCAAGCAATTTAAATCTAACTATTTAAAATTTAAATCGAAATAATTTCGACTGAGTGAGAAGTTCTCACCTTGCTTCCAATAACAGTTGCAGCGTTTCGTTCCGAATAAAATTAAAAACACGTTTAATTTTACCCAAAATTTTCACTAGCTCCAATCAACTACAATCCAGCTCCATCGCGTAGTATTCGTCAATACGAACCCAACACAACTAGTTTCGTAAATTTTCGACCTCGTATGAACAAGTTATAGCATTTTAAAGATTGTATGATTTATAAATATAATTATTTCAACTTTTATTTTACTTTTTTGAACCTTCACTTATTGTAGCCATTGATTTCGTTTGCCCCAACATCAGGCCGCACCTTCCATCTTCCTTCTCCAGTAAAATACGAACGCAACTCAAGCCGTGAAACCCATCTTGCCGCAACTAGGGTTAGACCCCGCGGCCACCACGACGCACGAGACCCCATCACTCCACCACCAAATCGAAGCTCTGCACGTGTGCCACCAACGCCTGCAACCCTGTCGAACTCGGCTGCACTATTTGCTTGGAAAACGTGCGCGACTATCAGCCATTCGAGCTCGATTTGCCAATGATTCGTAGCTCTAAAAACGATCGCCACCGTTGGATATGTCGATCGTGCCGAGCTCCACCACTTTGCAGTTGAACGTTTGTCGTAATTTTTTATGGATCTAAAGAAAATGAGGGAGGAAAAGGGGAAGATTTCGGCCATTAAATATATATGAAACGGCGGCTGGAAACTTGGTTAGGATTTTGTGATAAAAATGAAATAAAGATGGCCTTATATAGAAAACTACGCGACACTATTCATCCGATTTTTTCCCGAACTCCAAACAAAGCGTGCCGCCCGACGTTTATAATGTTTCACCCCATTCCAAACGCAATGGAATATATATCGGGAGCCAATTCGATCATATTTGAAAGATATGTTTTTGAATCGACTAATTTAAATTTAAAATTCGCTTAAACCGATTTCAGTGCGTTTTAGCTTGCCCCGGACAAACCGTAAATCCGATTGGCATGAAATTTGAAATCATACAATAATTTAACATTACGGATCCAATGAAACTTGTTTCGTCGAAATCCGAGACTGTTTGAAAAATGACTATTTTTACTCGTCAATTAAATATTAAAATATTCAATTTCCACAAATTAACTTTTAATTCGATTTTAAAAGTTCTATAACATCATTCTAACTCCAATATGATTAATACAACTTTACAAGTCAATTTAAATCACATTAATCCCAATTTCCAATTATTTCTGTAATTTCAAATGTTAAATTATCGATTTAATTATCCAATTAAATCTAGATATTCGAAATATAATTTATTCGACTTACAAATTTTACTTGTTAATATTTAAAAAAACAACTAAATATACGAATTTCAAATGACAGAAATTCTGGGTCGTTACAAACTCCCCCCTTAAAAGAATTTCGTCCTCGAAATTACCAAGTATGAAAAAGTCTTGAAATCCATTAACTTTTCAAAACCAACTATATCTTTAACTTTTCACTCTTAAAACAAAGCCATAGTTCAAAATTTTCCAATTTTCTCAAAAATATTCCAACGCCTTAAATTTTTGAAAAATTTCGCCAGTATCTCCTTTGCGCAGTTAGCTCGGTACGACGACAAGAATGGCACCACGGCCCCTAGATTTCAAAAAGAAAAGAAAAGGCCAAGTGGCTTGACAAGGAAATCATCAAATTTCATCTTGAAATTCAAATACATACCTTTTGTCGAGCAATTCAATTTTTTTATCTTTGAAATCTAAATCCCAATTTCCTTTATTCCACCTGTATATCCTACTAACCATAATATCCATTTTCATTTAATCTCACATTATCAATTTCATTTGAATTCAATTTACCCTTTATTTATAAATGATGAATTCAATTCATTTCAACCCATATTAAATTTGTCATTTCTTCAATTAGTTTTACTTACTAATTTTACTTTAATACCTAGCTTCATTTGATCCAACTTGACAAATTTTCAATTTACTTGCAATTTCAAGATGAATTTCAACATTTTTTTTCCAATTTCATTTACTCGCAATTGTAAATTAATTAATTCATTCATTTATTTCCATAATTCAAACTCAATTTCAATTCATTCGTTTCTACCCCAAATTTATTTTCAACTTAATAAATTTTCTTCCATAACTATCTTTATCAAATTCTAGAGTCTTTCCAACATTTCAAAACCATTTTTTGAAACTAATTCAAATTTATCCTTTGAATTTCAAAACCTAAACCCAAATTTTCCAAACAACTTCCATTTAAAACAACTTGGCAGCAATCCCTCTTTTGGAAACCCGAAAATGAATACCGATGATGCTGTAGTCATCACCGAAGTTATTTTCCAACGACCGAAAAGAGTTTAGAGCTTTTATCCCTCCAAAAAAACATTTTTCCAAACCCTTGTTTCTAAACCCTTGAAAACCATTTTCAAACTCAAAAAGGAATTTAATCTTTTCCAAATTGAAAACAATTTCAAAACATTTCCAAATATTCCTTTGGAATTTACTTCAAATTACAAATCACATTTACAATTTATATTCTCTAATTCTATTTCTATATGAATTTATTTCTTAACTTTGGAGTTACGATTTCAATTTCTTTTTCAACATTAATGATAATAATTTAATATCACCACTTTCTAGCAACCAAGCTATCATATATTATAATAATTCACAGAAATTTTTTCTCTTTTATATACGAAAATAATTTAGGTAATATTATTTTATTTACCCTATTTTAAAACGATATCGTGTTGAGTTTGTTCTATACAAGTGTTTAGAGATCCCTATCAATAACGTTAATTACTCGTATTGACTAGAATCCATATACCACTCAACAAAGCAATCATCACAATATAAACAATTTTTTATATTCACTAACAAATACGCACTCATATCTATTATTACACACACTCATTCCAGAGTACTGCTGACTCTATTCCTAATGAGTAACATCCAACAGAGCCAAGGTTGTCGCTTTACCAAATGCTCTGATACCAATTCTAAGGATCGGGATTTTCGACTCACGAAAGTCGACATTAATACGTCCACTGTATCAACCGCCGAACAATCGAATGCTGGAAAACCGAACCGTTAGGGTTAAAGAAGAGGTAGAAGATAGAAGAAGAAAGAAAGAAGAAGCAACAGAAACAATATCATAATCTCACAATCGCAGCGGAACACATATAATAGATAAATGAATAATATTTAAATCAAAAGAACTGTACATTTTATACATTACATCACATTACATTACATTATCAGAGTTTACAACAACAAACAGCGAAAAAGAAATACTATATACTAGTTGATATGCCATGCCATCCAGCTTGCTCCTGATCTCCACGGCAACTCCTGAATTCCAGAATGACCTGATAACCTGACTCAAGGTTGCTAATGTGGAAATTGGTGGGCACCCAGAGTTTAGGAAGGGAACAATAAACTCCAGGTCAGTCATGTGACTGGTGTGAGAACTTAAAACAGTTATTCTTTAAAAACAAACAAAGAAATATTTTAAAATAGATCTGCAATGCTTTTGGAAATGAAACTACCATAAGGCCTCCCACACACACACACAATGCAAACGTACAATCGGAGGAGATTTCTCCTTATGATAGTCAAACATGCTTGATACGCAAATTTCTTTGATATTATTACTATAAGTGCAAAGTGTAGGAAAACATTTCCAAAGTATGATATAAATCTTAGCCAACATAGACATTCCGAACTATGCCTACTATAGCTACCATCTAAACAGTGGTGACCACCATAAGTAAATAGCAGGTTCTACCACTAAAACCGTACAAGGCTCATATTGTTTCTTTGGGTTTTCCAACAAATGGCCAGGCCAAGGAACTTCCCATTGCCACATGGGTTGCCTCTGGAGAGACGCCACAAGAACCTAACCCGATCTCTGCCAACACAAAGCCGAGTTACCTCTGCAAAAGTAGGTAACTACTGACACGAGTATGCCATCCTCCGGTTGTAAATAACCTTTATCCGAGGATCCTCAACCAACAACAATCACAAAGTCATATATATTTGCGACATCCACATAAGTTAAGTATCTGGGCTCCATACCATGATACCACTTCTATCTAGAAGGAAATGCACATACCCTAAGGGGCGCTACTCCCTATAACCTTGCTGCATCTTTCCTGTTTTTACCATTACCGGGTTGTGAGGTCCGAGCAAGTCTCGTCCATAAATCTACGCTTTTCATAAAAGCTATGCTTTGATCAACAAATGATCAGTAGCACTTTGTATGCCACATTACCAAATTGGGAATGTATCACTAGTAACCATCAACTACATAACCTCTGAGCTCGTACGTCTCAGAGAAGGTTGTTAAGCTAAGAGAATAAATTCTCCGCCACCAACATGAATGTATTTGGTAGAAACCAGCTTTACATCTTAAATTGTAACGTCAGACACACATCCATACAAGCCTGTTCCGGGATTGAACGGAACAGAAGGAACATCCAAAGAAGTCCTTGCAATCCGGATATTCACTAATCACGACCGGACTTCCCATCATAAAGGGTGGTAAAATCTCTATATCGGAGATCAGCCGATGCAGAGACATTCGACGGTAATCCTTCCGTTTTCGAAAATATCCGATCTTCAACACCGGTCTTTAATGTTATCCATTACGACTTATCACTATTCAGAATGGGATTCATGACCCAAAGGCCCTCTCCCGGCTAAACCGAATAACGAGCGCTTATTTTAAAATAAGTGTAGCATTCAAATTCAAGCAAATCACAACAAATACCCATTTAAAGGTAAATATTGATAGTCAGTTATTTAACTATTAATAGATATGCACAATATCACCAGATTCCAAATAATTTTCTCAAATTATTTATTTTCCAAAAATATCTCTACAAGATATATTTTTCCACGCTTCAACCATTTGAAAGCAAATTTCAAATCACTTTCCACCTTTACAACTTTTGAAAACAAATTTCAAATCATTTTTCCTTATGCGGAAACACTTCCAAATATTTATTCATTTTCACTGGAAATCTGTCGAGTTCAAATACTTTAAAATAATTTATAACATTTATCCAAAATATATCGGGAAACACTTTGAAATAAAAATATTTTTCTTTAAACACTTTACTTAAAATATTAGTTATAAAAATATTATACCAATATTACATATAACTTAAGTCCAAACTAATTTTTCAAAATAAAATTATTAGATAGAGTATAATTATTTAAATAACTATTTTCTAAAACAATTATTTATTAAATCTTAGAAGTAATCATTTCTATATCAACTTAATAAATCTTTACTTAAATGATTTCAAAACAACTTAAGAAAATGTTTTCTCTAAAATATTCTTTTCAAACTACTTTAGAACTTTTTAATTTATACTTTAAAATTTACTTTGGAAATATACTCGGCTTTCTAGGGAAAATAAACTTTCATTTTCAAAATGGTTCATTTAAACCAAGTAAATAAATCCATACCGATTTACTTTAAATTTACGTTCCAAATCCGTAAATTTATTTCCACACTTCAAAAATAAATCAATGTTTATTTTTAAAAAAATTTCCCTTTCCTTTATAAATTCCATGGTGAATTTAAATTTTCAAATATCCATTGATATATGATTTCCAAATCGATTTCAAATATTCACTTTCAATTTATCTTTAGAAGATATAATCTCAAAACATTTCACTTCATATTGGAAAACATTTCCATACTTATTTAATAATAAGTAATTCACAAATCTATTTATTTTCAACATTTGGAAAATATTCAATATACTTAAATCACAATTAACTATATATTTTATTCTTCAAGAAAAACATTCTCTTAAACACATTCATTTGAGTCAAAACGAATGTTGCGTAAAACATCGTTACGACAACCCAAAATCACTAGTATAGGGATTTGAAATTAAGATAGATATATAAATCCCAATACTATATAAAACATTTCCTTTCGAAAATCATTTACTATAACAACAGTGTTATAGTCCACCATTCCCTTTTTATTTATTGAATACGTCTATTTCAACAATGAATGTTGAAATCTAAGGTTTCGAAACTTAATACATTTTAAAACACTTTTAAATCGTTTTAATTCTATTTAAAATATCACTTCCCTAAAACATTTCTTTAATACATTATTCACTGTCCAAAATCGTGAATATACTTCGTTAACCAAATTCAACGTTTCTACACATTTTATTTTAAAGGATTATCCACTGTCCAAAATCGTGAATATATCTCCTTTAATAAGCTATAAAAACTAACTTATCAAATTCAATTGGTTTCGAATTTATAAAACAACGTTTATAAATTCACATTATATATTTTATAAAAACTTCAACTTATAAAATCTCTTTATTAACAAATTCTATCCATATCCCATTTACACGCCAAAATCCAAATTATAAGCAAATTACTTATAATTTTCAATTTACAAATTCATTCATTTTATAACTTCACAATTTATAAATCTATAAATTTTATTCACTTATGAAATCCATTTATACTTCATTTTAACACTTATAAAACTCGTTTTATAATTCCAATATTTTGATTTATAAATAGTAATTTTATAAATCTTTTATATAAACCGTTTATAATAATTCAAAAATTCCAATTTAAACCATTTTACAAATTAATCAACTACTTATTTCAAAAATCACATTTCGGTTATATTTTACAAAAATCATAATTTTTATAACATAAAAATTATAACGTTTATTTATTTAAAATGAATCAATTCCTAAATTCAAAAAAATGTATACTATCAAAAATCACTTGAAAATCCTTTTAAATTCGAAATCATTACTTTAACATTTTTAAAACTCCAAATGTATGCCCAATGCTGCAACAGCATCAATACATCAACCACGACATCCAAACATCATATATCAATATCATAACAGAATATATCGCAAATATCTGTAAATAAATCAATACTATTGAGGAATCCAGTTGGATCCCTCCAACCTGTTTCCCTGCATTCACAGATGTTAGCACAATACCAATCCCATTTCAAGACGGCATATCACGGTACATGGTTTTATATGAAAATATTATCCGCTATTATGCGGTGCAATAGGGTCTCATCCGCTATATAATGCGGGAAATCAACTCCATGTACATATATAATACCAATTCCACATCGAGGTGGAATATCGTGGCATATGTGTTTAATATAATAACCTCCGCTTAATATACGGTGTATAGGGTCTATTTCAAAACAATAGATAATAATTTATCATCCAAGCATAAAATCAACGCAATCAAGCAATTTTAAATCTAACTATTTAAAATTTAAATCGAAACAATTTCGATTGAGTGAGAAGTTTTTACCTTGCTTCCAATAACAGTTGCAACGTTTCGTTCCAAATAAAATTAAACACACGTTTAATTTTACCCAAAATTTTCACTAGCTCCAATCAACTCCACTCTAGCTCCATCACGTAATATTCGTCAATACGAACCCAACGCAACTTGTTTCGTAAATTTTCGACCTCGTATGAACAAGTTATAGCATTTTAAAGATTGTACGATTTATAAATATAATTATTTCAACTTTATTTTAATTTTTTAAACCTTCACTTATCGTAGCTGTTGATTTTGTTTGCCCCAACATCAGGCCGCACCTTCCATCTTCCTTCTCCAGTAAAATACGAACACAACTCAAGCCGTGAAACCCATCTTGTCGCAACTAGGGTTAGACACCGCGACCACCACGACGCACGAGACCCCATCACTTCACCACCAAATCGAAGCTCTCCACGTGTGCCACCAACGCCTGCAACCCTGTCGAACTCCGCTGCACTATTTTCTTGAAAAACATGCACGACTATCAGCCGTTCGAACTCGATTTGCCAAGGATTCGTAACTCTAGAAACGATCACCGCCATTGGATATGTCGATTGCGCCGAGCTCTACCACTTTGCAGTTGAACGTTTGTCGTAATTGTTTACGGATTTAAAGAAAATGAGGGAGGAAGAGGGGAAGATTTGGGCCATTGAATATATATGAAACGGCGGCTACAAACCTGGTTAGGGTTTTGTGATAAAAATGAAATAAAGATGGCCTTATATAGAAATTTACGCGACACTATTCATCCGATTTTTTTTTCGAACTCCAAACGAAGCTTGCCGGCTGGCGTTTATAATGTTTTACCCCCATTTCGAACGCAATAGAATATATATCGGGAGCTAATTCGATCATATTTGAAAGATAGGTTTTTGAATCGACTAATTTAAATTTAAAGTTCACTTAAACCGATTTCAGTGCGTTTTAGCTTGCACTGGACAAACTGTAAATCCGATTGGCACGAAATTTGAAATCTTACAATAATTTAACATTACGGATCCAATGAAACTAGTTTCGTCGAAATCCAAGACTGTTTGAAAAATGACTATTTTTACTCGTCAATTAAATATTAAAATATTCAATTTCCACGAATTAACTTTTAATTCTATTTTAAAAGTTCTATAACATCATTCTAACTCCAATATGATTTAATACAACTTTACAAATAAATTTAAATCACATTAAAACCAATTTTCAATTATTTCTGTAATTTCAATTATTAAGTTATCGATTTAATTATCCAATTAAATCTAGATATTCGAAATATAATTTATTCGACTTACAAATTTTACTTGTTAATATTTAAAAAACAATTAAATATACGAATTTCAAATGACAGAAATTCAGGGTCGTTACATTTTAAAAGATAGATTTAAATAATTTATATCAAAATAATTTATTTGAAAATAGTTTCAATGCCAAACCGATTCAGTTTCCAATTTTTTCAGTTCAAATCACTTTTAAATTTCCATTTAGATTTTTATCAACTCCGAGTTTGATTTTCAAAATATCTATTCAAAACATTTAAATCAAATTTACTTTCAATACCCTATTTGAAATCCAAATCCTCAAATATAATTCAATTCCGAGCTAAATTTCGGAATAGTTCGATTTCCATGAATTCAATTTTTTTCATTACTTAACATCAAATCATTTATATAAATTTCAAATCAAATTTTTTAAAATCATTTGATTTAATCAATCCAGCATCCGTATATAACTTTCTATCCTTTGGCTAAGCAATCAGTTATTTCAATTTAATTTCAGGGATAGATATATATCATTTCAATCCAAATCACAATGTCATAGGTATATATAATTTTAACCTATTTCTTAATTTATATGAAATAATTCAATTTACAGTTTTATATACTATAATAATATGCAGGATGATAACAGAATATATCACAATAAATAAACATCAAAATCACCCAAACAATCAATCAATAGCATCCATCACAATCATTCATCAAAATCAGCCAACAATTCACTACAATTCCATAATGATCAATATCAGGTATTTTAACGGCAATTAAATTCCAATTTCAAATTTTACCGTCAATTTTTATATTTGACGGTTAATTCGAATGATAACTGAATTTATCAGACAACGATTAATAAATTTATATCGCTTCATAATTTTGAATTTTACTAGCATAAAATATTTTTGTACATTGTGAGCGTTATAAATGACTCATGTTTATTTTCTGTTGTCACCGAGACGTTCCTTTTTGGAACTAAAATCGAACAACCTTCGATTTTAGTCCAAATTTCGACAGTGTCCATATCTGTCTAGGCCAGTTTCATTACGAAGCTCCCATCATCACGATTGCAACGCAAAAAGTTTCTTTCCAATCGGACCTTGTATGAATGAGTTACGAATTTTAAAAGTTATCAAACAATTTTAAATGAATTAAAATAAACTAATATAAGTTCAATATGTTCACAATGATGCCATCTTCCCTCTCTCAAGAAAATCCCTTGTATGTAAACGCCAAACCCACTTTGCCGTGCACGTTGCTCGAGTGACACGGAGCTGCAGTCGCCTATTCGCACATCCTAGAATACCGATCCACTTCTCACCTCGATCCTGACCATTTCCTCACCACCATGTCAACTCCGCCATAGCCATACGATTCGAGACCTACTGCAGTTCGACGTGGCCGTACATAGTCGCATCCCTCTAAGCAGCCGCATGCTACAAAATTCCTCATTGAGATGCTAAGATCTCTACAAGCTCGAATTCGACCTCCATAATTCGAATTAATGAACGAAACTCAAAAATTCCCTAACCCTAGCCTCCTCCTAAATGTCAGCCTCCCCAATTTAACTGCCGCACCAATAAAAACATGCCCACGTGAAGATCTAGGCACTGCTATCCCAACGAATTAAGCTTTTTAATTTAAAGAATTTTATTTCAATTGATTTGGATTTTCAAAGGAAGTGGATTTCCATTTTTTTCAGGTGGGAATAAAAAGAACGAGATAGAGGAAAATAGTTTTCAAAATGGAAAGTGGGTATGATAGTATAGGTAGGGTGGCGTATTCAGGTGTAGGGTGGCTGGAAAAGAACGAAAGTGTCTGATAGTTGGACTTTAAACATTTAAAATATATTTTTTAAAATTTGAAAATATCTAGCTAAATTTTTCGGATTCTAATCATGGCACGCCGCCAGGCGTTCGTTATGTTATACCACTATTTCAAACGCAATGGAACAAGTTTCGAGGTATAATTCAATCGTATCACTAGTACAAAATATGCATGTTGATTCACCTCATTTGCATCAGTTGTTACCACAACCGATGCAAATAGAAGTATTTGCATCGATTGCGTTTTAACAACCGATACATTTGGTATGTGGAAAGCAGTGGATAGTACAAAAATGCAATTTGCATCGGTTATCGTCAACAACCGAAGAAAATACACCGATACAAATAGTGTATGTTGCATCAGTTTTATTTACAACCAATGCAACTACCTTTATTTGCATTAATTTTTTTTTGTAGCCGATGCTAATGGTTGTTTGCTGCCCTCTTATTTTCGTTTCCTGCTTCCCATCTTTCCTTAAGCCTAAATTCCAAATCCAACCGCTAATCCACATACGCATCTCCTTATGCTTCACCTCCAAATTCACATGCTTCCAAATCCCAAATATATTGTTCCGCGTCCTGCTTCCCTCTATCTCGCATGTCAAAATCATACTCGCTAGGTTTTAACCAATTCAATACTGGAAGTTAAGACGAAGTGGATCTGGAAGTGCCGCTTAGAAGAATCATTGATATGAATCCTCAATAGCTTCATTTGTATGTAGTGCGAATTCAAATGATTGAATTGTAAGTTATATTTTACATTTTCGACGAGTATTGTTGAATGGTAAGTGAATTTAGGAATTTTGTGAGGATAGAGACTGCGTAATTACTCTATCTTCTGTTATCTTTCGGATGTTATAGGTAGAGGATGCGGTCTGATATTTAAGGGTGGAGGAGAAATATGCCTGGAGGGCTTTGGAAGTGCTCAAACTTCTACGGAGGAGGTTCAAGATTTATATGCTAATCGAAATACTTATGTTTGGACATACTATCATGCCCATATATCAAACTCCTAAGTATTTTTTTGTTTAATTTCGACATCCATATTTCTTATCCGTTTCGTGGAATCCTTACGTGTAGTTTGGACGAATCATAAGTTTATGTCATGTTTGATGATTGTATATGACGTGGTTAGTTTAGACATTAATTTGCATAGATATATCCACTAAATGTAAGTGTGATCAGTAACTATAACTATTGTTGATTGACAGTAGGTTATAATCCGGCTAAAATACATTATCTATGCACAATTATGCTTATTCTAATGGTATGTTAGAGTGCCTTATGCTTGTTAGGTGTTGAAAATTTGGTGCTGAGTGGAAATAATCATTTTGAACAATATTCTTTGTCATGAGTGATACTTCAATAACATGTGATTACCTACTGGTCGTTGTTATATGTGTGTATTTGTTACAGGTTGTAAATGTGTTGGTAGGCACAGTTAACAAAATTATCATAGTGTATACCTGTAAACATAACTTACTTTGAATATTTAACGAAATCACAAAAGATTCAAATAGTAATTATAACCAAACAAGAATGACTAAACACTAGAAAAGTTAGCATGGGCCAAATAGTATGTTACAATGCATTAACGTTTTTTATAATTACATCATGTCAATTTCTTTCAAAATATCAATTCTGCATAGCATGAATTTTTTTTTGTTATTGGTCACTAGTGAGACAACTTAAATTTGTTTTCTATGCATTCTCTACTGCCTCTGCATGACTTACAATTGATCTGCATTTTGTTCATGCTCTAGTATGGGATCTTCATCATGAGGATTATTGCATATGTTGAAAAATAACATCGTTGTATTCTATGGTATTATCGCTAACTGTCTAATAGACGGTCTGCTCCTGCTCTAGATTTTTAAGCAAGCTTTGTTACCTTTCAACATAGTTATCATCCATATAGGAGATAATTTTTTTACTTTGAAGATATCAAAATATGAAGTATAACATGTATTTCGGACCCTATAGAAGGAAAAACTGGAGAGAAGTCATCTATGCAGTTTGATTTCGGGCATTGTTTTTATTTTATTTTTTGAAAATACTAGTATGATTTAAGGTAGATCCATCTTTTTTTTCTTCTTATTATTTTGGGATTTCAATCTTGTAGGCTTGACTTGTTTAGCCAGTATCAGGGTTTAAGTTTGATGATATGTTTTCTACCAGTACATTTGATTTTGTGAGAAGCCATCACCATTTCATCTAAAATCTTGCACGCTAAGGTTTATTAGTTCTTGATATGTTGACATGGCTATACTATTTAAACTATTTGATATTTATCTGAAATCTACAATCATCATCATATTGAAGCTACACTAGTGGATTTCTGTTTTCCTCCGCATTAGTAGTTTGTTTGCCATAATTGTTGTAGTTAACAATTTACTAGACCTGGAAACAAGTCAGTTGTTCACTTTTTTGCATTTCGAAATACTTATGTTTCCATTTTCAATATTTCTATGCTAATCATGTATTGATTTTTATGTTTATACGGCTTATATGCCAGTGACATGTTCATTATGCATCAATGTTCACTTGTTTTGTAGTCATTTAATAAAGTCCTTAACGATTATTAAACTTGCTCGTACAATTATGTGTAAAACATTGGCTATGCTCTAATATTGTGTTGTTGTGTTATGCAATAAATTCGAGATTCATTTATTAACATTGAAATTATTATGAGTTCTTTGTTTACTCAACTTTAGTTTTGTCTTATGTAGGTGTATTGATTATTCTCTAATGACCTAAGGACCGATGGAATTCTTAGAATGCTGCATTTTATAAGGGAAGATCTGAAACTTTAAGGCGTGCTGCTTATAGCAGAGACAAGGGTGACGACGACGACGCTGCTTTTGGAATTGAAGATGTAGAGGATGCTAATGCTATTGATATAAATGCTCATCCTGGAAATATTGAAGAAAAGTAGGGAAAAGTGTTGCTTCTCTTGGAACAGTTCAACAGTAAATCATAAAAATGTTCCAAGACTTCAAGCTCAAACTCATTCAATTGCTCCAATTCAAGTTTCTTCTCCTTTCCAAACTCCTGTCATGCAAGTAAATCTCCTATTTTTGCGAGTTCTGTTGATTTTGTGTTAATACGTAGAAAAAGATGGAAACCATTTATGAACTTGTTTATGCTATTGAATCAAATAAATTCAATATATTCCATAAATTACTCACAAAAAAGGTGCAATGAATATTAATTAATCCACCATCTTTATAAATATATTATTCTACTTAGAATTTTCAGTTTTTGAACTAAAGCAGGGAATACCTACAGCAACAACAACGTTAAACTTAAGAAGATACACCAAACGCATATCCCTCTTCCTCTTCATCATCCACCTCATAAAGAGAAGAAGATACACCAACTCAACAATGTTCTATGAACTCAAGTTCAAGCTCTTTGAATGTATTGACTACAACGCCATCTGCAACATCTTCGGCCGTAATCACATCCTTGCCAAAATCCTTAAATCCAGGAATCTCAAACAAATATGGGGATGTAGCTTTGGTAACACATATCTTGCAGGGAACAACAGACACTTCAACTGGTTGATATTCATCACACACATCATCGTAAATTTTATGCCTTTTAATATTATGAGAGCAAAGGTTAGAGAAGCAAGAGGATCCGTTAAACACCAGTCGAGGTATGTTGAGTTTTTTTGCAATATTCATGGTCCACTATTGGAAATCATCAGATATTATGCAAAAAATGTGGTATCATATTATTTTTCTTGCTATCGTTATCTGGTTCCTTTTCTATTCGATAATTCATATTATGGCTTTTCAAGAAAATGAGGAGGGTAAAGAGGAGAAAAATATTTGAATGTATCAGTTAAGTTCCACATTATACTTATATGCCTGATCTTTTGACAAAGGGTTAAATATTTACAAGTTTCCGAGCTATTGGTTTCAATATTTTCTTCTCTCTACTATTTGGGTTCTTCCTTAATCTCCTACTTGGTTACAACACCCAACCTGTAAGATATCTTTATTTGATTATGCACAGCTAATTTCTTACCAATTACTGTCTAAACGTTTCATTCTATCCTAATAGTACAGAGGAATTTTATGATGTGGTGAGCTTATTCTATCCTAAGAGTACAGCTAATTTGATTGATGTGGTGGTGTTATGTCGATCAGAGTTCAGCAGATGGAGGCAATTTTGTCTGTGATGAGTTGAAGTGTGGTTGCGCTGAACAGCTGATGACAGCAGGAGTTTAATTGCTCGGTAGAGGAGTGGTGATCATTCGAGCAACAGTAGTTGGTGAGAAGTTAGAAGGTGTGGCGGGAGTTCAGGCAGTTGAAAGTGGTGAACTGTGATGCTATGTTTGCACTATTAGCTGCTATGCTGATGGTAAAAAAAAATTCTTTTCCTTTTTGATTATGTTGATATGTTTGGACAGTTTTGATGGCGATGAACTTTGTCAATGAAGAGTAGTGAATAAGTAATGTTGCTGGTGAAGTTTGGCACTTTAATTGATATATGAAGAGGAGAGATGATAATGTCGCAGTGTGTTGAGGTAGTGATAGTTGACGTAGGGAGTGGTAGTATGCAGTGTTTCGGGAGGGCTGGGTGATTGACTTTGATGATATTTGTGATATTGCTGCGAGGTAGGTGATGTGGTGGATGTTAGGTAGAAGTTGAGGTTGGACAAAGCGCGGTGGTCGCTGGAATTTGTTGAGGGGAGAGGATGGTTCTTTCCTACGATGAGAGGTGAAGTTTGAGGAGTATGTAAGGAGATGGTGATTTTGTGGGTTGCAGTTTGAAGAAGATGCAGGTGGTTTTGGTGATTGTTTTGTTTGGTGGATTGTAAGGACTGTTGTAATAGGATGATGGGCGGTAGTGTTGGTGGAAAGTGACGAATGGTGGAACAGTGGAGATGGTTGTTCTATGAATTCTGGTGGTCAGCAATAAGGTAATTTTTTTGTATGATAGTTTGGAAACGATCAAATAAGCAAGCAAACTACAGTTTGTTGTGGTTATGGCTAGATGGTCAGGAAGTTATGTTGCTGACAGCAAGTTGAATGTTTAGTTGGGGTAGTTGTGTGTTCAAATGGGCAGGTTGTAGAATGGGAATGTGGTGAATGCAGTCAGAGGGGATTGAGTGGATGCAAAAATGAATGTATGAATCATTATTTTGTATACATTATTAACACTTTAATTGATATATGTTTATTTTGGTATTATGTTATTCAGTTTGTATTTGCCATCAAATTTAATTTTGAATGATTGTAATATTGCATGCAATAATTGTTTGTTATAATCAATAATAGAGGGATTAGTTTGCATTGGTTTCCAACAACAACCTATGAAACAAGTTCCTTTGTTGCATCGGTTTTCATTACAACCGATGCAACATGTTCCTTTGTTGCAACTGTATTTTGCATCAGTTGTTAGTAACAACCAATGCAAAAAGGACCGTTTTGCATCGGTTTTAGAACTGATGCAAACATGTTAAGCCTTTTACAATGGTTGCATGTGCATCGGTTGTAGAACTGATGCAACAGGGGAGTGAACAACCGATGCAAATGGCATGTTTTGTAGTAGTGTATGGAGAAGATAGCCTTTTGAACCGAATTATTATATTAAATTTTCAATATCAACTTCAACGCGTTTCAAACTGATACGGCCAAATAATAACTCCAAATCTACAAAATTAAAAATCCGATAATAATACACTATTATAGATTCAGTAGAACTGGTTCGTTGAAATCCGAGACTGTGCCCGAACATGCTATTTTTACTCGTCAATTAAAATATAAAATTTTTAAATTTAAATTGATCATTAAATTAAATTTTTAAGTGTTGACAATCTTCATCCATATTTAAATAACATCTAAAATCAACTTTTGAAATCATTTCATTCATATTTAATTTAGGATTCAATTATTTAAACAATTTCCAACATTAGATTTTATAGTTTAACTATTCAATGAATCACCATATTTCAATATAAGTCATTTAACTTGTAAAATTTCATTTTAAAAAAAATTCAGATAATAAAACAACTACTTACATTTCACGGTAATTCAATATTTTATTATTCAATCCCAACTATTGGAACATTTAATATATAGAATTTCATTACACGTTATCGCTACAATCTTCGAAAGTAGTTATTCCAGAATTTTATTCAAGTTCATATTCAATAGCTTACATTAATAAATCATTAAATTTTATTTTAACCATTTTTATTTAATAATTAGATCAAAATCCATAATTTAATGTAGTTAAAAATACGGGTCGTCACAACGCCCCTAATTTTAGTTTAATATTATTTAGGATATATGTATGTATATATATATATATATATATATGTGTGTGTGTGTGTGTGTGTGTATAAATTAATGTAAGTGGTTAAGGAGGATGAGAATTGGTTATTAACAAAGGTCATACCTTAGCGAATTAAGTAATGAGATTGTTTTAAAAGCTTAACATATAAGAGAATATATGAGATGGGCAAAATAGATAGACTTGTCTTTTAATCTTTAAACCCTCTCCCCTTTTATATTCATTCTTATTTTTCATAACTTCAAAACAATAATAAAGAGAACACACCGAGATCGGCCATCAATTAAGCTTGGAAGCATGAAATCAAAGGGATTCAAAGAGAATGAGCTTAGGAAAACTAAAGCAATGACAAATCTCAAATACCAACATTAAATCAAAAGTGAATAATAAAATAAACCATCTTTGTTTTTGTTTTCAATTTAGCAATAGGTAATATCTAAGTTGTCTTGATATTTTTCCAAGATATGGTAGTTTAATTATTATTTGGATAGAATAATAATCTATGGGATTTTTATGAAATTATTTAAGTGGGTTCTTATAGTAAAACCTATCTTTTTAACCTCTAATATAGCTTTGATTTTCTGGTATGTTGAGTAAAACATTATTTTGGAAATGGGTGTTCAGTTTCATAATTTTGCAAGTTAAAATAAATATCTTATGAATTTTCTAAAGTGGAAACTGGGTTAATTTTGAGTTTTATTTGATAAAAATAATCAAATATAGATTTTGACCCTGAAATTTTTATATGTAAGGAATATGGTATTTTCGAATTTCTAGAATTTTTAGGGATTTTTCCCAAGTGATTCGGATTACTATGAATTTATTACGCTAGATAAGCATTTAAATGGATAATTAATTAAGGGCATTAATTAATTAGGTTGATCAATGTTTTGGAACTTTGAAAACTAAGTGTGGTAAATTTCTCAAATGGATTTGGGTAAAGAAATTTCATTATCTAATGGGAATTTGAGATAGTGCAAGGTTTGGTGAAAGGTATTTACTTTTAGTAGAAATTAATCAGTTTTCGTGATAATTACGATAATGTCATGCCGTTACATCGTCGTCGTGCCTATAGAAGTGCCACACCTATCAATGGCGATACGGAGGGAAGCTTCGGATAGCTACTTTGATAGTTATGGAATGATTCCAACCGTATCAATGCCGATCTCATCGATAACCTATCATTGGCGGCATAGCCTTATCGTGATGCATCTAAAGGTTTAAAGGTTTAGTGTCATGATCATTAAGACCGCCTTTTATCCTTTATGCCTCCATCAATGACGCTGATTGTCTTTATAATTTTTTCTTTTGATGCCAAGGATATTGACTTCGCTTGTTTTAACAACGACATTATATGTTTTTGTAATGACATCGCCATTCATCAATGTCGGCGACATTGCTCTTGCTTACAAATACACTAAACTTTTTTTTGAAATGGGTGGGTAACCTATATGTTATCTATGTCGACAATTTCATCTTCGACATGGAATTTTATACTTAAAATAATTTAAGTTTTGTCTTTGACCACGGATAAAGGTTGATGTTGTTTTAACACCGCATGTGTTATATGTTATCTTATTAAAGGCGAAGAGCCTTATGCCTTATCGACATTGTTAGTGATTTCAATATTGATCTATACTAACCTATTTAAAGACAATGTGTGTTATGTTTTATGATTACGACTTTAAAACCTAATTAGGAATACTAATGTTTATATTGCTATTTGATAAAAGTATGCGAAGTTGATGTTATTTAATAGGGGTACCAAGGTAGAATAAACTCGACACTAATCATTAGGGATACCAATGTATGTTTTAATGAATTTAACATTGATCATTGGGAATACCAACACATGAGATGTTATAACTTTAAGGGGAGATAACCTAATTAGGGATACCAATAAACATAGGCTAAACATGTGAGTAACATGAATTAAATTTTTAAGTGATGGGTTCATAGTCATCCTAGAAAAACTATGGGATGTGAGATAGATAGTCCACACCATGTTGGAGATGGATAGTCTCTAGATGGTAAATGAAGGGTTCATGTTCATCTTAAGAAAACTATAGGATGTGTGATGGATAGTCCACTTCATTTTAAATAGATGAAAACATATGTAATGGGTAGTCAACATGGTAGGGGATGGGTAATCCAAAGAATTAATATATATGAGATGGGTAATCCATATATAAGTACAAGATGAATAGTCAATGAAACATAGATGGGTAGTCTAATAACTTGGGATGGGTATTCCAGTGTATATTGCATGTTTGTATACCCGTATTTATTATGTTGTAACCATTGTGGATGAGGAAGCATAGTATATGGTTGAGTTGTTATGGTTAAGGTACTAGTAAGGGGAAACTCGTTTCGCCCAGCAGCGTGGTTTCATTGGATATCTATTTGGTTTGAGGTAGTAGTTTATTATTCACACCAGACTACTGTCTGACCTGAAGTTTTTGTTTTTCCCTTAAACTATCGGGTACTGATTTGAATAGGTCAAAAGTAAGGGTTTTTCATGTTTCCAATTAGATGAATAAGCATATAAAGATGTGCAATGTAATGACCCAAAATTTGACCGCTTTAAAATATACTATTTAAAGTGATCTTAAATATAAAATAGGTAAGGTTACACGATTCAAATAATATTAGATGGGATTTGGAAAGAGCGGTATATACAACAATAGTAACATTTGCCTATATCGACAAAAGTGACAAAATGTTGATTTCAAATAAGTAAATTTCAATGGTTAAAAAAATTATTTTAATTAATTTATGAGTTTTTATATTTTTAAATAGAATATACAAATTTATTCATAAACTTGTTTTATATAAATAAATAGTTTAACAAAAACGTCAAAATGTGACCATAAAACATTTTGTCGAAAATCAACGTTTTGTCGATTAAACGTTATTGCAACGTTGTCGCACTTTTATTTTATTATATAGAAACATATACTAAAATAGTGTAAGTATTAATTAATTCACTAATCAAGTTCACTTTTTCTAAATATAATTAGAAAATTTCTAGAAGTCATTAGTAAAAGTAAGAATTAACAAAGGTAAGAAAAAGTAAATATCAAATCAATATCACATCACAAACCAACATAATAATTATTTTACTTAACTTAGTTGTTAAGGGAATAAGATATAAAGCAAGAAGTGAAAGGATGATGTTAAGTGTTGAAAAAGTGGAGGTTGCTTTAGATTGAAGTAAGTTTTGTTTGGTAATTTGGTAAGAGGCTATTTTGATAAATTCACCACTTCTTTCTTTTTCTATAAATACCCACCTCCTTCACTTTCATTCACATTTCTTCTTCTTTTTTTCTCAAGCTTCTTCATCTTCTTTCTCTCCTCTTTAATAGCTTCTAAGCCATAGAAAAAAATTATAAGAAATAATGTCACAAAATATTCAAAAGAAATCAATGTTCATTCTCTTCAAATCCAACTCATCTTTTTTCTACCATTTTACCTCTTTTTCTCTCGACCGTAACTTCTACAAAAGAGAATTAAAATTCAATATTTTTTAAAATCATGTATTTTTCCAATGGCTAAAACTTTCATGATGACCACTTTGTCTCATTCTAAACTTAACTATATTGAAAACCCATTTCTTTCCAATGCATTCTCTGGTCCATTTTTTGAGAAAGAGAACAGCCTATTTTGTTTTCGTCATAACTGATCTAAATTAAGAAATTATTTTTTCAGATCATACAAAATTCCAATGGCTACAACTTTTATGTTGAGCATATTTTTCAATTTTGAGGTTTGCTATACCTGAAACTCAATTCTTTGAAGCGCATTTTCGAACTTCATTTTTGTCAATCCGACAATATCTCTGCTCCATTCTATAATATCTCGCTCAAAAAAAATTAGATTCAAATTATTCCTTTTCCAACTTAAATATAAGAGAATTTTCTTCAACTTTTCAGTTAATAACTTTTTCAAATTTGGAGATTTAGAGTGCTTAAAATCAGATACAAAATAACCTATTTTTTTGGATCTAATTTTAAGATTCAAGTTAATGCTCCAAGACTTCTTCCCTATATTTTCGGCCAACCTCCATCTCAAGCCTTGGCTAAGCCATTGGAAGGAAGAGGGAGTTGTTTGATGTTGTTTAATGGAGTAAGAAGCATTTAGTGAAGTGTTGGTTGATGCGATTGTTGGTAGGAAGTTTATCGCTTTGGTTTATGGTTAGAAACTCTATTTAATATCTATATTTATATATGTATACATGTTTGACAATGTGTTATAATTTCTATGGATGCTTATATATTCTTTGATCATCAAGTATTGATTGTTTGATACGTTTGTTAAATTTTTTTACCAAGTCACGTTAATACACGTCAATAAGCACAAAGGAAATCACTTTTCATTTGCAAACGAAGTGGTGTATATGGAATGTTAAAACATTTTGGAAGTAGTTTTAAAATGTGTTAGAAATGTTTTGTAAACATTTAAATATGTTTAAACAAATGAAAAAAGAAAATCAATATGTCATCTTGTATATTTTGTAATATGTACAAAACAATTTTCCAGAATAATCGCGCTTTTACAGTAAAGTGACCAAAGTTTAAAATTAATATTTTAAATGTTATAAAAATATGAAATAAAATATAAAAATATTTTAAAATGTTTAAAAAGAGATTTAAGTTGAAAATATGGATTTCTAAATGATATAAAAGTCGTTTTGAAGAATGTAGAATTTAAAAAACTTTTCGCAACGCTTTTCGCAGCAATTTTAAATAACTTTTGAAATGTAGTTTTAAACTTAACAATTCTTTCCCAAATATTTTGTCAACGATTTTTAAAGAATAACTAAGTAATTTAAAATTTATTTGGTAGTTTTAACAAGAGTTTGAATAAACAGTTTAGAGGAAATGCATATGCCACTGAAATAAAAGTACAGAATGTTGAATGTATTAATAAACTGAGTATGCAAAAATGATAGTACATTTGTCCGAGCTGTGAGATATGGAAAGATAAAACAATGTGTTTAACTAAGGTTAGGAATGGACGAACCAGTGTCCAAAACTTATCTGGCCTATATTTTCTCTTCTTAGGCGAGGGGTGGAACAAATCGAAAGGAAAGCCCGGATACTCTAAAAAATCATATTTATGTTTTTACAAGATAAAATAAAAGCAACAAATTATTTGAATGTTAATTAACCACTTAACCCCTTTTATTCGATGATTGGTATGAAGGAACCAAGATCAGATTTGGGTGATTCCTATACGAAGAACTGGGATCGAATTTGTGTGATTCCTATCTGAAAACACCTTTAAACTAATTTTCAAAATAAAACATATTGAAGACAAAGATCATTGAAGACAAAGATCTACATGATGTAGGATTACTTTCCATTAGTCCCTGGAAGTGAAATTTACCATATCTAAGGTGGCAGTAGTGCTCAATTATGAAAATCTTCGATTTGCAAGAACATGATTTGAAGTTAAGAAAGAAATCTTTGATTAAGATTTAATAAATGATTTGAAAACATTTTCCCTAAGTTAAAAGTTATAACTTGAATATAACAAATCGTTGATTGAGATTTAATAAATGATTTAGAAATATTTTCCCTAAGTTAAAATTTATAGCTTGAATATAAGAAATCTTTGATTAATATTTAGTGAATGATTTGGAAGGTTTTCCTAAGTAAAAGTGAAAATGATTTGGAATTATTCCAAGAATTAAGAAAGGTTTAAATAAACCAAATGATTTAATAAAATGAGGCTTAGTGATTCCATACACTCTTGAAAAGAATATGGAACAAATTGAAAAGAATATATCTAAGGAAGATATTTTATAAAAGATGAAGTAATTGATTGATGATTGATATTCATACATGAACTTAACATCTTTTAAATCGATAATTGGCTTTGAAGGAACCGTGGTCAGATTTGGGTGATTTCTATCCGAAAACCGCTTCGAACAATATAAACGTTCGAAAGTGAAGACATGTTGAAGACGATGATTATTGAAGACTGAGGATCTTAATAGCGCGAGGACTGCTTGTTAACATGCTATGGGTCGCTTACATTATAGATTTATTTATTGCAGTGGTCTCTTCATTGTGGAGATTTTTCGAATTGCAAGGACTACTCGCTACTAGTGGTAGTATGAGAGTGCCTTCGATTTCGTTCAGTCCCAGAACAAACTTCCATGGAGGTTTGTCTAAATTATATTCTAAATCACATTTGAGTGGTTTCTATAAATGTATATCAGTCGGTGGCAAAAAAGGCAACTTCTCTTTGCTTAACATACTTTCCAGAGACATACGAGCTCAGTAAGTTATACTTTTCTAAAAATCAGTCGTGTGACGTTGAACGACAATGTGGCATTCAAAGATATGATATGTGAAAGGTATCACAGCCCTGCGAGCCTCACACCCTGGTTATGATGTGATTCTATATGGTCAGATGTATGCTTTCATTTCAGATAGTAGTGATTTGGGTTATCAGATGTTCTGATCCCTAGGTACCAAATACGTCTGGGCCGACGGGGATGCATGAAGTCTGAGTCCTTGGATGGTATTCGCATATTGTGTCTCCTTTTAGCTGTCTGTGTTGTTGTATAATGGTGTCTGAGTCTTGGACGTAAGCCGTGGATACAGATTGATCTTTCCAAGAGTTCCCTATAATGTTGGAAAATCTAACTCCAATACGAGCTTTACGATTTTGATTGTATTCCCAAAATAGCTACAATGACTTGCAAACGTTTCAGCTACCCCTTTTTGTGTCATATATCCCGTTAGGTATATTTCGTTGACCCAGTACGGATATATTCCCTTAAACTTAGTCTGGGTATTGATACCTTATTTGAATAAGTTTATATGCAAAGTATTTTAAATGAATGTCATTAAAAATAATATCAGGTGTATTTTGGTGTAAAAGTTTTTTATTATCATACGGTAAAAACCCATCTGTATTTATTTGCGGACGCGGTCTTATGAGATACCCTCGCTACGCCATATATTGCATACTGAAACACCCAAGAAGTGATGCAGGAAGTGCCAAAAAATGTTGTTGTAGGCTAAAAAAGGGCAAATGCAACACTTTCTCGGTGATGCATTTTTCCGCGTTGCCCTAGATTCGAAGGCAACATCTTTGCGGCCCTAGGGCAACATCGGTTATGTTGTTACCATATGTACCAAATTTACTAAAAAGTGGACCCCATAATCTGGGCAAATTATACTACAATATTATATCATATCTAATGGCAACATTACACTACAACAAAGAACTTTTCATTTCAGAATAACCAGCAACACAAGCTTTACTTAGTCAAGTACAAAATAAAAAACATACATAAAAACATAGCCAGTGTATTCATAGTTACAACCAATACATATTAAATTCTACTTATTAACAGTACATTCATATTTGCGAGCCTCCAGTGTCATCAGTGCCTCTAGTGCCTTCAGTGCCTCCAGTGCCATCACTGCAGACGGTCGCATAAAGATCCCCAACATCAATTTGCATGTCAGGGTTTGCCTTGCTTAATTTCTTAAGCACCCATGTCAAGTTCTCCCAAAATTTTTGGTTCACCTTTGCATCAAATTCATTTTGGACCTTCTTGTTCACCTTTGCTTCGATTTCGTCAGCTATATTTTCCCTTATCTTTGTTGCCAGCTCCTGTATGTTTGTGCTTGTTGTTGGGGCATATTTTGAAACTTCTGCAGACTTTGTGTGTCGTCCTATAAGCAAGATGGACCGTGCGACTTTCCATCAGAAATCATTTCCTAAACAACTCCATCACTTCCTCCTTCACCTATTGCTTTTTCAATCTTATCCTACAAAATAAAGCTGTTTAAAAATGTGACGTTAAATAAAATTAACAATTATGAAACAAGTTTCTTAAATAAGAATTGTTTTGCAATATCTATTAACAGTTTTAAAATTGATTCAGAAAATATCCTGCTATAGGTTTCAACAAAACATGATCTAATTCTACAAAAATGTCGATGCGCAAAATGAAGCATTTTTTTGACATCTGATTGAAGTGAAAATAAAATTCTTACAATTCTGTACTTCATTACTGAATTATTAGTCTTGTACACCTTTCCTTCTTTCCGCTTGCGAGTTTTAACAAAAAGTTCTCCATCTGATTCGTTGGACTGATACAAATTAAATGAAAAAAGTTAGACAGCAAAAGGATATCAAACCAATTTTTCCAGAACATATATCACTAATCAATTCAGAAATTATACTCAAAGTCAAAGCAAAACTAAGGTAAATATGATCGACTTTACATAAAAAATATCTCGGTTCAAATGAAGAACAGAAACCACAAGTGCACACAAGCGAAAAGTCTCGAGCAACTCACAAACGCAAAAATGGAGCAACAGTAAGTTCTCAGGTAGCTTACAAGTGCAAAAATAGAGAAACAACAAGTATAAAATCACAACATATGTAGCAACAATATCAGAGCTTTTTCAAGCATAGTATCAAGTGATGTATCAGTTTTGCAAAATTCAAGGCTGAGCTAAGGAAAATTTGCATAGTAAATATCCCATATGTCTATGCTTTCAGATTATTAATTGTAAGCACAAAGATAACAAATATCCCATGATTCATCTTGGATTCTGACGCAAAACTAAGATTACCCCGTGATTAACCCATGAGCCATGAACATATATATAATACTAAAACGATTTAAGCTTAGCAAAGCAGTAAAGCCATCAACATACATTAGACAAAACAAAGGCATCAACTTGACATCCATATGCTTAAGAGTTAAGAGTATATCCAATAGTTTACAAATTACTTAATTTCCACAGAGATGGATTGGACTCATATTTAATGTTTAATATGCATCTAACTTGCAGACATATATTGACCAAATGCGTACAAATGCATGAACATGACGGACACTGGTTTGGAAGAGAAGAATTGAGTTTTTTATGCCAAAGGGGGCAAAGAAAGGCTCATTTATATTTTTATGGATTTTATATACTTTTTTAGCAAATGTTATTAATAGCTATTGAGTCATAAATTAATGTGAAAATGCAAAAATAATAAAAAGATACAATAAAAATTAATACATTAAAATTGAAATAAAAACATTTGCTGGATGATTAATGTGACAGATCAGATTATACAGCCTGCTTGTTATTCTTTTAGTTACAAACTTCTATATCACAAACAGAACATATATCACTAATATTTATATTGCTTATTTGTCTGAGTGAGGTGATATTTTATTTGCAAAGACTATACCTTCTGACTAGTTAACTGCAATTCAACTAAAACCTCTATGCCATTCCCGTTCAAACAGTCACAAACACTTAGCATACAACCTTCCTTCTGCTCGACCATTCTACCTTACGCAACTCCATCTTACAGCAACCGAATACCACCAACTCTCCTCTTCCATAACTCGCATGATCGTCAATTGCCAAAAATTATTCACGAACAACTCCAGCGACTTCGAAGCCAACCAAACAGTTGCCTGAGTTCAATCGCCAATCCTTCATCTAACAGCAAGTTGCGACCACCTCTGAGACCAATTCACTGCCCAAAATCACCAGCTGAAATCACGTCAGCCAACCACAAAGGATCATCTCACTAACAACTTCACGAACCCAAATTGAAATCATTTGCCTCCTACACAAAAGATAGCCATCGCAATGCCCAATCGCCTGAAATCACGCCTCCCTCTTCAAATCACTACCCACAACTTCGATCGACCACCCAGAATTGCCCCAAAGCCAACTGCTGCCAGTACCATCATTCCCAAATCAACCACAAATTACTCAAATTGCCACAAACCGAATACAACTGCAACTTCAAACTTCAACTCCTTTCAACACCCTTGGCCAAACAGCAACCCAAATCCAAACTTCTGACTCGCAACTTCAATCGTCAGACCCAAACCCGTTCCCAAAAACTCCACAGCAACCCATCAACACAGAACCAATTCGCCATCGCGAATAAAAAATAACTTCATTTTTCTTGAAAAACTCTTCTTCCTAGCGGAATCGAACAAGAAAAAAAAGAGAAATATTTTGATTCTCAAATTTAACTTGGTTTTGGGATATCAGAATTGTTTCGATTCGATTTTTTTGATTGTGAAACTGGAGAGTAATTTAGTTTGTTTACCTTTTTCTGAGCCATGTCGATTTTACTTGGGTTGGGTGTTGATATTCTTTTGTTCGTTTTGTTTTCTGATTATTTTCTTTTGTTCTTCTATTTTCTTTTATGTTCTGTTTATTTGCTGGGGTTGGGGATTTTGTTTTTCAGGCTGATGTTTTCTTTTATTTTTGCTTCCCGCGTTAAAAATTATTTTAGCCCGCTTTTTTTCCAAATCGCGCTCATTTTTTATAATATTTTTATAAGTCTATAGCTACTGCAACATAGTGTTGATATCTATGCTAACATCCTGAAGCTAATATTGTAATAGACAAAAATCAGCATAGCTATCGTTACATTTAGCTAGCAACATCTTGTATTTTCGTTGCAATAGGCCATCTATGGCGTAGTGCCTTCTTTACAAAGGTTTTGATAAAATTTTCATCATCTATACATTTAAAATTTTGAGGATACCACGCTAGTTTATCAAGCCTGATCCGGGTATTTTTAATACTCGAGTCAGATCCGAGTAGTTTCGGGTTTAGCTGAAGATGCATGGAGTTTCTAGAGGAGGGCTGGAGACCTTCATCATCGTATAGACATATTCTATTATCTGCTACATCTATTTCACTTGTTTTGTGGTTTGTTAGTGTGACAGCCCGCAAATCCGTACCCCTTGAATCAACATTATTCTACCCTAATTGACTCAAGTGGAACAGAAATACGAACCATTGAGGTTAAAGAAAAAGAGATAGAAGAAGAAGAAACTAAACAATAGCAGAATCTCACAGTCGCAGCGGATTAAAATATAATAGTAACTATAGAACTTTACACAAAATGAAATCTATATCTGTTTATACATATCACATCATCACAAATCTGAGTAACTCATACATCAATCAACACATAACAGACATACCATACAACATAGCAGCGGATATATATATAGGTACATATAATACGTCTCGAACTCCAGCTCCTCTCCTGCTCCATAGCAACCTATCCTGAACATATAATACTCGGTCTGACCCGAGCATTATAACGAAATAACACCCGAGTCAGTCTGGAATACCAGCTGATAATAATGCACACAATTGATTATTAAAGTTTCAAAAATCCTTTTGAAAACAAAAGCATCTCGTAAGACCACGCCACAAATAAACATGTCGGGTTTTTACCTTACGATAGCTAAAACACTTTTTATAGAAATCCTCTGATATTATAATAGGGTCTATTTACAAATACTTATAAAATAGCCGAAATTGTTACATTATTAAATTCCAGCTACTAGCCACCGAAGTGGGTAATACAAACAAAACTCGTAAAAGGCTTGTAGGGAAAATGGATTTCCAACAATGACTAGGCACTGGGGTACCACCTATCACAGTACGTGGTCTAGATCACAGTACCGAGGACTACTCCCTTCGTCCCCTGCAACACAAGACCGGAATCACCTATGGGTAATTCCGAATAAGATCACCCCGCGGTTGGGATCAGCAACCGCACCACTAAGCCGAAATAAAAAGGAACATCTAGACAGGGATGACCTTACTCTCCAGTGGGGGCTACCCACGAAGCCTTGCTGCATATCCCCTGATTTTCAGTCATTCCCGGTTGGTGAGGCTTGAGGCTTAACGTTACCTTTAGAACGTTTCACTTAGAATGCCCATCGTCCGCTGACGATGTCACGAAGCATTCGTCCATACAAGTCCGTCCCGGGTTCGAACGGAACCGAAGACACTATTCCTACTACATCCATTTTGGAAATATCCTCAGGATTAGTAGCGACTAGCCCTTGCCCTTCACTGCTCCATCTTCGACTCCGAAAAACGTTTATCGCACGAAAACGTACAAACCGGATCGAAGTGGTTTTCGAGAAATAAATCTCGATCCCGGTCTCTTCGAAACGATCAACGCATTTGTCCAATATTGATAGTCGGTGATTTAACTATCAATTTATATTCATAAACATCCATAGCATCCATCACACAATAAATAATTCCCAAATTATTTATTTACCTCAAATATCTTTAGAAGATATATTACCAAATTTCCAAATCTCATTTGAAAACATTTCTCAAAATTCCTCCTTTACAAGGTAAATCATTTACCATATATTTCCATTGGAAATATCCAAGTTCAAAACAGTTTAGATTTAAAACAGTTAAAAACATTTTAATTTAAAGTATACTTTAAATAGATAAATTTACTACTAATTATTTAATCAAAATATAATTCCAAAATATTTAAAGCAAAACTGTTTAAAAGATATAGCTTAATTTAAATTAAGGTTAAGTTATACTATATATTAAAATAAAGTGGTAAAAAGATTAACTCTTATTTCAATATACTTAGGTCAAACTAGCTTTTAAAACAAATCCATTTGTAAACATAATTATTAAAATATTTATAAAATTTTACTATTGCTAATTTATAAAAAAAATCACTTTAAAATAATAATTTTTAAAACATTCTTTAAAATTAGTTTAGATTTTAAACTTTCTTTTTATAAAATCAATTTAAAACTCGAACTTGGTTTTTCCCAAGAAAATCTCATTTCTACTAAATCATCACAGAAATCCTTCTCACGATTTCTGTCCATTTATTTACTTTAGTTTTATGGTTTTATAACATAAATTTATTTCCCAAATCTTCAACTAATAACATTTAAATTAATTATCATTCCAAATTTTAAAACTTCCAATTTACATTTTAAAATAGATTTCAGATTTTAATCCCTTTTAAATCCATTATTTATAAATTAATTACTTCACCATTTAAAACTTGCTTACTTAACCCTTAATTGATTATCAATCAATTAAATAATTATCCTCAAATTAATCACTTTAATTAACCACCTTGATTAATTATCCCTTAATTACATTCAAGTAATTATCTTTAATTAATTTCACAAATTAATTATCCCTAACCACAATCAGTAATTAACCTTTAATTACTTCATTTATGAATCTTAATTAATCACTTAATTAATTACTTAACAAATAATTAATTCCATAATTAATGAATTAAGATTTATTTAATTATGGAATTAATTATTTGTTAAGTAATTAATTAAGTGATTAATTAAGATTCATAAATGAAGTAATTAAAGGTTAATTACTGATTGTGGTTAGGGATAATTAATTTGTGAAATTAATTAAAGATAATTACTTGAATGTAATTAAGGGATAATTAATCAAGGTGGTTAATTAAAGTGATTAATTTGAGGATAATTATTTAATTGATTGATAATCAATTAAGGGTTAAGTAAGCAAGTTTTAAATGGTGAAGTATAAAATCAAATTTGGGAATGTAAGTTAAAATAAAATTTGATTACAAATCAAATTGGAAGGGTAAGTTAAAAAAAAAAAAAAAGTGTGAACAAGGCATATGTTAATTATTTTGAAATAGAAATAAATTGGTTATAAGAAATATGAATGGTGTATAGAAAGCTTGAATGTAAATCATTCAAGTGAAGTAAAATGAGGTTAGTTGGAGGAAACTAAAATGTGCGAAATTTTAATAAAGGAATGTGAGTGCTTCAAATTGGAAATAAGGATTTGATTGAAAATCAAATTAAATAATGTTGCATATAAATGAATTAAAGCACCTATTCATAATATTGAAGTGAATATGAATGAGTTGTCTTAGTGTATTCAACACTGAACTTGGTTTTGAATTAATTGGAATGCATTGAAATGTTATTAAGTAATTTTGCATAAGAATGAAGATGCTTCTACCCTGAAGATAAAGGTGGTTTGTAAATCAATTAGGAATTGTATTGAAATAGATTGCTATTAGTGAAGCATATGTTAATCCTATTGAGATAAATATGAATTGTATATGGTTGATTTGAGTATAAATCATTCAAGTGAAAGTAAATAATGTTGGACTTGAATAGATAATTGGAAAGATGATTTAAAATCTTGAATTGTTGGTAAAGGATGGTTAATATTAGTAAATTTTGAAATTTGCTTGGTTTGGATTATGCCATAGATATGTTGGATTGCTTTTATATTGGAAAATGTTGATTAAAATGCACAGATCTTGTAACTAATGAGTATGTTGAGTAAGTGCAGGAATGCGAGGCGCTCGAGAGGGTTTGAAGCGCGTATATGCATTATATATTAGCTACTTGCTATTAATTTTGCTAAAAGGTACGCCTACGCAAATAAAATTGGAAAATGATATATATATTGTGATATATTTTGGTTTCCGGCCGTGTGGGCCGATGTATATATATTTGTGTATCCTGCGATATCGCAGAAGCTCCTCCGTACAGGGGAGACTCTGCCAAAAATTTTCGAAAATTTTGGGAGTTAGAAAATTTTTGGTTTTTGGGAAAAGTTAATTAACTTGGAAGGTTATAAATTAAAATTGAAGCTTTAGGGAAGTAAAGCAAACAAGTTTGGGAATTGAGCAAAAAGGATTTTGTGAAGTGTATATAAGCTTTTAACTAAGCAAATGGGGTAAGTAAATGGGTTTGAGAGTATGTTCTACCTTATACAAATTTCGGGGACGAAATTTTTATAAGGGGGGAGCAATGTAACGACCCGGAATTTTTGGGTCGCCAAAATTTAACATTTAATTCATTTTAAATGTTGAATATGAATTATAATTTGAATTTTTAAATAAAAGAATTTAGTTAAATCAATAAACTTTGATTAATTTCAAATATGGCAATTAAATTGAAATTTGATTAATAATAGTATAATATTAAGATTGGGTTAATTGGTAATACTGAGTGAAATAGATATAAATTAGATTCTAAAATTTAATTTAGGTCTAATTGGGTTTGAGTTTGAATATTGGACCTTGGATGAATTTTGAAGCTGATAAATTATTATTTGGAATTTTATATTAATTTAAAAATGAATTTAATATTATTAAATATTGCAATTAATCCGGTTTAAGTCCAGAATGAACCAGGATAATTTCTAATGTATTTATAAATTCAATATGAATTATAATTAAGTTAATAAAATTTTAAAAGTGGAAAATTTTGAGTGATTTCGCTAATTTCGAAAATTGCTTAATTTAATAGACGAGTTAAAATAGCCTTCCGGGACACAGTCTCGGAATTCGACGAAACCAGTTTCATTGGATCCGTAATAGTTAGTTATTATCGGATTTCAATTTTCGTAGCAATCGGAGTTGTCGTTTGACCCCGGCAGCTCGAAACGCGTCGAAATCGTTTTAATCGGTTTAATTTGAAATCGATCGTTTAATTCCGTATCTCGTGCATACGATCAAATTAGCTTACGAAACCTGTTCCATTGTGTCCGGAACGCGGAAAAACCTTAGGATCGCCTGTCGGAATGTGAGAATTGGAGGTCGTTTGCATAAACGATTAAATTGAGGGTTTTATTAATAAAATAATATTGAATTATATTAAATATACACTTATATCTCTCTAAACCCTAGCATTTACATCAGGCCGCCGCTCTATTCTCTATCTATGGCCGAAATTACATCCTGTTTCTCCCCCCAATCCTCTCAATCCATTGATTTTCGTCGAATATCTTCAACTAGAGAATCGAAGGGAACTCCAAGATCTATGAAGTGAACGGGCGAGATGTGATTTGGCGAGGTGGATGGAGGGGATTTCGCTGCCGTTCATCTTGGTTTCGTTCGCGTTTTTCAACCTCGGTTGGTGGCCGAGCTCGCGCGCACGTTAGGAGAGGGTGGAGGCGAGTTATAGCATCATTTTAGCATAGGCCGATCGTCCTCTAGGCGAGCATAGGTCGATTGATTTCTAACCCTAATTACGGTAGATGGGTTTTGTTGTTACTGGAGCAAGCTTGTCATGCAAGAGGGAAGAAGGGAGGTAGAGGCCGTGATTTTCTTCTGTTAGCATGCGGCCAGGATCTTGTTGGTATAATAAATAAATAAACAATTGTTTTGAATTGAAATTCAAACTTTAAAATTTAATAACTTGTTCATATGAAATCAGAAATTGACGAACTTGGTAGCGCCGGAATCGCAGAGCCGAGCACTACGCGATGATGCAAATCTGGAATCGTTCCGGGCAAGTAGAAATTTGGGTTAAATCGGACACCGTCCGGTTTAATTTAAATTTCGAACGCTCGCCGCAACTCAAGGTGAGTTATTCTCACTCACATCTGGATACTAGTAAAGTAGATAGCTAGTATTGATTGTTTGTTTGGATGTTTAGCTGAATATGTTAGTTATTATCAAATTGAATTGATATATATACTGTTGTGCTAATATTTGTGGATGCAGGGAAAACAGGTTGGAGGGATCCAACGGGATTCCTCACAAAGTAGTAATATTTTTATATTGATGATTATGCCTGTTTATGTATTGTGATTGATAAGTTGGAATTTAATTACATTGTGATATTGTGGTTTAAACTATAAACCCAGAATATTAATTATAAAAGAAATTGCAGTTTAAATTATGAAGAAATTAAATTGGGTTTCAAAGAAATTGAGAAATTGTTAAATAAGAAATTTAGAGAATATAAATGTTTGAAACCTGATTTGGATGGAAAACTGAAATAAATTTGTATAGAAATATTACTGGATTAATTATCATTCCAAATTTTAAAACTTCCAATTTACATTTTAAAATAGATTTCAGATTTTAATCCCTTTTAAATCCATTATTTAACAATACCTTTATTTCTCTAAATTCAATTTATCAAATATAATTAATTTTGGATTTATAATTTATCCAGTAATATTTCTATACAAATTTATTTCAGTTTTCCATCCAAATCAGGTTTCAAACATTTATATTCTCTAAATTTCTTATTTAACAATTTCTCAATTTCTTTGAAACCCAATTTAATTTCTTCATAATTTAAACTGCAATTTCTTTTATAATTAATATTCTGGGTTTATAGTTTAAACCACAATATCACAATGCAATTAAATTCCAACTTATCAATCACAATACATAAACAGGCATAATCATCAATATAAAAATATTACTACTTTGTGAGGAATCCCGTTGGATCCCTCCAACCTGTTTTCCCTGCATCCACAAATATTAGCACAACAGTATATATATCAATTCAATTTGATAATAACTAACATATTCAGCTAAACATCCAAACAAACAATCAATACTAGCTATCTACTTTACTAGTATCCAGATGTGAGTGAGAATAACTCACCTTGAGTTGCGGCGAGCGTTCGAAATTTAAATTAAACCGGACGGTGTCCGATTTAACCCAAATTTCTACTTGCCCGGAACGATTCCAGATTTGCATCATCGCGTAGTGCTCGGCTCTGCGATTCTGGCGCTACCAAGTTCGTCAATTTCTGATTTCATATGAACAAGTTATTAAATTTTAAAGTTTGAATTTCAATTCAAAACAATTGTTTATTTATTTATTATACCAACAAGATCATGGCCGCATGCTAACAGAAGAAAATCACGGCCTCTACCTCCCTTCTTCCCTCTTGCATGACAAGCTTGCTCCAGTAACAACAAAACCCATCTACCGTAATTAGGGTTAGAAATCAATCGACCTATGCTCGCCTAGAGGACGATCGGCCTATGCTAAAACGATGCTATAACTCGCCTCCACCCTCTCCTAACGTGCGCGCGAGCTCGGCCACCAACCGAGGTTGAAAAACGCGAACGAAACCAAGATGAACGGCAGCGAAATCCCCTCCATCCACCTCGCCAAATCACATCTCGCCCGTTCACTTCATAGATCTTGGAGTTCCCTTCGATTCTCTAGTTGAAGATATTCGACGAAAATCAATGGATTGAGAGGATTGGGGGGAGAAACAGGATGTAATTTCGGCCATAGATAGAGAATAGAGCGGCGGCCTGATGTAAATGCTAGGGTTTAGAGAGATATAAGTGTATATTTAATATAATTTAATATTATTTTATTAATAAAACCCTCAATTTAATCGTTTATGCAAACGACCTCCAATTCTCACATTCCGACAGGCGATCCTAAGGTTTTTCCGCGTTCCAGACACAATGGAACAGGTTTCGTAAGCTAATTTGATCGTATGCACGAGATACGGAATTAAACGATCGATTTCAAATTAAACCGATTAAAACGATTTCGACGCGTTTCGAGCTGCCGGGGTCAAACGACAACTCCGATTGCTACGAAAATTGAAATCCGATAATAACTAACTATTACGGATCCAATGAAACTGGTTTCGTCGAATTCCGAGACTGTGTCCCGGAAGGCTATTTTAACTCGTCTATTAAATTAAGCAATTTTCGAAATTAGCGAAATCACTCAAAATTTTCCACTTTTAAAATTTTATTAACTTAATTATAATTCATATTGAATTTATAAATACATTAGAAATTATCCTGGTTCATTCTGGACTTAAACCGGATTAATTGCAATATTTAATAATATTAAATTCATTTTTAAATTAATATAAAATTCCAAATAATAATTTATCAGCTTCAAAATTCATCCAAGGTCCAATATTCAAACTCAAACCCAATTAGACCTAAATTAAATTTTAGAATCTAATTTATATCTATTTTCACTCAGTATTACCAATTAACCCAATCCTAATATTATACTATTATTAATCAAATTTCAATTTAATTGCCATATTTGAAATTAATCAAAGTTTATTGATTTAACTAAATTCTTTTATTTAAAAATTCAAATTATAATTCATATTCAACATTTAAAATGAATTAAATGTTAAATTTTGGCGACCCAAAAATTCCGGGTCGTTACATTCCTCCCCCCTTATAAAAATTTCGTCCCCGAAATTTGTATAAGATAGAACATACTCTCAAACCCATTTACTTACCCCATTTGCTTAGTTAAAAGCTTATATACACTTCACAAAATCCTTTTTGCTCAATTCCCAAACTTGTTTGCTTTACTTCCCTAAAGCTTCAATTTTAATTTATAACCTTCCAAGTTAATTAACTTTTCCCAAAATCCAAAAATTTTCTAACTCCCAAAATTTTCGAAAAATTTTGGCAGAGTCTCCCCTGTACGGAGGAGCTTCTGCGATATCGCAGGATACACAAATATATATACATCGGCCCACACGGCCGGAAACCAAAATATATCATAATATATATATCATTTTCCAATTTTATTTGCGTAGGCGTACCTTTTAGCAAAATTAATAGCAAGTAGCTAATATATAATGCATATACGCGCTTCAAACCCTCTCGAGCGCCTCGCATTCCTGCACTTACTCAACATACTCATTAGTTACAAGATCTGTGCATTTTAATCAACATTTTCCAATATAAAAGCAATCCAACATATCTATGGCATAATCCAAACCAAGCAAATTTCAAAATTTACTAATATTAACCATCCTTTACCAACAATTCAAGATTTTAAATCATCTTTCCAATTATCTATTCAAGTCCAACATTATTTACTTTCACTTGAATGATTTATACTCAAATCAACCATATACAATTCATATTTATCTCAATAGGATTAACATATGCTTCACTAATAGCAATCTATTTCAATACAATTCCTAATTGATTTACAAACCACCTTTATCTTCAGGGTAGAAGCATCTTCATTCTTATGCAAAATTACTTAATAACATTTCAATGCATTCCAATTAATTCAAAACCAAGTTCAGTGTTGAATACACTAAGACAACTCATTCATATTCACTTCAATATTATGAATAGGTGCTTTAATTCATTTATATGCAACATTATTTAATTTGATTTTCAATCAAATCCTTATTTCCAATTTGAAGCACTCACATTCCTTTATTAAAATTTCGCACATTTTAGTTTCCTCCAACTAACCTCATTTTACTTCACTTGAATGATTTACATTCAAGCTTTCTATACACCATTCATATTTCTTATAACCAATTTATTTCTATTTCAAAATAATTAACATATGCCTTGTTCACACTTTTTTTTTTTTTAACTTACCCTTCCAATTTGATTTGTAATCAAATTTTATTTTAACTTACATTCCCAAATTTGATTTTAAATCAAATTTTATTTAAACTTGAAACATTTGCAATTCTTTCATGATTTATTTCCATATATATGCAAACATTGCTTATTAAAATGTTAATTCATCCCAATTGATTCCAACTCAATTCCATTTGCAACTTGAAACCAATTTACTTGCATTCATTTACCAACTCTTTGAATTGGATCCTAATCCATATCAATTTATTCAAACATCAATTCAATTGCATAATATCTCAATTCTTTCTTGCATACCAAATTTAGTTTCATTTTAATTTGACTTCACTTAATCAAATTCTAATTTATCCAAAACCAATTTAGTTGTTTAAACAACTCAATTCTAAATACATTCAAATATTCAAGTCATTCAAGCAAAACAATTGCCACTTAAGCTTATAACCCTTTAAAATTAATTCCAACTTGGATTTATATTAGTTTCATTAACCAATCCAAGTTTATATTAATATCTCTCCCTCCTGGATTATTTACAACCCATACATCCTTAATTTATCACAATAACTTATTAATATCATTTCTTGCAATTATTATCTAACAAATTTCATTCAACATTACTTAATAAGGCTCATTCTCAACCATTTTGTTTTTCTTTCAATTTGCTTAAGTTCTTTAACAATATTCTCATTATTTCCTTATAAATCAAATTTTATTTCATTTGATTCTCATTCAAATCAAATTTCCATTCATATACAAATTTAATGCTCTTTGTTTAGTTATCCAATTCATATTAAACTTATTTTATTTACAAAGAGGCCATTTAAATTATTTTACTCATTTGAATTTTATTTACAATCCAAATCATCATAAATATATTCAAATTCCATTATTCATTCACACCTCCAATATTCATTTCCATAATTGAATCCCAATTCAAATCAGGATTTCTATTTACTTTCCAAACTTGACTAAACTATCAAAATTCTCCATTACAATACAAATCCCAGTTAATTTGTAATTTAATTCAGTCAATAACATAATCCATATTAGTTTTCACTCCACTTTCTTAATTTACTCTGAATTCATTCATAATATCACCATTTTCCAATTATTTCATTTGGCACATTTAAATTTTCTACCTTTCCTTTTTACTCCTATAAATAGAATCTAAATTTCTTTCAATATTATTTATTACACAACTGAAATTCAATTTCAATTTCATTACCCAACAAACCTTATCTCAATCCACATTCATTTGAGATTAAGTTAATTCCACTATACCATTTCACTATTCCCTCATTTGTGATTATAATTCTATTTCTATATATAAGTTCACCAACTTATCTACTTAACAGCTTATATAGCTCATTTTAATCCATCTACAACTTATAATCACAATTTCAACTTTTATAAATATATACCCCTGAATTCATAAAGATATAGATCTATTTTTTTTTTTTTTTTTTTTTTAACCCAAATCTTTTACAAATTCTAAATTACATAATTTCAGATTATAAGTATATTACTTAATAGCTTGTGGGTACAATCTATTACACAACAACCCAAATTTTCAAATCAACTTACTTTTGATTTAAACCCAAATCCATTTAATTCTGGGTCCAATATATTTAACTTGTCCAAGTTAAATTTAAATTTCCATTCACTTCAATACCCTTCATTTACTTCAATACATTTTATTCACTTTCAATTACTCAAATTAAATTTTAATTCCATGATTAAAATTTCTCATTTCCTTCTTATTAGCATTAGCTCCACTTAACAAATTCAATAGTTGATTCATTTCAACTTTACTCATTATTTAATTAGAACTTTCCCAGAATTCAATTTACCCGGTTTTATCTCAAAACCATTTTGAAATATATCAAATACATATACCCATTTGGTATATCAAATCAAATTTCCATGTTTTCCAAACCAATTTGTTTGTACCCAAAACAATTTGTTCATATCCCAAACAAATTTCCATTTTTGAAATATCCAAAACAACTGTTATCCCCAACAAATCCAAACAATACCATAACCAATTACTAGGGAAGCAATCCATCACTTTAGAAACTCGAAAATGAATTCTAATGATGTGGCCAGCATCATCAGGATTATTTTCCAGCGACCACAGTGAGTTCAATGCTTCTTAACTTTCCCAATTTCATTTCAAACAGTTTCCATTCAAAAATATTACCCAAAACAATACTCCATTATTGTCTTCAATACATTGGAAAACATTTCTAACTTCCCAGGATTTTAAATTTCCAAACTTTTATTTTCAATCTATTAAAAATCCTTTTCAAAACTTCCGGGTTAAAATTCTGGTTTAAATTCAAATTTTAATTTCACTTCTTATTTGCAACATATTTAATTAATTCTATTTGGTTATAACCATTTCAATTTTATAATCTTATTCACTTATCATTTCAAATTTGGTCAAATTCAAGATTCTTATTTGATTTTCAAAATTTGGCAACCAAACAGTCAAATATATATAATTTCCAAAAATTATTCTCTTTATATCAAATATAATTTTGGATAAAATTATTTCATTTATCCACTTTAAAACAATACTATGTCGGTTTATCTTGTTTAAGAGTTTAGAAACCCCTATCGATACGGTTGTACTTCCCGCACCGACCAGAATTCATAAACACTCAACCGATAAGTCAACACAGTATAAAAACAATTTTATAAACACTAACAAGTACGCTCTCATATTTATTATTATACTCAACTTATTATAGAGTACTATTGACTCTATTAAATGAGTAATTATCCCACCAAAGCCTAGGTTGTCGCCAACCTAAGCTCTGATACCAAGTGTGACAGCCCGCAAATCCGTACCCCTTGAATCAACATTATTCTACCCTAATTGACTCAAGTGGAACAGAAATACGAACCATTGAGGTTAAAGAAAAAGAGATAGAAGAAGAAGAAACTAAACAATAGCAGAATCTCACAGTCGCAGCGGATTAAAATATAATAGTAACTATAGAACTTTACACAAAATGAAATCTATATCTGTTTATACATATCACATCATCACAAATCAGAGTAACTCATACATCAATCAACACATAACAGACATACCATACAACATAGCAGCGGATATATATATAGGTACATATAATACGTCTCGAACTCCAGCTCCTCTCCTGCTCCATAGCAACCTATCCTGAACATATAATACTCGGTCTGACCCGAGCATTATAACGAAATAACACCCGAGTCAGTCTGGAATACCAACTGATAATAATGCACACAATTGATTATTAAAGTTTCAAAAATCCTTTTGAAAACAAAAGCATCTCGTAAGACCACGCCACAAATAAACATGTCGGGTTTTTACCTTACGATAGCTAAAACACTTTTTATAGAAATCCTCTGATATTATAATAGGGTCTATTTACAAATACTTATAAAATAGCCGAAATTGTTACATTATTAAATTCCAGCTACTAGCCACCGAAGTGGGTAATACAAACAAAACTCGTAAAAGGCTCGTAGGGAAAATGGATTTCCAACAATGACTAGGCACTGGGGTACCACCTATCACAGTACGTGGTCTAGATCACAGTACCGAGGACTACTCCCTTCGTCCCCTGCAACACAAGACCGGAATCACCTATGGGTAATTCCGAATAAGATCACCCCGCGGTTGGGATCAGCAACCGCACCACTAAGCCAAAATAAAAAGGAACATCTAGACAGGGATGACCTTACTCTCCAGTGGGGGCTACCCACGAAGCCTTGCTGCATATCCCCTGATTTTCAGTCATTCCCGGTTGGTGAGGCTTGAGGCTTAACGTTACCTTTAGAACGTTTCACTTAGAATGCCCATCGTCCGCTGACGATGTCACGAAGCATTCGTCCATACAAGTCCGTCCCGGGTTCGAACGGAACCGAAGGCACTATTCCTACTACATCCATTTTGGAAATATCCTCAGGATTAGTAGCGACTAGCCCTTGCCCTTCACTGCTCCATCTTCGACTCCGAAAAACGTTTATCGCACGAAAACGTACAAACCGGATCGAAGTGGTTTTCGAGAAATAAATCTCGATCCCGGTCTCTTCGAAACGATCAACGCATTTGTCCAATATTGATAGTCGGTGATTTAACTATCAATTTATATTCATAAACATCCATAGCATCCATCACACAATAAATAATTCCCAAATTATTTATTTACCTCAAATATCTTTAAAAGATATATTACCAAATTTCCAAATCTCATTTGAAAACATTTCTCAAAATTCCTCCTTTACAAGGTAAATCATTTACCATATATTTCCATTGGAAATATCCAAGTTCAAAACAGTTTAGATTTAAAACAGTTAAAAACATTTTAATTTAAAGTATACTTTAAATAGATAAATTTACTACTAATTATTTAATCAAAATATAATTCCAAAATATTTAAAGCAAAACTGTTTAAAAGATATAGCTTAATTTAAATTAAGGTTAAGTTATACTATATATTAAAATAAAGTGGTAAAAAGATTAACTCTTATTTCAATATACTTAGGTCAAACTAGCTTTTAAAACAAATCCATTTGTAAACATAATTATTAAAATATTTATAAAATTTTACTATTGCTAATTTATAAAAAAAATCACTTTAAAATAATAATTTTTAAAACATTCTTTAAAATTAGTTTAGATTTTAAACTTTCTTTTTATAAAATCAATTTAAAACTCGAACTTGGTTTTTCCCAAGAAAATCTCATTTCTACTAAATCATCACAGAAATCCTTCTCACGATTTCTGTCCATTTATTTACTTTAGTTTTATGGTTTTATAACATAAATTTATTTCCCAAATCTTCAACTAATAACATTTAAATTAATTATCATTCCAAATTTTAAAACTTCCAATTTACATTTTAAAATAGATTTCAGATTTTAATCCCTTTTAAATCCATTATTTAACAATACCTTTATTTCTCTAAATTCAATTTATCAAATATAATTAATTTTGGATTTATAATTTATCCAGTAATATTTCTATACAAATTTATTTCAGTTTTCCATCCAAATCAGGTTTCAAACATTTATATTCTCTAAATTTCTTATTTAACAATTTCTCAATTTCTTTGAAACCCAATTTAATTTCTTCATAATTTAAACTGCAATTTCTTTTATAATTAATATTCTGGGTTTATAGTTTAAACCACAATATCACAATGCAATTAAATTCCAACTTATCAATCACAATACATAAACAGGCATAATCATCAATATAAAAATATTACTACTTTGTGAGGAATCCCGTTGGATCCCTCCAACCTGTTTTCCCTGCATCCACAAATATTAGCACAACAGTATATATATCAATTCAATTTGATAATAACTAACATATTCAGCTAAACATCCAAACAAACAATCAATACTAGCTATCTACTTTACTAGTATCCAGATGTGAGTGAGAATAACTCACCTTGAGTTGCGGCGAGCGTTCGAAATTTAAATTAAACCGGACGGTGTCTGATTTAACCCAAATTTCTACTTGCCCGGAACGATTCCAGATTTGCATCATCGCGTAGTGCTCGGCTCTGCGATTCCGGCGCTACCAAGTTCGTCAATTTCTGATTTCATATGAACAAGTTATTAAATTTTAAAGTTTGAATTTCAATTCAAAACAATTGTTTATTTATTTATTATACCAACAAGATCCTGGCCGCATGCTAACAGAAGAAAATCACGGCCTCTACCTCCCTTCTTCCCTCTTGCATGACAAGCTTGCTCCAGTAACAACAAAACCCATCTACCGTAATTAGGGTTAGAAATCAATCGACCTATGCTCGCCTAGAGGACGATCGGCCTATGCTAAAATGATGCTATAACTCGCCTCCACCCTCTCCTAACGTGCGCGCGAGCTCGGCCACCAACCGAGGTTGAAAAACGCGAACGAAACCAAGATGAACGGCAGCGAAATCCCCTCCATCCACCTCGCCAAATCACATCTCGCCCGTTCACTTCATAGATCTTGGAGTTCCCTTCGATTCTCTAGTTGAAGATATTCGACGAAAATCAATGGATTGAGAGGATTGGGGGGAGAAACAGGATGTAATTTCGGCCATAGATAGAGAATAGAGCGGCGGCCTGATGTAAATGCTAGGGTTTAGAGAGATATAAGTGTATATTTAATATAATTTAATATTATTTTATTAATAAAACCCTCAATTTAATCGTTTATGCAAACGACCTCCAATTCTCACATTCCGACAGGCGATCCTAAGGTTTTTCCGCGTTCCAGACACAATGGAACAGGTTTCGTAAGCTAATTTGATCGTATGCACGAGATACGGAATTAAACGATCGATTTCAAATTAAACCGATTAAAACGATTTCGACGCGTTTCGAGCTGCCGGGGTCAAACGACAACTCCGATTGCTACGAAAATTGAAATCCGATAATAACTAACTATTACGGATCCAATGAAACTGGTTTCGTCGAATTCCGAGACTGTGTCCCGGAAGGCTATTTTAACTCGTCTATTAAATTAAGCAATTTTCGAAATTAGCGAAATCACTCAAAATTTTCCACTTTTAAAATTTTATTAACTTAATTATAATTCATATTGAATTTATAAATACATTAGAAATTATCCTGGTTCATTCTGGACTTAAACCGGATTAATTGCAATATTTAATAATATTAAATTCATTTTTAAATTAATATAAAATTCCAAATAATAATTTATCAGCTTCAAAATTCATCCAAGGTCCAATATTCAAACTCAAACCCAATTAGACCTAAATTAAATTTTAGAATCTAATTTATATCTATTTTCACTCAGTATTACCAATTAACCCAATCCTAATATTATACTATTATTAATCAAATTTCAATTTAATTGCCATATTTGAAATTAATCAAAGTTTATTGATTTAACTAAATTCTTTTATTTAAAAATTCAAATTATAATTCATATTCAACATTTAAAATGAATTAAATGTTAAATTTTGGCGACCCAAAAATTCCGGGTCGTTACAGTTAGCGTTTGTAAGGGCTACTGTTATAACTGTCCAGGCTGAATCTAAGTTACACTCTGATATTATATTTTAAAATTTTCCACTGTAAAGATTATTATTGAAGTAATATATGTTTATTCATGTAAGATTCTGTTCTATCTTTATTTCCTTCTACCCTTATTGATCCGCTTATTCATGCAATTTGAGTTATACATGTGTGGTTTATTGTCGATTCAAAGGGTAAGGAAAAATGGACCATTACATTTTGTATCAAAGCTGAAAGTCAAGCGAGAACATTGGCTTTGGTGGGGTAAAGACTTATCAGAGATAGGGTTTGTAATACCTTAGGATGAGTGACTCGTCAGAGATAGAGTTAGAACACCCTAGAATGAGTTTGAGTGTATTATATGTGAGTGCATATTTGTTAGTGACTAATAAATTGTTTTTTGTTGATTTATCAGTTGAGTGATTTATGGATTTTGATCGACACACTTGATCATCGTTATCAATGAGGGTTCCTAAACATTTAAATAAGAAGAACCGACACATTGATTTTGAAAAAATTGGTAAATGAAATAATTTTACCCAGAATTATTCTTGAATATAAAGTATATATTTTGAAAAGTTTTATAGTTAGAAATCATGATTAGTGAAATTTAAATATGAACATCTTGTGATTAGAATTTCACAGTTTGACTATAAGATGTTTCATAAAGATAATCTATAAGTAAGAAATCTGATAAGGTAATTAAGATCTTTAATAATTATCTCAAAATAATAAACTAAGAAATGATAATGTTAAGTTACTATCATAAATTGATCAATTGTTTGATTTAAAAGTTTAAGTAAAAATACCTTGTGAATTAAGTCTCACCATTTGACTATAAGGTGTTTAATAATAAGATTTGTTTAAGGAATGAACATAAAAGATAAAAAGTATTTAAATACTAGAAAATAATTATGTAAAAGGAAAAAATATATGAAAGAAATGAGAATTTAAATTCGAGTAAAAGAATTGTGGAAATTTAAATGAAGTTAATTAATATAAGATAAATTTATAACATGAATTTATAAAATAGGTTTTATAAAGTAATCTCTAAAGGATTTTTAAAATGTTATTATTTCAAATAAAAGTGGTATTTTATTATAACTAATTTGATTGGCTCAAAAATAAACTAAAAATGGGAAGAGGTGTGTTTGGATGGTAAGCACTTCACTTAAATATTACTCTTTTTGTTAAATGGATATATGACACTATTAGGGGTACCCAATTCCTTTGCATTATTTTAGAGTTGCTCGATTTACATAATTTTCTTAAGTTAAAGAGATAATGTGAATGATTAACCGATAAATTGATTAGTAATCTTTATAAAAGTGTTCAAACTAAAGATAAATTAGGATCGCTAATTGCTAAAATAAAGCGAAATTTCCGACGATTTTGGACAGCCAAATATTTCTGAGTCATACTTAACTTAGAGCTAAAAAATTTAAGAAACTTTTGGTAAAAGATTGAAATACTTTGAGTAAATGAGATAAGATAAGGATAATTTATAAATCTGATTTATAAATAAAAAAAGGTTTAAGAGTTTAAGGTTTTAAATACGGGTGGTTTTAAAAAAATTCAAAGCTAGAAAATTAATAACAGTAAGTAAAACCAATTTGAAATTTGGGATTTGTATATACTCTTAGGATGTAAAGTTACATCATACAAATATAGATTTAAGCCATGAAATATCTATACACTTAAGTAAAATGATGACACTTTAAAAAGGTAATTAGAACTTGGAAAAAAAATTATTAATGAATTTTAGCATAAATTAAGAATTTGAACTTAAGTCATTAAAAGTGATTGATTTGCATAAGTTATAAGATGAAATAAACTTACGTAATAGTTTTATGAAATGATTCATTAATAATATTAGTGTTAAAGGAAATATACTAAATTAAAGGATTGTGGAAAAAAAATTATAATACATATAAATCGTCGTTTGAGTGAAAAATGGTTTCTTTAGAATATTTTCCTTTAATAAAAATATTTTTCAATAAATAATTAAAGGGATTAAATAAAGAAGAACCTTTATAAAATGTTTAAACTTAAGATGAAAGTTTATGAAAGTTTTTGAAAGTTAATAAATACATATGTTATATGTAAATCATTTCAACGCATAAATTTTGATCTAAGATTCGAGTTTGGAACATTTAGATGTTTACACTGGTCCAAAAAAGGATTTATCACTCGATTCTTGACGACGAATATTGATGAGGATTTGTGGTTAGGTACTTTAGTTTTCTATTATAGTTATGGACTATGCAAGAAAAGTAAAGGTTCTGATCTAAAAACCCAATTAAAGTCCGCACTAGAGGATTGAGGGATCGATAGTAGTTCGAAAAAAAAGTTGTGGAATCGAATAGAAGATCGAATAAAATATTGCATAAGAGTTATCTATGAAAATAAGTTGGTAAAATAATGTTTGGACAAACTATTGTGAGTTTTTGGCTCGGTGTAATTTCGAGGACGAAATTCTTTTAAGTCAGGGAGAATATAACGACTCGGAATTTGACCACTTTAAAATATAATATTTAAAGTGATTTTAGATATGAAATAGGTAAGGTTACATGATTCATACAATATTAGATAGGATTTGGAAAGAAAAGTATATACAAAAATAGTAACATTTGTCTATATCGTTAAAAGTGACAAAATGCCGATTTCAAACAAATAAGTTTCAATGGTTAACTAAATTATTTTAATTAATTTATAAGTGTTTATGTTTTTAAATATAAATATAAAAATTTATTTTTAAATTTGGTTTACATAAATAAATAGTTTAACTAAAATGTTGAAATGCGACCATAAAACATTTTGTCGAAAATCAACGTTTTGTCGGTTGAAAGTTGTCGCAACATTGTCGCACCTTTATTTTCTTATATAGGAACATATATTCAAATAGTGTAAGTATTAATTAATTCACTAATCAAGTTCACTTTTACACAATATAATTATGAAACTTTAAGAAGTCATTAGTAAAAGTTAGTAAGAATTAACAAAAGTAAGAAAAAGTAAACATCAAATCAATATCACATCACAAACCAACATAATTATTATTTTACTTAGCTTAGTCTTAAGGGATTAAGAAATAAAGTAAGAATTGAAATGATGATATTAAGTGTTGAAAAAGTAGAGGTTGCTTTAGATTTAAGTAAGGTTAGTTTCGTAATTTGAAAAGAGGTTTTTTTAGTAAATTTACCACTTCTTTCTTTTTCTATAAATATCCACCTCCTTCTTCACTTTCATTCACATTTCTTCTTCTTCTTTTCTCAAACTTCTTCACCTTCTACCTCTCCATTTTAATGGCTTATAAAATATAGAAAAAAATTAGAAAGAAACAATGTCAAATATTTACAAAATATTCAAAAGAAATCAATATTCATTCTCTTCAAATCAAACTTATCTTTTTTTCATATTTTACCTCTTCTTCTCTCGGCCACAAACTCTTAAAAATTGAATCAAAATGAAAAATTCTTTTTTTAGCTGATGTATTTTTCCATTGGTTACAACTTCCATGTTGACCACTTTATCTCATTCTAAACTTAATTATATCAAAAATCCAATTCTTTTCAGTGCATTCTCTGGCCCAGTTTCTGAGACAAAGAATAGTCTATTTTTCTTTGATCACAATTGATCATAACTGATCTAAATTAAGAAGAAGAAAAATTTCAGATCATAAAAATTTTCAGTGGCCACAACTTTTTTGTTTATCACAATTTTCAGTTACGAAGTTTGCTATACTTGAAACTCTATTCTTTGAAGTGCATTTTCGGGCTTCATTTTTGTTAATCCGACAATAGCTCTTCTTCATTCTATCATATCTCTCTCAAAACAAATTGGATTTAAATGACTATTTTTTTAATTTAATAGAAAAGAATTTTCAACAACTTTCTAGTTAATAAAATTTTCAAATTTGGAGATTTAGAGTGCCTAAAATCAGATACATGATGACCTATTTTTTTGCATCTAATTTTAAGACTAAAGTCAAAGCTCCAATCTATACTTTTGGCTAACCTCCATCTTAAGACTTAACTAAGCTATAGGAAGGAAGAGGGTATTGTTTGCTAGTGTTTAATGGAGTAAGAAGTAGTTAGTGAAGTGTTGGTTGATTAGAATGTTGGTAGGAAGTTTATCGCTTTGGTTTATGGTGAGAAAATCTATTTATTACACACACATGTTTGATGATCTGTTATGGTTGCTATGGATGCTTATATATGCTTTGATCATCAAGTATTGATTGTTTGATATGATTGTTAAATTGTTTTACCAAGTCACGTTAAAACACATTGATAAGTACAAAGGAAATCACTTTCCTTTTGAAAATGAAGTGGTGTATATGGAATGTTTAAACCTTTTGGAACAAGTTTTAAAATGATTTAGAATTTTTTTATAGATATTTAAATATATTCATAGAAATAAAGAAAGAAAATCAAGATGCAACTTGTATATTTTAAAATATGTCCAAAATAATTTTCCAAAAAAATCGCACTTTTGCAGTAAAGTAACCAAAGTTTAAAGTTAATATTTTAAATGTTTTAAAAATATGAAATAAATTATAAAAATATTTTAAAATGTTTTAAAGAGATTTAAGTTAAATAAGATGAATTTCTAAATGATATAAAAGTCATTTTGAAGAATATAGCTTTTAAAACACTATTTGCAAGACTTTTCACATTAGTTTAAATAACTTTTCAAATGTAGTTTTAAACTTACAATTCTTTCCCAAATATTTTATGAATGGTTTTAAAAGAATAATTAAGTAATTTAAAATGATTTGAAAGTTTTAATAAGAGTTTGAGTAAACAATTAAGAGGAATTGTATATTCCACTTAAACAAAAAGTAAAGAATATTGAATGTATTAGAAAACTGAGTATGCAGAAACGACTAGTACATTTGTCCCGCTTGTGAGATTTGGGAACATAAAAAAAGGTGTTTAACTAAGGTTAGGAATGGAGTAACCAGTGTCCTGAAGTTACCTGGCCTATATTTTCTCTTATTAGATGAGGGGTGGAACAGATCGAAAGGAAAGCTCGGATGCTCTAAAAGAACATATTTAAGTTTTTCTAAGATAAAAGAAAAGAAACAAATTCTTTTAATGTTAATTAACCACTTAACACATTCTATTCGATGATTGGTACGAAGGTACTGGGATCGGATTTGGGTGATTCTTATCCGAAGAACTAGGATCGGATTTGGGTGATTCCTACCCAAAAACCCCTTCAAACTAATTTTCAAAATAAAACATATTGAAGACAAAGATCTCCATGATGTAGGATTACTTGCCATTTAGGGACAATTCACCATATCTAAAGTGACAGTAGTGCTCTGTTATTAAAATTTTTGATTTGCAAGAATATGATTTGTGGTTAAGAAAGAAATCTTTGATTAAGATTTAATAAATAATTTGGAAATATTTTCCCCCAAGTTAAAAGTAATAACTTGAATATAAGAAATCTTTGATTAAGGTTTAATAAATGATTTGGAAATGTTTTCCCTAAGTTAAAAGTTATAGCTTGAATATAAGAAATCTTTGATAAAGATTTAATGAATGATTTGGAAAGGTTTTCTTAAGTAAAAGTGAAAATGATTTGTAATTATTTTAGGATTTAAGAAAGGTTTAAATAAACCAAATGATTTAATAAAAGAGGCTTAATGATTCCATACACTCTTGAAAAAAAGAGAATAAATTGAAAATAATATATCCAAGAAAGACATTTTATAAAAGATGAAGTAATTGATTGATGATTGATATCCACATATAAAGTTAACATCTTTTAGATCGATAATTAGCTTTGAAAGAACCGGAGTTGGATTTGGGTGATTCCTATCCGAAAACCACGTCGAACCAATGTATTTGTTTGAAAGTGAAGACATGTTGAAGACGATAATTATTGAAGACCGAGGATCTTTATAGCATAAAGACTACTTGTTGACATGCTCTGAGTCACTCCCATTATAGAGTTATTTATAGCAGTGGTCTCATCGTTGTGGAGTTTTTTCGAATTGCAAGAACTACTCGCTACTAGTGGTAGTAGGAGAGTGCCTTCGGTTTCGTTCAAACCCAGAATGAACTTATATGGATGTTTTTCTTATTTCCAAATCACATTTGCATGGTTTCTATAAACGTATATAAGTCAGTAGCGGAGAAGGCAACTTCTCTTAGCTTAACAACCTTTCCCGAGACATAGGAGCTCAGAAAGTTATACTTTTCTAAAAAACAGTCATGTGACGTGGAATGACAATGTGGCATTCAGAGATGTGACATATGATATGTGAAAGATAATCGTAGCCTCGCGAGCCTCACACCCTGTTTGTGATGAGATTCTATATGTGTATGCTCTCATTTCAGATAGTAGTGATTTGAGTTATCAGATGTTCAGAGCCCTAGGTACTAGATACGTCTGGGCCATTTGGTGGAGATGCGTGAAGTCTGAGTCTATGGATGTTGTTTGCAGATTGTATCCCCTTTTAGCCATTTTGTTGTTGTATAACAATGTCTGAGTCTTGGACGTAAGCCGTGGATACAGATTGATCTTTCCATGAGTTTTCTATCATGTTGGAAAATCCAACTCCAATATGAGCTTTACGATATTGATTCTATTCGCCAAATAGTTGTAATGACATGCAAACATTTTAGCTGTCCCTTTTTGGTATCATATATTCCGTTACATATATTTTGTTGACCCAGTCCGGATATATTCCGTTACGTATATTTCGTTGACCCAGTCGTTGCCAAGTTTTTTCTGAATCGAGTTTTGTATCGATCCTCTCCTAGGTTGATGTGAAATTCAAGCTGTAACAACGATCGATGGTTTTTTGGATCCCTTTCTTTGTATCGATCCTCTTCTGGATCGATCTGCGGCACGTTAAGCTAAACTTCATATTGATGGTTATCGATCAAGATGGACTTACATAGGGTGTGCTTCGTATCAATTGATCGGAAATTTACAAGTGTTGACTCATGGGACAGCTTTGTATCGAAGAATACAGAATTTTGGACTCTGGATTGCCTCGTGTTGATGGATACAAAAGTCAAGCTTCATATCGATGGATAAGAATGACCCAGACATAATCATGCAGTGCTCTTCGTATCGATGTGGATGTTGACCAGTTCAATCGGTATTATAACCAAGATACGAATCGTCTTTGCTTTGGATACGATGGAATATGAATATTTTTTGTACTTAGAATATTTTTCACCTCTTTTCTTCTGCCAATTCATATCCATCAAAAGAGAAGAGAAACTGTAGATCTTTCATTTTCAAATATCAAATCGCTAATCGCAAATCAGGATTCTTCGTGCTAGGTAGTTAATCAATAGATCTATGTCTAAAGTTATACGACTCTAGTTTTGCGCTATTTCACTCATGGCAACGGACATCTCCGGCGTCGTTGGCGCTGGAGTGTGGCGAGGGTGAGGTCAAGGGCATGGTTAATGGCAACTTGAAGGTCCTTAGAAGAAGGAGAGCACTCCAGGAGTCGATGGAGTTATTGACCCTAAGTCTGCCTTGAACTCGGATCGATGCGAGATGGGATTAATCAAAATGCTTTGGAGATGATTGAAGGCAGTCCTCGTGATCAAGGCAAAGGGTAGTGGTTTATCAGTTGATCTGAAATGAAGTAGTTCGTATCGATGTGGATGAGAGGTGGTGTGACCGATCCAAAACCAAAGTCTTTGGATCGATACGAAGTGGGTCACTACATGGAGTGATCAATATAAGCATGTGATCGATACGAAAGTTTATCGACACAAAACAGTTAACGATCTACATCTCTGATCAATACGAAATGATGGCTTTAACGGAATGATCCAAAGTGAACTATGCTCGATACTAACTCCATCACTTTTGGCATATTCGAACACTTAATTCCGACGAACTTGAGCCTAGCATATTTGGACTCGATCGTAAAACTGCATATATGACTATCCTTCAAAGCCTGTCGCTGGAATTGTAACTTGATAATCACAACAAATTTTAACACAGATTGTTCTTCAAAGTCAGGATGACACGGTTAAGATGACTAGCGATGATGGTCACTCCGGTCGAATCTTGAATTCTTTTCTTTTTATCATCTTTCAAACCTAAAGAAATTTAAAGTATTATGTAGCACTCCACCACACAACATGATCACTCACTTTGCACCAGGGGGAACACAGATTTATTTCCATCTAATAATGGTTTTTAATAAGTTCAGTAGCTATGGATTTTGGAAGCTTAGAAAACCATGATGTTCAAAGTCCTCCGTTTCCTAGAATCGAAGGGCCGGATGTCACGGTAGATACAATGCGTCCTGCTTCGTATGAATTGCCGGATGCAGTGGTGATTATGAATCCGTAAGATTCCATCCTATCCAAGATTTCAGAAGAAATGTTGGGCGTTATTTGTCTTAGGCATGGACTGTCCTTGGAGGAAGTTCGATTACTAGGGCTAGAAGATAATACACATAATCCCCCGAAAGGGTTCGCTGAATGCAATAGATTCATGTGCTTGGATGGAACATTGCCCCCATTCAACCAGTTTATCTAGGATATGCTATTTTTTTGAGGATCGTGCCTTCTTGGCTTCATCCTAATGGATACACGCTTCTCAATAGCTTATATATTATATTTATGGAGCATCTCCTCCATCACTTGACTGTCGGTGATATCAGATTTTTATTCAATGTTAAGAGTTGGAGGGATAATCTGTCATTCACTTTCCTCAAAGCTGTCAAGAACTGCCAAGTGGTGGCAGGTGCGTGGAGTAAGTTGAGCTACATCAAAACAGAGTGGTTCTACGTAAGATTCCTATTGGGGTTCCCTGGACGATGGTTGGCCAAATGTAAGTACTTGCACTTATTCATCAATTAACTGGGTGATATAAATTCGATGCCGAATTCTATACCGTGTTTCTCTTATAGCTGCTATTCCAAGGGCCAAAGGAGCCGAATATAAAGAATTAGAGAGGACACTCTAGGCGGTGCTGTTGAGTTGAGAGAAATAAACGAAATTCTCACCGACGACAACTTGATTGTCGTTGGACTTATAGAAAGAGAATAGAGCATATGGTCGACAGGGATACCCAGACCGACCCCTATAAGGCAAGGTGGAAGATGGGCCCTTGTCGTCCCCCAATCGAGGGATTTCAAGTCATGCCCGGTGTAATAATCATCGAACCTCATGTAGACGAGGGTCCAGAAGAAGGTTTGGAGCCCATGGTCGTGCCTCCGCAGGGCCCTCAAAATCTATGTTGAAGAGAAAAGGAAAAACTCCTATCCATAAAAGCAAAAGACAAAAGGCCACCGAAGCAACTTAGCTCATTGTAACTATAGGTCCGGAGACCTCTTTCCCGTAGATGGAAAGTTCATTAAAAGGGTTATCAAATATTCCTATTCCGGATGAAATACTTTCGTTCCCTGATGTTGGACTAGAGGGGCTTGACTCCCCATCAAGAACCGACGCAGGTCTACGTTTAATAGATATAAGGGAGCCAACTCCGATGAGAAAAGCTACTACAACCGGTCAGTTAGGGGAGGGGTTTGCACATGCGCACACAAACTTCACAGCACCACAAGACATTTTATCACATGCTTCTTAGTCTTCGGCGATGACTAACTTTATTCCTCTTTTCATTTTGCATATACGATTGTGAAGCTAGGATCCATATTTCGTAAACTTTGCTCTTCGCGTCATTCATCAGGATCGCATTCTGAATCACATCACTGCGAAAGTGAAAGAGATTACGGTCGTGGCTACCATTCTAGCTAGGAACGTGAGCGCCACGATAGAGAAAAGGAGAGATCATATCAAAGCAGGCACTGTTCTAGGTCATGAGCTCCACTACCAAAAGGACATTCGAAGCCCTCTAGGTCCTACATGCCTTCTTCTAAATTTTCACATCAAGTGATGTCGTCTCATGCTCCAAGAACCGATGACCAACGCCACCGAATTGAAATAGAAACCCCTGCCATCGTAGAACAAATTGTCATAGAGCTAACAAGGGATGGTTCCATTTGCATCGCTAAACTGAAGAAAGACTTTTCGAACATACGTTTCGATGGCTTCCACTTCCCTCCTAACTTAAAGAAAATTCCCAATGACATAGATAAATTATTGAAGGACTATGCACATGACGTGTACAGTCAATATCATGAATGGGTTAAGATGACAGAACGAGTTTCGGCGGTGTCCTTTAAATGGGCCAAGGCTATTGAGATACTGGAAGGCAATTTGTCTCCTAAGGGTAAGATAATAGAGGTGCTCTCTAATGAACTCGAGTCCTAAAGACAAACTGAGATGGAAGCTAGACAGAGAGCCGAGGAGGCTAGAGATTCCATGGAGGTAATGAGAAAGTCTCATATGGACTTAGTGCAGGAGATGGGTCACCGCAACACCGTTAACATTCGAGAAAGGGATGCCGCACTGCAAGAAGTTGATGAAGTAAAGGCAATGTTGATTGAGGCCATTAAAGAAAAATACTAAGCCAACAAAGTTGCCCAGGAAGCATGTGAGGAGGTGGTAAAGCTTAGGAAGGAAAGGGATGCTGCAAATCGAAAGGCCGAAGAAGCCGACGTCAGGGTTAATAGGGAAATAAAAGCTATTGAGGCCAAGATGGAAAGCGAATTTGAGGATCTTCTAGTCACTTATAATGAAAATGTCCTGAAAAATCGCAACTTGAATTGGCTCGACGAGGACTATCTCTTTCAACTGTATAAGGCCTAGAACCGCTTGATAGAGGATGAAAAGGCGATCCGTGGAGTTGCAATTATTGATGAGTTTAAATTGGAAACTCAAGTTTTGATCGCAGATGAGCCTAAAGTCCTTCATGACACGACGATCGCGCTTCAAGAGAGAGCCTTGCTGCTAAGTACCTGGAAGACGGAGAAGGATTCGAGGTTGAACATCGTGAAGTTGTTTCTGAAATGCCTCTAGCATCTCAAAGTTCACCCACATCCTCTGTTGATCCTCCAGTCATCCTAGGGTATGATCCTGATAGGCCGCATCTCTATCTGGTCATCGAGGATTGCTCAAAAGGCATGTCGGCCTAACCCGGGATCCAAATTTAGGAAGGTATTTTGGACATTTCTTCTACTCTTCAAAATGTAAGAACGTTATCAAAGGACATTAGTAATATATTCTCCTATCTTTATTCAGCTTTAGATTCTGCACCAACCAACCCTCCTACAATTCTAGAAATCCACCACGATCAGGAGTCATTAACTACGGAGGCCACAACTGTGAAGATTACTTCTTTAGTTAGGGATATAGATGATGGTAGCTATGTGCTTGATGATCAACCAATGGAAGCGCATCTTAGTCATCAAAGCGATCCGAGCATTAAAGTGCCCTTCAATGTAGACGAAGATATTATTATCATGGGCTCCTCGGTTCCGACTAGTAGCATTTTGATAGGTAAGCACATGTGCCGAGAGGAACAAATAATGGAAGAAATCAAAGTCGAGATTGAGCAGGCTGAGTAGGATCGTAGAGCCGGTGGAGGTTTGGAGGGCCCTGGTCCTACTCTGATCCTCATGCTCTCTCCTGGTGGCACCATAGTTGAAACTGGAGTGCTTTATTCTTCTAGTATCTAAAGCGCCACCATTCCCCTGGTTCTGCACATAGAGGATAGTTCTGTCTCTGTAGGCTCTCAAGAGGAGACGCATCGGTTCCCCCAGCCGAAGACAAGCCAGTTGAAACAAACCAAGGAGGCAAGGGCTCAAAGAGAGCTCCAGGTGGTAGTTCGAGTGGATCTACACCAAAGAAAGTCAAGAAGATACCGAAGGCATAGATTTGCATTTTTGCCTCCTCTTTTGTAGATGGCTAGAATAAGCTTGTCTTTTGCTTTTCGTAGGCCATGTATAGAAACAGGCTTGGCCTCTTGCTTATAGGAATTCTTTGAACGGATTTTGTACTTCCTTTCTCAAAGAATAGTGTTAATAAAATTCCTCTTTTCTTTTAAGCATAACTTTGTGTTTATTTATCTAAGTACTTTAGCACTCACATTTCCATTCAATGTACTCATGAAGCTTTAGTCTCTGTGTTGAACTTGAGTCCAGTCATTAAGTCCTTAGGTCATGGCCTTGAGTCATAACCAAACATTTAGTCGAGTTCCAACATTGTGTTGTCTCGGTTAGCGGTTGGAACTTGGGTTATGCCCCAAGTTCCGAGTAGAATTGAAGTAGTTAATTGGTGGTCATCCTCCGCCTTTACTAACTTTGATTTAACTTAATAGAAACAAAGTTAAAGTGACACGAGCTTGAGCGGTCGGGTCACACTCGCTCGCTTGCTACTATTTGCATCCACACTTTGGGGATTTAGACTTGTATGCCAGCGGTCGGTCATGCTCGCTTATTGTTTAGAATCATGTCCATACTCCGGGGACATAAGTATTTTAGCGGTCGGTCACACCCATTTAGTGTTTATACTCTAGTTCACACTCTAGGAATATAGAGTTGGTTAATAGACGATCGGTCACATCTATTTAAGTAGTAGGATCTTATTTGCACTCTGGAAATAAGGACTTGTTCAAGGTCATGATGGTCGGATGACATCCTCCTTGATACAGTAAGCGAAGTCGTGGATGGGTGGAACCATCCTCTTCAAGCTTGGAAAGAAGCGAGGTCGTGGATAGATGGATCCATTCTCCTCGAGCCTTGGAAATAAGCGAGGTCGAAGATGGACGGATCCATCCACCTCAAGCTTTTGAAAATAAGCGAGGATGGGGATGGATGTATCCACCCTCCTCGAGCTTTTGAAAAAAAGCGGGGTCGTGGATGGACGGATCCACCTCTCGAGCTTTTGAAAATAAGCGAGGTTGTGGATGGACGGATCCACCCTCCTCGAGCTTTTGGAAATAAGCGAGGTCGTGGATGGACAGATCCATCCTAAATAAGCGAGGTCGTGTATGGACGGATCCACTCTTCTCGAGCTTTTGGAAATAAGAAAGGTCATGGATGGACGGATCCATCCTCCTCGAGCTTTTGAAAATAAGTGAGATCATGGATAGACGGATCCATCCTCCTCGAGCTTTTGAAAATAAGTCAGGTCATGGATGGACGAATCCATCCTCCTCGAGCTGGACGGTCGATTCATGTCTTAATTTTGGGTTTTGTACTTCAGCTTGCACTCTAGGAGCTAGAGTTGGTTGGTGAATTTTCATGTTTCAAATCTCTTTTAATTGGTTGTTGTCTACCCCTTGAGCTCGGGGTTTCATCTAGCGAGTGACCGGTCAGATAACGATCACTCTCTATTTAAACGAGTCCCATCGTAAGATGGAACTCAGCTCTTCGTACATCATGGCGGTCGCATGATACATTTAGGAATCATTAATTTGGCTTTATGAGTCTTTGATTTATTGTTGAAATAAGAAATCATGGCAAAATCGGTTACTTTATTACAAATACAAATTCTCGAATTGCATAAACGAACATGAAAAGGAAAGTAGACTGAATGAATGAAAGCCAATCATATGTAATAGCGACGAAGACTTTCGCTGTTCCATGCTCTTGGTAGTGTGAGACCATCAATGATTGATAGCTTGAATGTGCCGTCTCCAAGTCTCCGTTCGATGGCATACGGTCCTTCCCATGTCAATTTCATGCGCAAAGGGACCAGATAGACCCGCTTGAGTACGAGATCGCCCACTTTAAAGGTTCTAAGTCGGACCTTAGCATTGTATAATTGGACGACTTGGTTGCGATGTGTGGCTGCCATCAAATTAGCTTCTTCACGCTTCTCATCTAACAAATCCATAGATTCTGCAAGCAGGATGACGTTCGTCTTTGGATCATAATAAGTCACATGGTGAGAAGGTACCTAGCTCAACTGGAGTAATGGCATCAGAGCTATGGGAAAGTGCAAATGGAGTATGGCTGGTCACGAACTTATGGGTAGTTCAATACGTCGATAAGGACATGGGAACACATCGACCCACTTATGTCCAGCCTTCTCCGGTCGTTTCTTCAAAATGGACTTAATGACTTTGTTGACTGCTTCGACTTGCCCACTCGCTTGTGCATGAGGTACTACCGAGAATTTCCTCTGGATGCAAAAGCGTTGGCAGAAATTCTTAAACTCGGCACTATCAAATTGGGCCCCATTGTCAGTTACAATTGTTTGTGGGAGGCCAAAATTATATATGATGTTGTGCACAACAAAATTGATTACTTTCTTCGTCGTGATAGTAGCAAGGGCTTAGCTTTCGTCCATTTAGTAAAGCAGTCGACTGCAACAATGGCGTACTTTGCACCACCTTTATAAGAGGCAAAGATCCTATAATATCAATGCCCCATGTGGCAAACGGCCATGGGCTGACCATTTGAGTAATTTTGGTTGGCACGGATCTTGGAATTCTAGCATGTTTCTGGCACCTATCACATCTTTTTGCATAATCTGATGCGTCTCGATTTATGGTGGGCCATAAATACTCATATCTGAGTATCTTTTTTGCAAGGGCTTGCCCCCCTAATGTGATTACCACACTCTCCCTCATGCACAACATGCAACACTCGATTGATCTCGTCGTGGGAGATACACCGGAGTAAAGGAACAGAATATCTCCTTATGTATAAGACTCTATCCTGGATGACAAATCGCAAAGCCTTTTGGAGAACTTGTCTTTTCTCGCTCCTACGTTGGGGTAACATTCCGTGCTCAAGATAATTTCTAATTGGAGTCATCCTGACTCCCTCTTGACTGTTGCCTCATGAACCTAATTTGTCTCCACCAGATCAATACTTGGAGCAGTAAGTGTCTCCATAGGGACGAGTCCCATCCGCTATGCTCCGGCAGTGTTGGCCAGTTTTGGCAAACAGTCGGCCTTCTGATTTTTCTCTTGTGGTATATAGAGGATAATGTAATAGTCAAAGTTGTTCAGAACTTCCTGGATCCGCAAAAGGTAGGAGGCCAACCTTTGATCTATGGCTTGATACTCTCCTTGGACCCGACACACCACCAGTCATGTATCGCAGTAAATTTCCATAGGGTTGACTCCCAAATCCTTGGCAAGCCTTAGTTCAACAAGTAGAGCTTCGTACTCAGTTTCGTTGTTGATTGCAGGGAAGGTGAATTTTAAAGCATAACATATAGATCGCCATTCTGGGGTTTCGAGCACCACTCCAGCGCTTGAGCACCAATCGTTTGACGCGCCATCAGTGTATAGCTTATATATATGGTTGGGAGGTTCACTAGTTTCGGGAAAGTCCTCTAGTATGGTGTACTCAGCTATGAAAGCTGCAATAACTTGTCTTTGAATAGCTCGTCTTGGGGCATAAGTGATATCAAATTGACTCAGCTCAATGTTCCACTTAAGCAGCCTACCAGATGTCTCGGGTCATGTCAGGATCTTTCGTAACGGCTGTTCGGTGTAAACGATAATCAGATGAGCTTGGAAATAAAGGCAGAGCTTTCCCGAGGCTACAGCAAGGAAATAAGACAACCTCTCTATCTTTGGGTAGTTTCTTTCTGCCCCCGTCAATCTTTTGCTGATATATTAGACCGGGCATTGGATCTGATCCTCTTCTCGAACTAGCGCGGCACTAATCGCGTTTGCCGAAATCACCAGATAGACATACAACTTCTCGTGATCAACCAGCTTCGACAAGATAAGAGGTGTTGCCAAATGTTACACTAACTCTCGAAATGCGCCCTCGCACTCTTTTATCCACTCGAAATTCAGTTTTCCTTTTTTGGTCAGATTGAAGAAGGGAATGCACTTGTCCGTGGATCGAGAAATGAACCCGCTCAAAGCTGCCACCTTCCCATTAAGATTTTGCACCTGCTTTATGGTTCTGGGAGTTTCGAGATTCCGAATCGCCCAGATCCTTTCAGGATTGGATTCAATTCCTCTGGCATTGACAATAAACCTAAGGGACTTTCCAAACGCGACCCCAAAATGACACTTAAACGGATTTAGCTTCATTTTATACTATCGGAGTATGTCGAGCATCGCCTCTAAGTCACTGATGTGGTCGCTGGATAACCGCAATTTCACAAGCATATCGTCTATGTACACTTGCATAGTCTTCCTGATCTGGTTTGCAAACATGCGGTTTACGGGCTTTTGATAGGTTACTCTAGCATTTTTGAGTCCAAACGGCATCACCATGTAGCGAAAAAGTCCTAGATCAGTGATAAAGCTAGTGTGCTTCTAGTCAGGAAGGTGCATCGGGATTTGACTATAGCCAGAGTATGCATCCATAAAAGAGAAGAGCTCATGTCTGACTGTTGAATCCACCAGTTGATCGATTCTGGGAAGTGGGAAACTGTCTTTGGGGCAGGCTTTGTTTAGATCTGTGTAGTCTACATATGTCCACCACTTTCCATTTGACGTTCTGATAAGCATTGGATTCGATACCCATTCCGGGTATGAAGCATCATGAATAAACCTGTTTGCCTTAAGTTTATCCACTTCTTCCTTCAGGGTGGCAGATCTCTTTGGATCCATGCCAAGCCATTTTTGTTTCACCGAGATGTGCCGCGGGTTGATATTTAATGCATGGCTCGTGATATTCGGCGAGATCCCACATATGTCTGAATGAGACTAGGCAAACACCTCGAGGTTTACCCAGAGAAAATCAACCGATTCCTGTCCCATTTGGGGAATGAGTTGAGATTCGTTCTTTACCACTCTAGGATCATCATCGTTGTTGACCGGGGCATCAATTTTCAACTCTGCCGGGAAGCCCGGTGTTCTCTAACTTCCCCATCATCATCGTTGTCTCCAGGATCAAGATCTTTAGGAAACTGGTCGTGGCGTCCGAGCCTCGACTCCGGCGTTAATTGTCAATTCTTCATAGAGCGGACGTAGAGAGATTCCTCCACGCCCTTACCTTTCTCCTTTCACTGCGCATCTCGTAGTTTCACAACATAACAAGCGCGTTGAGTTGCCTAATCACCATGTACTACCCCGACTCCATTATCAATGGGGAATTTTAGAGTCAAATATCAAGAGGCAATCACTACCCCGAACTCCGCAAGGGACGATCGGCCTAGGAAAGCATTATAAGGAGAATGGATATCCAACACAACAAGCTGCAACATCCGGACTATATGGTGATCACCGATGCCCACTTTGACAGGTAATTCCACCATCACAAACGGTATGGTTGCACTGCCATTGAAACCATGTGTACGCGACTGACACGGTTTCAGATCCTGTGCTTTGATTAGCATTTGGTCATAAGTACGTTTGAAAAGTATGTTCACAAAACTTCCGCTATCAACTAAGATCCTCTTTATCCAAGCAGTACCTATTAGGGCAAAAATAACCAATGGATCAATAGTGGGGGCCTCGACTCTGTCGGCATCACGGTTTCTGAAGACGACGTCATTTGTCATTGTCCTCCGTTGCTTTGTGGGGCCCCTTCATTAGTACCAGTACAACATTTGAAGTCCACATGCCTAATCGAACTAGCATATGAATCCATTTCCTTCCTACTCTGATCAGGCGGATGAGGACCATTACTTATAGAATTAATCATCAGTCTCCCACCAGTACGTGCGGATTCTTTTGGTCTAGCCTGGATTTGTCCCTGATTGGGATCATATGTTCTCGCTCTATGATCCTGCGGAGCCCAGATGAACTGCTATAACTTTCTTTCTCTAATCAACATTTCAATAATATCCTATAGGTGACGACATTCATTAGTGTTATGGCCGTAACAATCATGGAATCTACAAAACTTTCCGGGGTGAATCTTCTTCTTTGATGATGGTTTCAGAGCTGTCTTCTTGTACTGCCTTGTATTAGAGGTTTGAAGATAAACATTCTCCGACGACGTATTCAATGGAGTAAATCGATCGAACATAGAAGCCCTAGGTCTCCCATGATGAGGGTCTCTCTTCTTTCCTTAACCTCCATCATCATTCTACTGACTTTGCTTATTCTAAATATTCAACTATACTTTACCGAAGCTCTCCTCGGTCTGCTTCACTGCAACATTACTTTGGATTCCTTCATTACTAAACCTCGCAACGTCTTGCTTCCTAGACTGTCTAGCTTCTTCCCTTCTCAAATACCGGGCTAACTTTTCATAGAAACGGTCCAACGAAGCGGGGGGTTTTCCAACCAAACTCGAAATCAGGATCGATCCCTTTAGTCAATACCATTAGAATAGAGTTGTCGTTAGGATTACTGACTTCAGCACAAGCAGCGTGGAACCTTTTCAGATAATGTCTTAGAGTCTCTCCTAGGGCTTGAGTAACACTGGATAAGGTATTAACATCCTTCGGTCCTGTAGCATGCATACAGAACTGCTCGACAAACTTAGTAGCAACTGGTAGAAACATGAAATAGATCTTGGTGGTAGACAAATGAAGCACATAGTCGTTATGTCGTCCAAGGAGATAGCGTAGCTTCTATACTTAACCGCTTTGTCAGCTCGAGCGGCATTCATGAACCATTCATACTTCAGAATGTGTTGGTTGGGATCCGAATTTCCTTCATATACATGCAAGGTCTGCATCGAGAATCGACGGGGCGGTTCCACTTGTAAGATATTGCTGGTGAACGGGGTATGACTTCAAGAAATCCCTCAGTCATCATTAGCGAGGCCTTGAATTTTCCTTATCATTTGGCATATCATAATTGGAATGTCATGCATCTGGATATTCAGGGCTATGGCATAGTCAAGTTCCATGTCACTAGGATGGTCCAATCGCTGTCTACGGTCCATTCAATGCCTCCTTGGCTCTTGGTCCTCATGAAAGTGAGGATCCTAAGCATGAATGTGGTGATGAGGGGCTGGATCTAATTGGTTCTGGATCTCGGCATTCAGATCTGTAGCAGCAACAGCTGCGTGATCATGAGTAATGTGGTAAGGAAGTGTCCCTCCTCGGGAGGAGGGCGTAGCTTGATGCCCCATGGAGGGACTACCCCGGCCTGCCCGATATTCATAGCATATGGGTGTCTAGACACTTCCACGTAGTTTCCATCTAATCGACGGCATGTAGATCCGCGATTGAAGTCGGATGACGCTGAGTTTTCAGAAAAGGAATAAGAGGCATGCTCCTTTGTAGATCTCCCTTGCCTTTCTTCATTCAACTGGTTCACAAGTTCTGTGTTGGCATGGATCTATTAAGTGAGCTCTTGATGGCTTTGAGTGAGCTCATGCATAAGGGTCTGAAATTCCTTTCTAGTCACTGGACTTGGTTGATCTGGAGCTCCAACTGATGCTTGGCCTACTATGGTCAGTTGCGTGGGATTTTGCCTATCCCATCCTACAGGATTAGCAACATTGGAAGCGGTTCTGGTAGTGCGCACCATGTTGAATGTAGTTCTTTTTAGATCTAGAACAATCTGAATAGAATAGAAAGAACCTCTGGAAGATGGATCTGGATCTCCTCCTTAGATTTTAGCAATCCAACAACAGCAGGGGATCCACATAATCAGAGAAAAGCGAAGTATTCTCGTGAAAGCACCAAAGTGTTTGTACCAAAAATAGGCATAACACCCTTCGGATGTAATTGAAGAGATTAGAATGAAAAAATGAAATGAAAAGGGAGGTTAATCTAACAATCACACTAAGTAAATAAGCAATAACAGAAAGAAGACAAGAATTTATATTGGTTCAGCACTATGGCCTATGTCCACTTTGAAGGATTTGCTACTTATTGCTGATTATCAACGGAATTACCACTGTACAACTGCTAACACTCAAGTTACAATGGATTTTAAGCAGAACAGCAACATAAAGCCCTTTTTAGTTGCAGTGGAGGTGCTATTTATAGGTGTAGAGCTAGAAATATCAACCTTAAATCTCGGAATAACCTTTCTCATGCGTAGGTGGGCCTACACAATCGATCTGGGGTTGTTTAGGATCGATCCATGTTATCTTCATATCGACTAAGAAATGGTCCAATCGAGCTGCGATCGATCATGCTTGTTCTAGAGTGGATTTTCAAGCTTCTGTGAAAATTTCATGGCATTTAGATTTGTAGTTTGAGAGATATGATCAATCCAAGGTTGAGTTTGCTAAGGAGGCTGAAGACTTCGTATCGATCTTTTCGCACCGATGACGTGGCGTGTGTGTTTTATGGAGATCCAAAATTCATGCTTAAGGAGCATTTCTATTGGTTTGACCTCTTCTTTCATATGCATCTAAGGCTATGCTTTTTGTATCGATGCTTTACTCTTTTTTTGTATCGATCTTCGGCCCTACTCTTCGTATCGATCAAATAAGTGATCGATACAAAACATGCAGTTGTTGGTTGAATGAAACAAGATCGCTCTAGGGGATGTTGAAGTCCATCTATGTAGGTTCAAACTTGATGGATACGAAAGATGAATCTGGATCTTCTCCTTAAATTTAAGTTATCCAACAATGGCAGGGGATCCACATAATCAGAGAAAAGCAGAGTATTCTCAGTGAAAGCACTAAAGTGTTTGTATCAAAAATGGGCGTAGCACTCTTCGGATGTAATAAAGAGATTAGAAAGAAGAAATAAAATGAAAAACAAGGTTAATCTAACAATCACACCAAAAAAATAAGCAATAACAGAAAGAGGACAAGAATTTATATTGGTTCAGCATTATGGCCTACGTCCACTTTGAAGGATTTGCTGTTTATTGCTGATTATCAACCGAATTACAATAGTACAACCACTAACACTCAAGTTACAAAGGATTTTAAGAAGGGCAGTAGCATAAAGCCCTTTTTAGTTGCAACAGTGGTGCTATTTATAGGTGTAGAGCTAGAAATATCTTCCTTGAATCTCGCAATACCCTTTCTCATGCGTAGGTGGGCCCACAAAATCGATCTGGGGTTGTTTGGGATCGATCCATGTTGTATTCATATCGATCAAGAAATGGTCCAATCAAGCTGCGATCATTCATGGTTGTTCTTGAGTGGATTTGCAAGCTTCTGTAAAAAATTCATGGCATTTGGACTTGTAGTTTGAGAGATACGATCAATCCATGGTTGAGTTTACTAAGGAGGCTGAAAACTTCGTATCGATCTTTTCACGCCGATGATGTGGCGTGCGTGTTTTATGGAGATCCAAAATTCATGCTTAAGGACCATTTTTATTGGTTTGACCTCTTCTTTCGTATCCATCTAAGGCTATGCTTTTCGTTTTGATGCTTTACTCTTTCCTTCGTATCGATCTCTGTCCCTACTCTTCATATCGATCAAATAAGCGATCGATGCGAAACATGTAGCTGTTGGTTGAATGAAACGTGATCACTCCAGGGGTGTTGAAGTCCATTGACACAGGTTCAAACTTGATGGATAGAATGATGGGTGCCAAGTGATGAGGATATGCTCATTTCGTAACGATGGTGATGGATACGAAATGATGGATGCCAATGATTGGATGCGAAAAGAACATGTTCCATATGGATCTTGATTGATCCATAACTTGAGCATACGAACTTCGATTGACTCGAAATTTGGAATGTTGCCTTTCAAAGCTTTTCTAGTCATATCGTGCTAATTGTGGCTGGATCCGGACTTGGACCAAGTTTGCCTGTATCCATCGTGAACCTGTAGATAACTGATTCACGGTGTGGATTGCCTTCAGTCTCTAGTCAAGTCCTTAGTGTCATGACCTTGCCAAAAGGTGGGATGACAACTGCTGAAACTCTGCAGGGATTATTCTTCACTCTTCTTCTCCAACACAACAGTCATATAGGAGTTCACTGTGAGGCTCCAGTGAACTTTTGCACTTGTCACTTATTCTAATCTCATCAACTTGCAACCAAATTCAACTTGTAATAGCAGTCAGTCAATAATAAAGCTTATAAAGTAGACGTAGGCTTCATTGACAGCCGAACCACTATACAAATCTTTTTGTCTCTTTATTTTTTCTACTCTTTTTACATTTATTTTCTATACTATTACTCTTGTCAGGACAAGGCTGGCGCTTTCACACTCAATGCATGGTGTTGGTCCATTTTTTGGGTTAATGGTCTAGAAATTGAATTGGGGTTTGTACAATTTTAAGGTGACTGGATCTATACCCACTACTCTATTTTTATTTATATGCATACATACACGGGAAACCATTTTTGGATCAAAATAAATTTTTTTGGATAAAAAGCATGTTATCAAAAAATGGAGTGAAATTTTGTACATGTTCTAAATGTCTCAAGATCTTTTATAAAAAATTCTGATTGATATGAATAATCTTGACTTGTTCAAAATAATATGAAAACAAATGATTTGATGATTAATGTTGTTAAATTTATATGATTCAAATATTTTTTAAGTAAGAAAGGAATTAATTGATTAGCTCAATTAAATTAATTAGGCTACATATGGAAAGAAAAAGAGATAACTTATATGAGAAATTTTTGGTCAAAAAAAACAATTAATTAATCAATGGATTTTTTTTGAAAAAATGTCAAGTAGGAGAGCACTCGTTAATTGAAAAACGGAGATAGAAAAGTATATATATGAAGATTCAATCAATAAAGAAAATTTATGAAAACCAAGATTACCTCCATTTACTTGTGTTGAAATCAAATTACGAAATTTGGAAAGACTATAAGATAATCAGGAAATCAATTTTCTTAGTCTGCAAATAGTTGCTTCATTCTTAAATCTATTTAAATGAAGAAAGTTTATCTTCATATTTATATGAAAGAGAAGATCCATTGTTATCCTTCTTTAAACCTTAATTTCCATAGTCAAATGAAATAGGGGTTTTGAGCGTAAACAAGTTTTTGGAAAAATTAATCATTTAATTTGTAGTTATAGGTTAGTCTCTCTTTTATCCTATCTCCAATTTTATAATCTTTCTTATATTCTCTTTCTCCAACAAAACAAAGAATAGTTTTGGAAAGTTCTTAAAGTTGGAAATAGTAGTAATTTTTGTCACAAGAATTCACTAACCATTTGACTCCGAGCATGTAGTTACAGATTTCCGTATTTTTGTTGATTCATAATATTATGGAGTGTTTAAGAGCATGTGTTAGATATTATGAGAGAGAGCTATGAGCTTGAGAATAACTGTTGATCTAGAAGAGAAATTTTGGGCGGTATCTATAACATTATTTCACATCAGACACACACATTCCATTGCCATAGATATGAAGTTCTTTGAGGAGATATGGAAAGATAAGCCTCTAAGTATTTCATTCCTTAAATGGTTTGGTTGTTCAACTTATTTAGATTTTGGGAGACATGATATGTTGAAGCATAAGGAGAGCAATCATATTTTGTCAATCTATGAAGGAGTGAAGAGGTATAGTTGTGGTGTAAAACATATGCAGTTAAAGCTCGCTAAAAGTCCGTAAAATCTCCGCTATAGCACATAACGCTCTCCAACCGCTACGCTATTTCAATTTAGCGCTGTTAACCAGTAGATCTGCTTTAAGTCCTGTTATTTTTCACTACACCTGCCAAATCAAAGGCTTTATAGCACCCGCTTTAGCAACATTAATATACAAAGGTTGATTTTAGTGGTTTTTTTTAGTTTTAACCAAGAAAGTTAGATTGAAGACATAATTTGAAGTCATAATTGCTATATATGTTATATACCTATAGTAGTCATCAAATCTACTCTTCATAAATCATGATATTCTTCGGTTTTATTATATAAGATTAGAAATTTTTTCATTTTCCTATAAAAATGGTGCGAGAATAAGAATAAATTAACTTTATATATTTGGTTTTATATATAATGAATCATTTCACGCTTTTGTTGTTTTCTACTTTATCACCGTTTTATCCACGCTATAACATTTTGCACCTCCACCTCCATAGAATCGTTAAGTGCTTTAACTGCACAGTGTAAAACAACTAGGAGAATTATGACTAGTAGATATGAAATATTTGATGAGAGGTCTTTGTTGAAGGTGGAGTCTCTATCAAGTAATCACAAAAGAAGGACTGAAATTTTCCTAACACATATGGATTCATTAGATTATTTCCATATTCGGAAAGATATTAGATATTCAATGATACCATGGTTGATGGGAAGATTTAGAGGTTTAAACTCTAGGTGGAGCTCAGTTACAAGAAATGCATTTCGGTTCAGTTGGTCTTATTGTTGAGCATATTTTTTTGATGATTCTTCATCTTATGCTTTGAGTAATGTGGAGCTTGTCCGCGAGTCCTAGACTTAGGAAAGTCTATAACAAAATTCTTGAAAATGAGATTGAGGTAGATAATATTGAGTATGTCCTCATTCAATATAGAAATGAGAAGGTGAAATGCGCTACTAAATTTCCGTTGGTTTCTTGAAGTTTAGTATTATCTACAGATTCGCCTCCTACATCGGATTTATTGAAACAAATTTGTATCTTTGTATACATTTTGTTTGTTGATGTGCATCATTTTTTATGCTTGAGAAAGATTTGGAAGTTCCATTTAGACAACAATGCCTAAACAAGTTCATAATGAACTTTGGCTCCATGTGGCATATACCCAACAATTTGTTGTGATGTGGTAATGAAAAGCGATTTGTTATATTTGAATCAAGGTGTAATGTTAAATTTGTATGAATCAAATATTTGCCAAAGAAGAAAAGAATTAATTAATTGATTCAATAATCAATTAATTATGCTATATATGAAAAGAAAAAAGGGAAAGATATATGAGAATATTTTTGACGAAAGAAAACTATTAATTAGTTAATCAATTAATTAGTCAATTGATTTGCAACATGAAGGTAGAAAAGTTTAAACATAGAGATTCAATTGACAATGAAAATTTATGAAAACTGATATTATCGTTATCTATTTGCACTGAAATCAAATCATGAAATTTGAAAAGATTGTAAGGTAACCAGAAATTTAATTTTTTTAGTAAACATGTAATTCCTTCATTCTTAAGTCTATTTAAATGAAAGAAGTTCATATTTATATTTGTGTGTAAGAGAAGATCCATCATTATCATGTTCTTTAGTAAATCTTAATTTCCACAGTCAATTAAAATAGGGGTCTTGAACGCTAACAGGTTTTTGAAAAAATTGACTATTATTTTTCTTTAATAAAATGAAGAACAGTTATTGGGTCCATGAATTTAGGTAATTTGGCTGAGCCGAATTAAATCTCCGTGTTCTTTCATCTTATATTTTTCTTTGTTTCATGATTACTATTCATTGAATTGACCGTTGATAATTAATCGGTAAGATAGATTTTTGAATATTCCGTGCGTAAGCCAAACATTTCATAACAGTTTGGCATTAGAACAACTTAATTAAAGTTTTGAACAACAAATATTGATTTTAAATTTCGAACATGTTAGAAGTTTCAAAATGATCCATTTCTTTTAAACGTGATGTTCATTGTGTAGATCGAACATCATTAAATTTTCATTTAGTTATGACACTACAGTACTCAGATCTGTTGGGTGTAGAATGTGGTATAAAAAAGTGAGGTGTTCTAGTTTTATATTGGAACTCCAAATCACTTACCAAAATAAGCATTTACTATTCAGCACTAAACAAACACGCAAATCGTTTTACTTTATGCTGTGAACAAAAAGGAAAATTGTAGATCACCGACTTATACTGTTCTAGTTGAAACATTTAGTTATCCATGCACAATTTTCTACTACAGTAATGCATGCTGAATGAAGAACTAAACAAGAAGTCAGTCTCATGTCAATCATGAACTGCTACTAACTGAACTGAACAATGACTACTTTGTTTCTTTTTATTCTTATAGACATAAGCTCTTGCCACAAATGGATAAATCAAGACACCAACGGCGCTCGATCCAGCAAGCAACCAGTAAAAGTAGTCGATATGAGCACTATTCATATTGTTCGAAAACCAACTCTTCCCCTTTTTGCCTGTTTCTTTATCTATAACAGAAACAAGAAAGCTACTAATGAAGCTTCCAACTCCAATCACGCTTAAATAAAATGCAAGTCCAAGACTTCTCAGTCCGTCAGGCACCTGGTCATAAAAAAACTCCTGAAGTCCAACCACAGTGAATGCATCCGCAACTCCATTTAGTATGTATTGAGGAACTAACCACCATAAAGACATTGGTATAGTTGCATTTGATTGGTTCACTGGTCCGAATTCAGCTGCAGTTTTCAGCCTTTTGGTTTCAACTAATGCTGCGATCACATACTCAATCGTGTTTATGAACATCCCGATTCCTATGCGTTGTAGAACAGTAATGCCTGTTATGGTAGCATAGTGTATTTATTAATAATAAGTACATAATTTCTGAACATGAACAAAAATTTCAAAAGGTGGTAGGCTATAAGCAATTCAGCAGTTTAGATAATACCTGTTGGTAATCTGGTGAATTTTCGCACTGCAGGCACGATGATACGATCTTAAATCAAAATAAAAGCAACACTGGAAACTCCTATAAAGCACTGGAGTGCAGCAGGTGATACTTTGAACTTGGAACCAATCCTTCTGTCTAAAGTGCTTCCTTGCTTTGTAAACAAAGTTCCAGGTTCTGCGAATGCAACAGCATATATTAAACAGCTTAACCATATTGGAATCAATCGAAAAATCTCCTTTGCTTCCCTTATTAGTTCAGCATTCACTGAATCATCTTTGTTTTGTCTAAACCTTCATGTTGTCAAATATATTTAATAATACAAGTAAAAAAGAAAAAAAAACACTGGAGGCTCTAAAGTATTAGAAAATTTTCAAGTTGAAGATTATTTGGATAGCAAGTGTGAAATGAGAGATTGATTTTAAAGGAGAAAGTTGTACTTTATTACAAACTTTTGCCTACCATTTTTTGCTTACTTGCAATTGAGATACACCTCTCCTATTTATAGTAATTCACATCTCAAATGAACGGTGGAGATGTGTTTGATCCTATGGTATACAACTTTTCTCTAGAGTTTTCTATAACTTTCATACAAAATATCTTTAGATAAGAAAACTCTAAATTCTAGTTATTTCATTACAATTTGAGAATGGAAAATTATAGAACCTCTTCTACCATGACAACATATATATAGATAATTCTATCTAAATGTTTTTTCTAACTTTCTCTAGAATTCTCTTTTAACTTTACTTCTTTGTTTGTGGGCCAAATTAAGTCCAATAATCTAGCCCAAATTCAAGTTTAATTTTCAACATCCTGCCGTAAACTTGACTTTGTCACTCCAAGCATCTTCCGCAGTCTTTGAAAGTCTTCATTTTTTAATGCCTTTATAAAAATGTCTACTACTTGTTCTTTTGAGTTAATAAACTTTGCTTGTACTTCCTTTTTTGCAATCCGTTCTCAAATAAAGTGATAACGTGTATCGATGTGTGAACTTCGTTCATGGAAGACGGGATTCTTGGCTAGAGCGATAGCTGACTTATTATCCATGTAAATTTCTATTGCATTGTGTTGTGGTATATGCAACTCCATCAATAGATCTCGAAGCCAAATAGCATGATGAACACAAGTTGAAGCAGCAACATACTCAACTTTATAAGTGGAAAGCGTCACAATTGGTTGTTTTTTTTTTGGGCTTTTTCTCAAATTCTTTTTAAAAAAGCTCTAGATCTTTCTTTCATGCTTGATTTGGCATATCCATTAATACCAAAATTAATATTATCAAGAATAATTCGTTTTCCAAAATTACCAAAATCAAGTTTGTTTCCAACATCCCCTTAAACTTGATTTTGTAGCTCCAAACATAATTTCCAATCTTTGTATTTTATGTGTTTCGGTAGAAATAAGGAAATTATCAAAACTTTCTTTTTTCTTTTCTTCTTCTTTCCCGTTATCAAAATCTTTGAGGCAATTTCATTGATGCGCCATTCATTTCGTTCTACTTCATTGCCATAGAATATTCTAAAATGTATGCACTCTAACTTCCACCTTGGTCCAGTGTCATAAATTTTGAATGAATCATATATGATATCTTTCCATCCTTTCTTAATTTCACTCTTACAATATTTGACCAATCCAATGTCTTCGTGAAATTCATCGTTGATCTCTTTGACATCCGCTTTAATCATTTCCTTTTTTACTTCTTTATTATTTTCCATTTTCATTTTTTTTTAATTTTTGCTTGTATTTTAAATCTCCTCCAATATCTTGAATTTCTTCACCTTGATCGACGATTTCATCATTTTCGTCTTCATTACTTTCGCGCCTTTTACCACCTGCATCATCTTTGTTGTCTTTATCTTCGTCTTTGCCTTATTTATTCTCTTTCATATTTAATTCCCTAGCAGTTACCTTCTTCACTTCATTGGTTTTTGTACGTTCTTCACTTGTAACATCTATGACTTTCTCTTTGGTTATCTTTGGCGAATCTTCTGCAATATTCTCCTCCATGTCAGTCTTCATTGTCTCTTTCTCTTCTTTCGCATCTTCCTCTCTCAACTCGTAGCTTTTCTTTTCTTCCTTTTCATTATTCTTTTTTTCTTCTTCCTCATTAATTTGGTTGTCTTCTTCTATTACTTTTGCATCATTATCTCGCATATTTTGTAATCGACTTTTCTTCACTTTATCAATTCCAATAAATGCATTCTCCAAATTCTCCCATGCTTCCTTACTAGTAGACGCGGTTGCTACCTTCTCAAACATATCATCATCCAAACCTTGATGAATGATAACTAGGGCTTGTAAATCCTTCTTCTTCAAACTCTTCAGTTTATCCCTTTTACTTTGGGATAAAGTGGTGACATTGATGGGTTCTTCATACTCATTTTCTACGATATCCCACACACCTTGTGATTCAAGCACCTTCTTCATGTGAATTCTCCAATTATCATAAAACCCTTTTTTGAGTAAGAGAATTTTTATAAAACTCAATCCTGTTGACATTCTTCCTTGCTATCAACTTGAATTAGCGACTGGCTCCCGTACTACTATTGAAAATTTTTAGGAGGATCTTCCCGCTCTGATACCAATGTTAGAAATTTTTCAAATTGAAGATTATTTGGATAGCAAGGGTGAAATGAGAGATTGATTTTAAAGGAGAAAGTTGTATTTATACAAACTTTTTCTTACAATTTTTTGCTTACTTGAAATTGAGATACACCTCTCCTATTTATAGTAATTCACATCTCAAATGAGCGGCAGTGATGTGTTTGATCCTACGGTATACAACTATTCTCTAGAGTTTTCTATAACTTTCATACAAAATATCTTTAGATAAGAAAACTCTCGATTCTACTTATTTTATTACAATTTGAGAATGGAAAATTCTAAAACCTCTTCTACCATGACAACATATATCTAGATAATTCTATCTAGATGTTTCTTTCTAACTTTCTCTAGAATTCTCTTTTAGCTTTACTTCTTTGTTTGTGGCCCAAATTAAGTCCAATAATCTAGCCCAAAGTCAAGTTTAATTTTCAACATAAAGAAAATATTGCATTTTATGCGAAAGTTAAACTTACTTGTCAATGTTTGGACTTTTAAACATGGACAACCAACTTCGTGCCAAAGCAAAGAAAGATCTCCCCACTCTACCAAAAGGATTCTTTATTAACAAACAATGTCGATACTTGTTGGTTCCAACCAAGAAGACGATAAGAGCAATAGCCATAAGAATACAAGGTATTCCAAACCCAATACTCCAACTAATGTTATCCTGGACATAGCTTAATATGAGAAAAGAAACAGTAGCGCCCATGTTCATGCCAAAGTACAACCAGTTGAAGAACGAACTTCTTGACTTATTCTCACTTGGGTCTGACTCACTGAACTGATCTGCACCAAAAGCTTGCACGCATGGTTTGAAACCTCCTTGAGAGAATGCAATTAAGTAAAGGGAGCAGTAGACAAATGCTAATTGGGAATGGTTGCTTAGATTGTGAAGTAAAGAGGAAACGGTTAGCAACCCCATTCCCTGCAGCAATTGTGAACTGAGTACTGTTTTCCAATGTTCAGGTAGAAGGAAAAAAGAAGAAGAAAAGCATATAGTCTAACCAGCACATACAGAACTGAAGAGATTAATAATCATCTTGTAGCGTCCAGTATAGGAATCAGCAAAAAATGCACCAAGCAGCGGCATCATTGATAACACGCTAGACCAAACATTTAATGCTGGTGCTGATGAAGCTATAGATTGGTTAAGATGGCCAGTGAAGTATGTGATCATGTTCAATGAAATGCCATATTATGCACATCTCTCTGCAATCTCTACACCTGTTACTGATTTCAACAAAGTTAATCCTGGATAAGAAATAATTACGAAAAGGGTTAGGTGTATTGTACCTATGATGAAGAATGCTGTTGTCCATCCACCTTTTCAAGGGCAGGCGACGAGGAGGCCATGAGGGCCGGCCTCATTATGTGTCTTCGTTGTGGATTACTGAAGAAACTGGTTTTTTTCTTTTCTTTTTCTTTGTTTTTTTATTATTATTTTTTTACTTTTTTATTGCTTAATATCCTCCTCCTATTTCTATGGCTATATACTAATTAATTGCTCACTTAAACTCACAATTGAAAGGATTACTTTTGACTGATTCACTATTTGTTGCCTTTGGTAATTCAACCTATTACATTTATATTTATTGTGTTGTTCATGAACCTTTATATGTGGTTTCATATTAATCATTGGATATGTCCAAGTTCTCTAGTTAATAGACTACCACATTGACTGTCATTTACATTTTAGAGTGATATTAATATGGATATCTATTATATTCTATATAAAAGAGAATATGTATTTTTCACTTTCATTTCTCCTTTTTGCTTTCATTTTGTCCTCTTCTACTTCTTAATACTATCGTGTACTAGGTTATTTTTTTCCTTTATATGTAGGTGGAAATTTTGCTCTTTTGTTGGTTGAGATTTCTTCTAGCTTTGGTTGTAGTAGTAGAATTTTCTTTTTAAATTTCATCGATTAAGGTTGTCTCCTTCAGAAAAATTAATATGTAAAATAAAACATTAAGATTACAGTTATCTTCATTAGTTATAGATAATCTATTCGCTGAATTGTTTAAGTAAAGAAATCGGAAGGGGTTTGGATTCGATATTTATGGTAATTTCAATACACATACTTTTGATTTATTTTACAATTTACTACATTTATGTATCAATTTTTCATCAATTCTAATTGGTTCAATTTTCGTACATGTTCAAATTATGTTTTTGTATCTATGTTATTAATTTTTGTCTTAATTTATTTCTCTTTTTTCTGTTATTTCCTCGTCTTCTCTGTCTAAAGTAAAATAAATTAATCCTTGAATAATTTATCTTTTATCTATTTTACCTTTAAATCCAAGTGGAAAGTTTGCTTCTTTGTTTGTTCGTGTTAAAATTCTTCTAGCTTTGGTTGTAGTAATAGAATTGTCTCTTTCATTTGTCATAGCACGCCATGATTTTAGATATGTAATATTTTATTTTTCTATATTAGTTTGTCTTATAGGGATTAATTAGTTTGACCTTAAAAAAATTACTACGTAAAATAAAACATCACTCGATCTCTAACAAGTGATCATTTTCGTAGAATCAAGATTAGAAAAATCAAGTTGAAATGTATCATTTTTTAAAAAGATAATGTGGTTGTTTTCTTTTATTGCTGGTAATTTGTTCGTTAAAAAGTCAAAATACAAAAATTTGAAGAAATTTTGTTTCAACTTTCATGGTAAGTCCAGTACATAGGCTTTTAATTTATTTTAGAGTTTGTTACATTTTTATATCAATTCTTCACCAATTCTTATTGGTTATATTTTTGTGCCTATTCAATTGTTTTGTAGTATATACATTGTTCATATGTGTTTTAGTTGATTTCTTTTCTTCATTTATTAAGTACATATAATAGTTTTCATGTTTTAGTATAATGTAGTTTGAACTTTATAATCTTTATTTTGATTATTTTAGATATCCTATTTTATAGATGACTGCTATTCTATCATGTAAAGAATAATCTATGAGACAACATGCCTATTTTAAAGTGTGGTAGGTATGACTTGATTTCTATAAGAATAATAAAATATCTTCTAACTTTTTTACCTTCAAATCAGAGTGAAAAGATTACTCTTTTGGTTGTTCGTATTTTCTTCCAGCTTTGGTTGTAGTTGCAGAATTCTCTCTTCCATTGTTCATAAAATGCACCATGATTTAGGGTATGTAATATTTTGTTTTGCTCTATATTAACTTGACTTCTTAAAAAAATTATTATGTATCACTTAGTCTCCAACAAGTGATCATATTATAGAATCATGATTAGATTAATCAAGTTGAAAGGTATCATTCTTCCAAAAAGTTAATGTGGTTGTTTTTAGTTCCAGCTAATTTGTTCGCTCAAAAGTCATTAAAGAGATTGGATGAAATTTTGAGTTGACTTACATGGTAACTCCAATACGCATGATTATAAATTCTTTACCAATTTTATTTGTTACATTGTATGATTTCTTCGTTTTTCAATAGCTATGTTTCTACCTATTATTTTTATGGATTGACTGAAAAAATATTTAAAACTAAAAGAACATTAGCTTATTTATGACGACCCAGAATTTCTGATTGTTTGAAATTCAAATATTTAAATGATTTTAAACATTTGAAAGTTAGTAACTTGAATTTCAAATATCCCTTTGTATTTGGCAATTAAATTATTGAATATAATTATTGAAAATTGGATAAAATATTGAATCTACGGTTTTATGCTTGTTAAAAATATTTCAAAGGTTTCGAAAATTTATATTAATGATACTGAAGATAAGGAAAGCTTTAAATTTGAATTTAAAAGTGTTTTTCTTGGTTTTAAAAATATATTGTTTAAATTGAATTTAAAAATAGCCTTCCAAGGCACAGTCTCCAAATTCGACGAAACTAGTTCCATTGGATCCATAATAGTGTATTATTATCTGATTTTAATGTAGTGTTTGAAGTTTTCGTGTGATCGTACGGTAGATAAACGCGCTGAATCTATATCCAAAATTCAATTTAATAACCGGTTTCAAAAAGCTATCTTCTCCATACAATCGAAATAGGACTCGAAACCTTTTCCATTGTGTTCGGAATAGGGGCATAACATTATGAACGCCTAGCGGCACGACTTGGTAGGAGATCGAGATTTTGAGTTGCGATAATTTTAGACGATTTAAATTTGAATTTTAAATATAGTATGTGCGTATTTAATATAACAATGTTTGAAAACAAGTTGTACACGTTCTCCCCTTCAAACCACTTGGCATCTTTTTGACACGCGTTCGAAAAAAATATATTATAAAGAGAACTCGAGCCGGTTAAGCAAATAAAAAAAATATAGATGTTCGAATCCCTCTTTCCCTTTAAAAATTAAATCTTTCGTGTTATATAATAAAAATTTCCTCTTTCTAAATCAAAGCAAAATAGCCGAGCGTAGAAATTCGATCCATCTAATCGATCGAAGAAGGATAGGACTTCGAACTGGCTTCGTTTCGAAGAAGTGGGTTCGCGGTGTTGGTGGCTCTCAAATCGTCGGGTAAGCGGCGTGTGGAGGCGTCATTGTTGTGAAAGGGGGGTTCGTACTGCTTAAGTGAACTAGGTCGGTGGCATGCTGCGATGTTGGAGAAGCACGAGAAGGGAGTGGAAGGGGAGCAGATCATAGTGGCGACGATGGCGAGGCGTGTCGATAGGATTTGTATGGTAGTTTGAACTGAAGGTTGTTTTGCTGTGAGGTATATTATAGTTTTTATTTTATTTATTTATTTTAATCTAAATGAATTTATATCTGTATGCGTATATTAGTATTTAGATTTACAGTAAGAAGAAGAAAAGATATATATTATTTTTACAGTGGAATTTATAAAACAGTTATCTTCTTAAGTTTATAGATTTGAGTAAAGTAAAATAATTTGTTCAAAAAAGGAATTTTTTTAAAAAATGTATTATGCTATATAAATTTTTATAAACCATTTTTGGATTCCAAAAAGTAGTTATTTTTTTACATAACATTTATGAAGAATTTTATAAACTAAGCCCAGTCAAGTGGACTGCAAATGGAAATAAATTTTAGTTTTTATAGTTAGTTTCACATTAAACCCTTATTTTTCTTTATATATATATATGTGTGTGTGTGTGTGTGTGTAAAGGTTATTTTAGTTAAGTGGCATGTTTGTTTGTGGCGTGGTCTTACGAGATGCCTTTGATTTCAAAGGATTTTGGACATTTTAATGGTTCAATCGAGTGTGATTTCTCACGCTGGTTTCCAGATTGGCTCGGATGTTATTTAACTATAATGCTCTGGTCAGACCGAGTATTATAAAGTATAGATTCTGGATGGACTGTTGTGGAGCTTAGGAGACGAGCTGGACGATTAGTCGTATTTTCTGTAGATTTATATTTCCGTTGTGCAGAGTAAGCTGTATATTCAACTTTGAAAGGACGGGATATTATAACCATCCTGAATTGTGTTGTTTTTTGTATTGTACACTGATGATGTAATGTACATAACAGATATAGTTTCTTTTGTGTAAAGATCAGTTATTATCTATTATATTTTATTCCGCTACAATGGTAAGATTCTCTTGTGTTGTTTTCTCTTCTTCTATCTTCTTCTTCTTTAACCATAATGATTCGGTTTTCCGGCATTCGATTGTTCGACATTTGATACAGTGGACGTATTGATGTCGGTTTTCGGGAGTCGAAAAATCAGATCGTTGCATTATTGATCGATTCAGCACAATTTAGAAGTTTGATCTTCATTAGTCATCAGTTTATTTAATTTAAGGTTAAATTTGTTATTTTTCTTTTAGATTTCAGAATTCATATCTTTTCTTTGAGATTTATGTTTGAAAATTAATTTTTTAATTATTTTGTTTCAATTAATATGATTACGAATTTAGTTTCCTTCATTTCTTATGTAAAAGGTTACTGGATTACAGATACATGCAAACACAGAATCTTCAATTGTTCTGCAAATTTTTTTAAAAGTAAGGTTGAATTATCATTTTTATTCGTAAGTTTAATGTCAAATTTGAATTTAATCTTAAATTTATTCGATTAGATTGACTATGAATTTGTTTTCTTCATTATTTTGCAGGGCATCGTCAGTTTATTAATGTTTACGTATCAAAGAACTCTAATTGTTTGGAATAATTCATTAGAGGAAAGGTTGATCCATTTTCATATTATCAAACGGACATATATATAAAAAATTAAGTTTGATGAGAATGATTTATTCAAACCATAAATTTTTATACCGTATTTTGGTAAAAAAATATATATTTATATGCAACAATTTTGTATTATGGTAACCAAGTTAAAAATTTTGCTTAAAATTTTAGTTTCAATTATGTGTTTGTAAATTTATTTCTTTTTAATGTTTTATGAAGTATTAGTCCACCTAAACATATATTTGTAAATCTGATATAATCCATATTAATTAACATTGAGTTTATAATATCTTTCTGTGCAACCATCAAATTTTTAGGCATCGTATAGAACAATTTAGTGAATATATACGAATTTTCAAAAAATTATCTATTGTTATACTATTTTAAACTTTTTCGATTTTGATATGTTAAGATATAATCATAGATGGAAAATATGGTTTCTCATAAATTTTTATAGGTGTATGAAATTTCAATATGAAGGAACATATCACTTAAATTGATAAAAGGAATTAATTACAATCAATTCAGTTTAATTTGAATTGAATTTTGTTGGAGCATTAATTACAATAAATTGCCTTTAATTTATATTCGGTTTACTTAGAGAACCAATCTAATCAGTTAGAGAATTAATTTTAACCTATTAATTTATATTCATATGCAAAAGTTCTAATGCATTTTCTGTTCAAAATATATAAGGGAACATATAAACTCAATTTTATGTACCTTTAAAAAATTGGTCCATACTCTAGAAGGTTGCAAGGTTGGAACTCACTATCTATTAGTACAAGAATTTTTTCGTTTCTTTACTAAACTTAGCATGAGAACAAAATAAATGAGCAGAAGATATGCCTGTAAATAATTAAAAACTTACTAAGATATTGTTTGGGCAATAACCGATTATGCTTTGATTCAACATTATATTTTGCACATTTCCTTTTACTTGGAAGGTAATGTCATGTACTTAATATATTATAAAATCTGATTATCATTTACATCTTAGATGCATAACGATCGTACTATGTTCTGAATACTACACTATGTCATACTAGATGTACGTATAAAATTTAAATTTAAATGAAACTATGTTCGAATGTAGAGTTAGTTGAAGGGTAAAGTTTGTTTGTTGAAGGAGTAGCATGAAAGATGCTTTTATTTAGCTCATTTTAGAAAGAATTTTAAAAAAATAACGACGATCTTTAATGAACATAGTTGGTGTGTAAGTTTTTTCTTTGAAATTTGTTGAAAAATCGACAATAATCCACATATGTCCAATTCAAAAAATTAAAAATTTAGATAATCAATGGGGTTAATTAAGAAAAATAAGAAAAGAAGAAGGAAACAAATATAGAATCTCGCGGCGGAATGACGAAATATGCTAATCAAATAAACAGTTCATGTAGCTGTTTACTATACTTTTGATTATAATTTATAAAACATTTATCAGATTAATATATACAACAAAACAAATAAAATAATGCAATGGAACAAACAATGATGGAATAATACTAGTAATAATATACTAAATCTTTGTTTTTGTCTTTCAGAGAATAATCTTCGATAAGTTGAAAAACGCAGGACTGACCCGAACGTAATGAAAAGACAAAATACTCGAGCCAGGACTAAAATATCCCTATGTAAGTCAAATCAACAATGCAAATAGTATGAGTATCGTGGCGTCAGAGATGTTTGTGGGATTTTACATCTCATATCCAGTGTATAATGTGCATGCAATAACTCAAAGAATGTTACGTGATTTTTAATTTCTTAAGGACCCATCAAAATTTTTGTATGTAGTAGAATACGCTATATATATGTAATATCTAATCAATAAAATAAATATTTTTCTTAGCGTTAAGGATTTACATTAATCCTTCTTAAAGCATTTTAAGCATTATCATACAGTTTGCATATAAAACACCAGTAAACCGTCGGTGGATAGGGATGCGCCGTGATACGCCAACACTAAACTAAAATCGTAGTAGTCTCGAATAAGGATAAAAGTATGACAAGGCACGTTAGGCAATGCCCAAGGTAGGATACTACCAGTTTACCTTTCCCGATTGGTGGTAACATATCATAACCATGATCACCCACCGCATCCAACACTCCCAAAATCAGAGGGTGCGCACCAATCAATCTCAATGTAAATGATGGTAATATAAGAAGTGTGTCCGCTAGTGGCTTGTCCACTAGACTGGTACGACACCTATTTTAGTCATTTCAAATTGACACAAGTGTTAGGCCAATCCATCGTCGTTTTTTTCTTCAAATCCTGCAAATGTACGCAAAATCTATCCACTTCGTTTTGGACCGTCACTCCACATACACAGTTATTAAAGTGGTTTCAATATTGATAGAGAGTATGCCAATAAGAGGCCTCGGTCTTTTTAACAACCCAACATCGTTTTATACACCAGTTGATTCTTTTACATTTTGAAAACACTTCGTACTTGATATCAAAACATAATATTCGCTTTAAATCAAATTCATTTCGAAATCATCATATTTACTCAAAATATGTCATGTCATTTCAAAATCATTTTCGCCTTAATATCTCGATTTTAGTTCCCAAATTATTCAAATTTCCATTTGGGTTATAAATTTATTCGATGTAATTCGTATTTAAATCCATGATTTGAACATTCCACACTTGACCAGTTTGAATTTTTGAAAAATAGTTTGAATAGTTTTAAAATAGTTTGAATAATTAAATAGTTAAAAATAGTTTAAGTGGTTAAAATGGTTAAAAATAGTTTAAATGGTCGGAATAGTTTAATATAAAATAGTTTAAGTATTAAAATGGTTTATATATCAAAATAGTTTTTAAAATCCAAAACGATTTGAATATTTTAAAAGATAGATCTAAAAAGTTTATATCAAAATAATTTATTTGAAAATAGTTCAAACTCAAACTGATTCAATTTCTAATTTTTCAAATTAAATCGTTTTTAAATTTCCATTTCGATTTTTATCAATTCCGAATTTGATTTTCAAAACATTGATCCAAAATACTTAAATCAAATTTACTTTCAATACCACATTTGAAATACAAATCTTCAAATATAATTCAATTCCGAGCTCAGTTTCGAAATAGTTCGATTTCCATATATTTGACTTTTCTCATTTGCTTAAAATCAAATCATTTAAATAAATTTCAAGTCAAAATTTTTAAAATCATTTAATTTAACCAATTCGGCGTCCGTATATAATTTTTTAGCTTATGGCCAAGTGTTAAGTTATTTCAATTTAATTTCTGGGATGGATATATATCATTTCACAGTGTCATATGTATATATCATTTAAACCTATTTCTTAATTTATTCGAAATAATTCAATTTATAATTTTATATACTTTAAATATTATGCAGGGTGATAACAGAATATATCACAATAAATAAAAGTCCAAATGACCCAAATAGTCAATCAATAACATCCATCACAATCAATCATCCAAATCAGCCAATAATTCAGAACAATTACATAGTTATCAAATTAGGTATTTTATCGGCAATTAAATTTCAAATTCAAATTTCACCATCAATTTTGATTTTTGATCGTTAATTCGAATGACAATTAAAGTTATCAAACAACAATCAATAAATTTATATCACTTCGTAATTTTGAATTTTACTAGCATAAAAATATTTTAGTACACTATGCGTTATAAAACACTCACCTTTATTTTCTATTGTCGCCGAGACGTTCCATTTTGGAAATAAAACCGAACAATTTCTGATTTTAGCCCAAATTTCGAAAGTCTCTAAATCTGTCCAAACCTATTTCATTACGAAGCTCTCGTCGTCGTGACCACAACGCAAAAAGTTTCATTCCAATCAGCCCTCGTATGAATGAATTACGAATTTTAGAAGTTATTGAACAATTTTAAATGAATTAAAATAAACTAATATAAGTTAAAATATTTACAACGATACCATCTCTCTCTTAAAAAATCCCCTATACATGAATGCCAAACCCACTTTGCCATGCACGTTGCTCGAGTGACATGGAGCTGCAGTCGCCTATTCACACATCCGAGAATACCGATGCACTTCTCACCTCGAACCCGACCATTTCCTCACCGCCACATCAACTCCAACGTAGCCGTACGATTCACAACTTACTGCAGGTCGATGCGGTCGTACACTATCGTATTCCCCCAAGTAGCCGCACACTACCAAATTCCTGCTCGAGATGTTAAATTCTGCTAAAAGCTCGAATTCGACCTCCATTACTCGATCAACGGCCGAAACTCGAAAATTCCCTAACCCTAGCCTCCTCCTAAATGTCAGCCTCCCCATTTAGTTGTCACGCCCACTAAAAACATGCACACGTGGAGATCTAGGCACTATCCCAAAGAATCAAGCTTTTTAATTTAAAGAATTTTATTTCAATTGATTTGGATTTTCAAAGGAAGTGGATTTCCATTTTTTTCATGTGGGAATAAAATGAACGAGATAGGGGAAAACAATTTTTAAAATGGAAAGTGGGCATGATAGTATAGGTAGGGTGGCGTATTTAGGTGTGGGGTGGCTGGAATGGAAAGAAAGTGGCTGATGGTTTGACTTTAAACATTTAAAATATATTTTTTTAAATTCGAAAATATCTAGCTAAAATTTTCGAACCCCAATCGAGATGTGCCGTTAGGCGTTCATAATGTTATATCCCTATCACGAATGCAATGGAACAAGTTTCAAGGTCAAATTCGATCATATGGAGAAGATAGCTTTTTTGGACCCAATTATTATATTAAATTTTCGATATCAATTTCAATGCTTTTCAATCCCGTACGGCCAAACGATAACTCCGAACGCTATAAAATTTGAAATCCAACAACGATACACTATTATAGATTCAATGGAACTGGTTTCATAGAAATCCTAGACTGTGCCTCGATAGGCTATTTTTACGCGTGAATTAAAATATAAAAATTTCAAATTTCAAATTAATTGCTTAAATTAAATTTTTAAGTGTTGACAATCTTCATCCATATTTAAATAACATCTAATTCAACTTTTGAAATCATTTCATTCATATTTAATTTAGGATTCGATTATTTAAATAATTTCTAATATTAAATTTTACAATTTAACTCTTCAATGAATCACCATATTTCAATATAAGTCATTTAACTTATAAAATTTCATTTTAAAACAAATTCAGATAATAAAAAATTACTTTCATTTCACAGTAATTTAATATTTTATTATCAATCCCAACTATTGGTTATAAAACATTGAATACATAAAATTTCATTTTATTACTCGTTACCGCTACAATCTCCCAAAGTAGTTATTTCAAAAATTTATTCAAGTTCATATTCAATAACTTACATTAATAAATCATTAAATTTTATTTTTAACCATTTTTATTCAATAATTAAATCAAATTGCATAATTTAAATTTATTAAAAATGCGGGTCGTAACATTCTCCTCCAATTAAAACTTTTCGTCCTAAAAAAGGACTAAGTATGGAATTTGACACTTGATATATTTCATTCAAAATAATCAACTTATAAAACATTACAAATCTTATTTACAAAACCATTACTATGCTCTCACTATGACATTTCAATATCGGTTTATGGAATTTATAAGTTAGTTATCAAAATAAGCTATAAAAATTTTAAAACTTCAAAAAATTTCTAACGCTCGGACAGAAAATTACGACAGCGTCTCCTTTGCGTGGCTCAATCCAAATTTTTTTACAATATAATATATGACCCACATATACCCAATATATATCAAATATACATCTCATCTCAATGATGAGACATCCCCTATGGAATAATATAAAAGCACGATATGTAATCCGAGATGTGCACCTTATTATTATTAATACGAGCGAGTCGCTCGTATTAAGCAAGAAAAAGCATATAAAATCCACATATACGTCCAAACGGTCTTCATATGTACCTATCTTAACTTAATTTAGAATAACAGTCATTTATAATGATATAGAAGACATGTATAAGTTTCATAGAAGCATACAACATGAATTGTAAACCCAAACCATTACATAAGCGTTAACTTACGACAAAAAACAACCATATATAATAAACATTTATAACGATGATTTACAACCAAAAAAACCATTCAATTATTAGTATTCATCCGATTAATTCATAATGATATGAATTGACAATATCTAATGCCAATATTTAATTTATACACTTCATTATCATTCAATTTTTATTAACATTTAATAGGTTTACTTCCAACTTATTCAAATCTATTCCATCATGCATTCAATTTTATTCAATTTAATTTGTTAAATTTAGTTGTTTCATTGTACGTTTAGCAACGTCTCATATCCATTCATTTATTCACATTCATTCTACACTTAAGTTCATTTTTATTTTAAATCGATGTTATTTCATTTACTCATTTTCTTAATACAATTCACTAACTTTTCCAATGTCCTCAATTTATTTAGCATCTTGTTTGACTAACATTTATCGAAGTTATATGCCATGAACTTTACTTTAGATTTTCGTGAAACATTTGAATTCTAATGTTCATCTCCATTTTCAGCATCAACGTCATTAATGAATTATTTCTTATATCCCTACTTAAGTTTCTTTACAACTTAATTTACATTTTTTTCACAATTTCATTTAAAAACAAATTTGTTTGTGAAACATTTTATAATCATCACTTTAGTTTATAATCATTCTATAAAAGTCTAACTTCTTGTATATGACTTTATCTAGGTCTATAATTATCTCAAAGTTAAAAATTCAATTTCAATATTTCTTTGCAAACCCCTATTCAATTTTATAACCAATTTGTAAAGATACTATTTATTTCATTCGTCTACTTTCTTAAGTTCCACTTACTTATTTCATTTAGTCATTAATCATTGCATAATATAGTAATTAAGTATATAACATTTATTATTACAACTAAATTTCCATTTATATACATTTTAATTGCTTTTAAGTTTTGTTTACTTGTATAATATCGACTACATATCCAAATCATCATTTTAACTTCTAACATTTGGTAAGTCTTATTATATGTTATTAGAATGCAATTTGGTATTATACAAATTAATGTGATCCATTTTACTTAATTAGAATGTTCACTATTTTAACTTATTCAAATTTTCTTTACTTTTAATTTAAGAGTTGCAAACTTCAACTCTAAATTTCTCAAAACACTTAGCTTAGATTTCTTAATTCTCTTATTTTATAAGTTCTAGTTACTCAAATATTTCATTTCATCTAAATAATTTGAAGATTATTAATTAATAGAACTTTAAATTTTAAATACCAGGTTCATTTCAAATTATTTGAAAAAGTTTATATACTTATGTCTTTTGTATATCAAATCATACTTTTGGAGTGTAAATCAAAATCCATTTATCGAAACAATTTCGTAGCAAAGCTATGCAGTCATCACCGAAATTATTTTCCATCAATAGATGAGAGGAGTACTGAGATGACCCGACTTCCTATCTCCAGGAAATCGCATCATCTAGAAGAAAGAAAGGGATAGAAGAAGAAAAAGAAAGAGAAAGAAGAACACAAACAACATCAGAGAACTCACAACAGAACGAATAAAATATAATATATCACATAAAATATTACATAGTATCTTATTACATCAGAGTACACAACTTAAAAAACAGATAATAGACAGTTATAAACTTCTGTCTAACTATACAATTCAAAATACAAGAGAAACAGATACCAAACAAACACAACGGAACCATAATATATCTACACGTCGAAGACTCCTGCTCCATATCTCCTCCAAAATTCATCAAGCTAACCTGATCCACTTGACTACTCATACATAATATGAGTACCCAAGAGTTTAATAAAATAGAAAATAAACGCTCGGGTCAGACAGGGGTCTGGTGTGAGTAAACGGTTTAAAATTGCTTAACTTTAGAAAAACTTTGAAAATAAAAGGTATCACGTAAGACTTCCCACACATAAACATGGAAAAGTTTTTACCTTACGCTAACCAAAACATTTGATAGGAAATCCAGTGGAAGCCTCCCCCACTTTGATGCTCAGAAGCGAACATCGATGAAGCTATGCAGTCATCACCGAAATTATTTTCCATCAACAGTTGAGAGGAGTACTGAGATGAACCGACTTCCTATCTCCAGGAAATCACATCATCTAGAAGAAAGAAAGGGATAGAAGAAGAAAAAGAAAGGGAAAGAAGAACACAAACAACATCAGAGAACTCACAACGGAACGAATAAAATATAATATATCACAGAAAATATTACATAGTATCTTATTACATCAGAGTACACAACTTAAACAACAGATAATAGACAGTTATAAACTTCTGTCTAACTATACAATTCAAAATACAAGAGAAACAGATACCAAACAAACACATCGGAACCATAATATATCTACACGTCGAAGACTCCTGCTCCATATCTCCTCCAGAATTCGTCAAGCTAACCTGATCCACTTGACTACTCGTACATAATATGAGTACCCAAGGGTTTAATAAAACAGAAAATAAACGCTCGGGTCAGACAGGGGTCTGGTGTGAGTAAACGGTTTAAAATTGCTTAACTTTAGAAAAACTTTGAAAAGAAAAGGTATCACGTAAGACTTCCCACACATAAACATGGAAAAGTTTTTACCTTACGCTAACCAAAACATTTGATAGGAAATCCAGTGATATTATAATAGTGTCTAGGGTTTTCAAGTAAATATGAAATAGCCGAAATTGTTACATGATTAAATTCCAGCTACTAGCCACAAAAGTGGGTAATACAATCAAAACCGTAGGGTCTCGTAGGAAGAATGGATTTCCATCAATGGCAGGGCTACTGGGGTACCGCCCGTCACAGTACGTGGCCTAGATCAACGTACCGAGGAGTACGCCCGCTCCCCTGCAATACAAGGCCGGAACCATTCCTTACCGAACAGTCTCGAACAAAACCAGCCCGTAATTGGTGCGACCAACCACACACTAAACCGAAATAGAAAGGGACCTCTAGACAGGGGTAAATCTCACTCTCAAGTGGTAGCTACCCACGGAGCCTTGCTGCACCTCCCATGTTTTAGCCATTCCCGGTTGATGAAGCTTGAGGTTGCGATCACCTTTGTAGAACTCATCTATCTTAGAATGCTCATCTTCCACCTGACGATGTTCTGAAAGCATTCAATCCATACAAGTTCGTTCCGGGTTCGAACGAAACCTAAGGCACTATCTCGTTGCACTCATTATTGGAATCACCCTCAGAGTCAACGACAATAACCCTTGCACTCTAAACCACCATCTCGAATCTATAAGTACTATTCCGTCAACTCATTACGGAATCACCCACATAGTTATACTGACGTATAACCCTTACACCTCGAGTCTTCACTTGCTCCACTTGGATTCCCGACCTAACGTTTAATTGGAATCGATGTGGTTTTCGGATATCCAAATATGGAAATCCGATCCCGGTCTCACCGAAACCAAACGTCATTTTAATGTCCAAGTTGTACTTAAGGGTGTTAAACAGTTAAAACTTACATACAGGATGATATGTAGACAGATAGATGAATCATATTATCACAAGAGATAATTCATATCAATATTCATCTTCACAAAGCAGCATATCACATATCATACATGTCCAAATCATCCAGTATCAACCAATCAAACCAATATAAATCATCCAATATAAACCAATCCCCAAATATTGATAATCCAATATGAATCAATTAACCAAAATTACTTAATCAACCCATATTAATCAAACATCCAAAACAGAATTGATTATCTCTTAATCAATTGGATTACCATAATCCTTCTTCATTTAATATTATTCCAAATAAAATATATAATCATCTCAAATGATTTTCCTTAATTAATCTTCCTTGATTAATTATATTTAATTACATTCAAGTAATTATCCTTAACCATATACAGTAATTAAATCTTAATTACAATCATTAATTACAATAATTAATGATCATTCATTTACTTCTATTAATTAACTATAATTAATTGCATTATACCTCAATAAATTACAATAATTAATCACCCTTAAATTAATTATTTATATTAATCAAACTTGATTAATATCATTATTCGCATTAATTAATGATCCTTATTAATTAATAATACTTTAATTAATTAACTAATTAACTTATAATTAATCAACTCATTAATCATAATTAGTAATTAACAATTTGTAATTACTTAACTTAATTAATTAACTTCTTATTTAATTATTTTCTAATTTAATTATATTAATCCTTGATTAATTAATCCAATTAATTAATCTTTAATTACTTATTTAATAGTTATTATTGAATTCAATTAACAAATAATCCTTAATTAATTACTTCATTAATTAGTTACAATTTTAATTAATTTCACTTAGTAATTAATCTTAAGTTAAATTCATTAATTATTTAATTAATCACATTAATTAACTAACTAAATAAATAAGTAATTAACTCTTAATTACTTACATAAGTAATTATTTCTAGTTACTTCCATTAATAAATCTTAATTAATCTCTTAATTAATTACTTTACAAATAATTAATTCCATTATTAAATAATTCTTAATTAATTAATTAATTAATTACTCCATAATTAATTAACTTTTAAACAATTAATTTAATTAATTCTTAATTAATAACATTATGTGATTATCCATAATCACTTCCACTTTAATTACTCTCATGAGTAACTTCTCTAATTACTTCCATAAGTAATTACCATTCTAATTATATTCAATTATTAACCATTGATTACTTTATTAAGTAATTACACTTAATTAATCCAAAATTAAGTGATTATTTAAAAATTAAATAAATAATCAACTAATTATTTAAAATTAATTAAACAATTAATTAATTAACTTCTTATATTAAAGAAAATCTTTAATAAATTAAGAAAACCATAAATCTAAATCAAACTTAACTTATTAACAAATAAGCATTCTTAAGTTATTTATTCAAATAATTTAACCTTGTTTATTTCTATAAATAAATTTTTTAATTTTATAAATCTTATTAATTCAAAGACAAATTATTAACTTGGTTCAAACAATCATAACAATAACCTTACTTAAAGATAAAGCATTAAGAAAAACTTTTAAAACACTTTAAATTATCAAGTTTAACTAATTTATTTCAATATAAATTGAAAATTTGTATTAAACATTACTTCACAATTTCAACTTAAATTTAAATTCAAATTCTCTTTTTAAATTTGAATTTTTAAAACATAATTAAGATAATTATTTTTAAGATCAAACATCTTAAAATATTTTTATATTTAAATATAAATTCAATTTACATTTAAAAAGATTGATTAACCTTTCTTCTAAGAAACAAGGTTTAACTTGAAAATTCTTTTCCTTTTATAAAGTTCAATTTGATTTATTTACTAAGAATAGCATATTCAGTTTGTAAACTTATTATTTTTATACAAACTTGAGCATTAAACAAGCATTGCCGAAAGTCTCGGGTCAAACCCGAGTAAAATTACAAAAGAACTCGAGCAAGTCTCGAAGCAAACCCAACTCAACACGGCTTCGAGTCCTACCCAGCACCCTCACGAGCCAAAACCCGAGCTCCATTCGTCTTCCCCAAATGATATGCCCCGAACCCAAAACCATGCACAACATCAACACTCGTGCACATCTCCAAACACCTCCAACCAAACTGGGTTGTCGCGACCATCGGCATCTACCATACTACCACTCGCGAGCCACAAAATACACCCAGATCCATCGAAACAAACTCGAAACAAAATTCGACCTCCACATCAAAATCTGCAGAACAACTCGACCCTAAACCCCTCCACGGCCATCACCCTGACGCCGACCAACCCCTGCCGTCCTCACCATCGATTCGCCACATCCCGAGCATCGTTCCTTCAAGAAGCGATCACCTCCGGACCAACATTCACGTCGAATTCACCTCTACAGTAAAGCCAGCAAAAAAAACTTAGACCCTACTTACTTCAATCCCCAACAAATTACCCAACTGAAAAATTCTTATGCATTTTTCCTAAAATCTATAGCTTACAAGCTAGCTACGATTCAAAAATCAAATCGAATTAATGTACATATTATCAGAAATCTACAAAATTCCCAATTTCATTTAAACCCAAATTTCAAATGAATTGCTAAATTATAAATTACAAACTTCGTCTCTAAATTCATGATTTTACATCAAGATTACATTCATATAGTTAAATTTTAAATTTAAGATATTAAATTTCTAACCAAAATTTAAGTTTCACTGTAAATTTTACTTTAAACATGATTTGAGGTATTTAAAAATTCTAAATCTATTTTATAACCTCCATCATATAACTACAAACAATTTTCATTCATATACTTAAGCCTATATGGAATTAGATTTATAGATATTGAATTTTTTTCAGCAAAATCATTTACTGTAAACTAACAGGGAACAATTTGAATGTAAACAGACAAGTTCATAACATAATCATACCATCATACTTAAATTCAAGCAAAGGAACTTCGATACAAGTAAATATCAATCACATGCATGTCAATGAAAACATATCAAACCGTTTTTTTAAAAATTATTTACTCACATGTTTTGCAGAGCAGAGAACAGAACAAGCTTTGATTTACTTTGCTAAAGAAAAACTTGCATGTTTGAAATCCTTTGATTTAGAATGTGAAATTGTTGATACTGCTGTTGAAATTTCTGAGTTGAATCTTTATTTGGTTTGCAGGTTGATTTCCGTTTGCATTTTAGATTGATAATTCTTTTGCATGCAGATTTAATTGATGTTGCAGATTGATTTGCAGATTGACATTTACTTCAGATTTTGATTTTGTGTTTAAATCTTTCAGGTTTGAAAAAGTAGTTTGTTGGTTGCCATTTATTTGAGTTAAGGAAAGTAAAGAAAATGAAAGTGTTAGAAAAGGAACTTGTTTTCTTCTTAAAAATATTTATTAAAAAAAATTAGACTTATATGTTGCCACATGTTCTTTAATTCAAACAAATGTCATTTGCATGCACTTCTCAATTTACAAGTGTTAGACTCTAATGTATTAAATTATTTAAATTATAATGTATTCATAAAGTATTTATATGTATTTATGAAATGTTTATATGCATTAGTGAAATGTTTTTATGATAATAAACTTTTGAATTTTAATAAATACAAGTGTGAAATCTTTGTAACTCTTTATTTTATAAATAGATTACCTTTTAAAGAAATATTCTAATACTAATAAAAATGCAAATAATTCTTATACATGTATTTAAAATCTAAAACATTTATACATATGCATTTATAATCATTTTAAATCTAACCAATTTAAAAGAAACAAACAAAGCTAGTTTAAATTCCTTTTTAAATTATCATATTTAAAATAAATAACAAATCTTATACTTTGAAAACAAATGAATAAATCCTTTTTTTATTTTAAAACAAAGCTTTAAATTATAATTTCATACATATACAAATTATCAATAGATTAAAATTAAATTTCAAAACAACTCAAATTATAACATATACAAACATATATATTACAATTTGCAAAACTCAATCTTTAATTTGAAACAAAAGATCTCCTATTCACAATATACCAAATATATATATATATATTATAAATAGAATAAAAATTTATTAGCTTTGACAAACAAATCTTATCAATATTTCCAGATTAAAATTCATTAACCTTTAAAAAGAATAAATTTATCATTTTAAATTAAAATTATAAAGAAAAATTATCAAACCAGTTAAATTATTTGTACATATTATTAAATTTATATTGCCCAAAATTCCGGGTTGTTACAATCCTCCCCCTTAAAAGAATTTCTTCCCCGAAATTTAAAAGCAAAGGTAATTTAATAACCCAACAAAGATTTTAATTTCAAATAGCAAAGCATACTTAACAAACAGTAACTAACAATCAAAGCAATCAAATAAACAAACAAACTTGACTAATTATTCTGACACTAATAAGAATAAATGTCTAATACTATCTCGAGTTTCCCAAGTATAAATCACCAAGAGACTCGCTCTACAAAATCCAACAAACTGACTATACAACCAAAATCCAGAGCTTCACTCATCTCTAGACCCATCAATCTGAATAGAACATCAGACTATATTCAAGTCCAGCTCAACTTCTAAATCCAACTGAACTACAGATTCAACAACCAATCGATGAATCATACACGTACTCCCTTAGAGATACGTGATACACAATGAATTCCAACTATCCAAACTGGCAATTCAATCAAATCCTATCAAACACAGATAAGAAATCTCAAATGCCTCAGCACTAACCAACCAATCTTATCCAATTACTGTTCTCTTAACCAGAGAAATCTTAACAATACTGAAGTCTCCAACTTCGAATTCCAAAACTCCTTATCCCATATCTGCATAACTCAACAGACAATCCTGGGCTGCCAATTTCTTTCGATCAGCTCAACCTATGCTGATACTTCAAGAAACAACTAGACAAAAACAAACCAGATTCTGGATCCTATTCAACAGAAAAGTCTTCCAAAATCCGTCGAAATCCAGAATACAAGCTCTACTCCTCAAGCAATAGCAAACAGAACTTGCTTCCTTCCTTGCACAGCTGCTGCCTCACTTCCGCTGCACAACTCTGATTCTGAAATAGATAAGAATACTGTTGATGAACACAAGTATAACTTATCCAATATATCCGGGAAAACTTTGTTCATCAAATCCATAAAAATCTAAGTGACACATCAGACTTGGTCAGACAACCTCAAAACAGAATTCTATTCAAAAGCTAGATCAGTCCATTTCCAATTCCAGAAATAATTCTGAGCTGCTATACCAACTCTTTTCTCTCCAAAAACCATCCTACTACCAGGCTAACTACCAAAATTACTTCGGGAACCAAAACAATATGGAACTCAATTCCAGATGCAGATAATCTTCTAATTACTTCAGTAGCTTCTACTTCCTTATGAGAATCCTCAGCCTCAAACAAATGAATGCTCAAGAAAAATTTCCAAACTAATCGCAAGTCACTTTTGCGATCCTACATAATTCGGATTCCAAAGAAACCGTTCTCTTTTTACCAATAGAAAAGCTTTAAGCTTTCCAAACCAGGTTAACCTTTTAAGAAAACATCACCACCTTCAGCCCGGACTGCTGAAAGAGAACCACAAGATTCCTGAATCATCAGAGAAACAGACCACACTGCTGCTTCCAAACTCTACTTCGATGATACAGCAAAGCTAAAAGACCTTCTTGTCAGCACACCGAACACTTCGAGTTGCCCTGCTATCACAGATAACCAAAAACTTCTAATCCAAAGGTTTCTCCAAAACCCAAAACCATCAACAAACCATGCAACGGACTTCCGAGATTGGCAGCAACTTCTCAAGAAACTCGGACTCCAAACCAAGCATCCATATCTCGCTTTCCTTAGGGAATGACAGATGAGACCATGCCAAAGCAAATAACTTATAGACCTTAGTCTCATATTCCAAAACGGCCAACCTCCTTGCTAGAGATCCAACAACTTCTACACAGACGAGTCCTCCCTACAGCAGGTAAAGACTGTTCCTCAACTACTACTAAAACTGCTTCAAGAGAAAACACCTTCGGAAAATATCCTAGGATACTGCATCTCATCACGCAGTTACCAAGATATCATTATTTACTTCTGCACTTCCATCAAATCCAAACTCAAGAAAAATTTGCTCACCCGAGCGAAATCCAAACTTATACTTCAAAGATGAACTCCGAATCTTCAAAAGATTTCCTTCGGATATCAGAGAAACCCTCACTCCAAACTAGAAATCTCACTCGAGACGGTATTAGGTCTACAGTCTCGACAAATACTTCCCATCCTCAAACATATGGACCTCTTCCATCAGTGGTAGTCGTGTTACGCACACACACCACTACTCCATCTACCTCTAAAAATTATGTTAGAAAATCCGAACAGATAACCCAACAGATTAGGTAGATATATATATATATATATATATGTATATATATATATATATATATATATATATATATAGTTATATATAAAAATTACAAGTACGCTCTCTCAAGAAAGACACCACTCCAGAGCCTAGGTATTCACTCAACCTACTACTCTCTAAAGAAAGACACACTTCAGAGCCTAATGCTCTGATACCAAATGAGACGACCCGACTTCCTATCTCCAGGAAATCGCATCATCTAGAAGAAAGAAAGGGATAGAAGAAGAAAAAGAAAGAGAAAGAAGAACACAAACAACATTAGAGAACTCACAACGGAACGAATAAAATATAATATATCACATAAAATATTACATAGTATCTTACTACATCAGAGTACACAACTTAAACAACAGATAATAGACAGTTATAAACTTCTGTCTAACTATACAATTCAAAATACAAGAGAAACAGATACCAAACAAACACGGCGGAACCATAATATATCTACATGTTGAAGACTCCTGCTCTATTTTTACTCCAGAATTCGTCAAGCTAACCTGATCAACTTGACTACTCATACATAATATGAGTACCCAAGAGTTTAATAAAAAAGAAAATAAACACTCGGGTCAGACAGGGGTCTGGTGTGAGTAAACGGTTTAAAATTGCTTAACTTTAGAAAAACTTTGAAAAGAAAAGGTATCATGTAACGACCTGATATTTTCAACCATTCGCATCCATTATAAGTGTATAGGTAGACACTCATGCCGGAATTGAATTGCTCAAAATACCGCGTTGTAAATAAAAATTTGGCAAAACTCAGAATATACAGTAAATAAAAATCACAGATCACAGACACAGAGTAATAATAATGCAGCGGAAGTAAAAGAGATAGTAGTTCATGAAGCTACTATATAAATATATCAGAGTTACATTAGATAGAACAGAAGAAATAAAGTACAAAGGGACTCTCACTACATAGAAGTCTACTAATACAAGAGCTGAAAGGAACAACAAACTGCAAAAGATAAAACTTGACAAGTAGATAATCTCCAGCGATACCAATCTCCAGAAAATGGAAATATAAATCTGTGAATAACTCAGGCTGACCCGAGCGTAAATAAAAATACAAACACTAAAGTCAGGAGATATATACTTATACAATGTAAACCAACTCAAGTGAACTGTAGTAAAGGTACAAGTAACTTAGAAGATGCTTGGGACCGCCCATCCTCTAAGGATCCGTTAAACTATTTACTATGTAGTAATATACGCTATATACAGTAGTGTCTAATCAGTAAAGTATAATCATATAGAAAATAGCGTTAAGGGGATGGTGAACCTTAACGCGGTTGCATCTTTAAAACCAAAATCGCAGTGGGCTCGATATAAGGAGATGACACGGCACGCGAGGCAATGCCAGGGTGGATACACCATTTGCACTCCCGTACCAGTGGTGACGGCAAGCCAGCAGCTTCCGCGCACCTCGAACAATACCCCCGAATCAATGTTGCGCCACATATCGAATCACAAAAGTAATAGAATGGTTTCCGATGGAGCATGCTCGATGAAAGGGTGCGACCCTTTGTGTAGCCTGGTATAGCTCCTGTTTTAGTCATTTATGCCAACCCACGGGAGTTGGGTCCACGTAATATACCTCGAGAACATCGCCACCATCCTACTTCATTCTGGAATCTCCACCGCGTACATAGTTGTTAAAGTGGTTTTCGGTATTGGCCGGCTATAAGACAATATCCGATCCCGGTCTCTTTAACAGCCAATCGTTATTATAACCCGTAGCTATATCCTTAAAACAATATTTTATACTTCAAAATAAAATATCATTTCAACCCAAATCTTTATCAAAATAAAGATTAAATCGTTTCCAAACCATTTCAATATATCATCATACCATATCTTTCAATTCAAATATTTATCAAAATAAATATCAAGTCATTTCTAACCATTTCAATATATTAAATTATCATATCCTTTCAAAACTTCCTTTCAAATCATTTTAATATATCAAAATATCATAACCTTTCAAAGCTTCATTTCCAAAATATCGTATCTTTCAGAACTTCTTTTCAAATCATTTTAATATCAAAATATCATATCTTTCAAAACTTCGTTTCAAATCATTTTAATATATCAAAATATCATATCTTTTCAAAACCACATTTCAAATCATTTTAATATATCAAAATAGCTATATTTTTTCCAAAACCACCTTTCAAATCATTTCAATATACCAAAATATCATATCTTTCAGTACCACATTTTAAATCATTTTAATATATCAAAATATCATATCTTTTCGAAACCACATTTCAATCATTTTAATATATCAAATAGTTATATTTCAAAACAAATTACTTCATTTTAAATCATAAAATGAAGTTATAACATTTAATAATTAAATTATTAAATTCCAAAAATTTAAACTTTTCAATGTTCATTTATGCACTTAAATTTATTAAAACATTGAAAACTCAAGTTTCGCAGCATTTGGAAAATGCTATAGAAAGTTACATTCAAAACAATTCGATTTAACAAAAGACAGCATTTAAAAATGCTGTTAATTAACTTCAAATATTCAATAGAATTTCACAAACACGTATTTTTTTATTTAAATCATTTTTAACTTATAAAATCATACATTTTCACATTCATAAGCATCATTTAATTTTCCTTAAATTCATGATTTTATAAAGTTAAGTTTCCTTTCAAAAATCAATATTTATTAATAATTCGCTTATTAAATTCAACATTCAAATTTAAATTCATTACATTAGATTTCAACTTAAAAATTAAGTTTAAAATTTCAAATATAACTTAATTCCATTTTGTTTAACTTAACTTAAAATTTCACTTTTAAACCAATTTCATAAATTCCAATTTAAGTTATATTTCAAAATTCAACTCAATATTCACTCGTTAACATTTTAACTTTATTCAAAAATCATTAATATGTTATAAATCATTTTAAATTAATTTAACTTCAAAATATCATAAATTTATCATATTTTCTAAGTTAATTTAAATTCCATCAATAATTAAATCGAAATTTCCAAAATAACTTACATTTAGATTTTCTAACTTTTCCATAATTTATTTAACTTATAGATTTCCAGAAAATCAATAATACTTTACAAAAATTATATTTTTAATTAATTTTAAATCAAAATATCATAATAATTAAATTTCTAAAATATTTTAAAAATTTTAGAAAACATATTTTAACTACGGGCCTATATATAATTTTCTACGCTAGGTAAAGTGATACAGGTAATATATCGTTTCAACCCGTAATTTACAAAGAAAACCCGGGTTTTATCATTTCAAACCCACAGTCCCAAGTAAATAAGATAAATTGAAAATCATTCAGGCCTATCGTTTCATCCCATAACAATTTTCCCTTATTCTAAAGTCCGTTCGGGTATGTATCATTTCAACCCATAGTGATTCTAATCTAAAGGGAACTTGCAGTGTGATGAACAGATAAAATAAATAGAATAGCATGAAATAACAGTAACACATAATATAATAGGTGTAATAACAGGTGTGAACATCATATGATAATAATATAAGCAGTTATAACATAATCATATAGTTCCACAGATTCACAGGGTGTCAATTTACTACTTATATAAGTACATAATGTCTGGTGAGAAGTACTCACATGTTCAAAGCTGGAGATCGGCACCAAAGCACAGATACTGACACAACAGAGGCATGAAACTACGGACAAGACTAGAGAATGGAGAGCCAAAGCTATGTCCCTTGAAACTATTGCACAAACAATACAATGCATACATAAGTTACAATACACATTTATCATCAAACAACATATAATTCAACACCCAAAACCATAAACATTTGAATTGCACTTGCTCTCTACCTCAGGTACTTCAGTTATGCAGTGACTAAGCTCAGCTAACACAGGGAATTGGGTCTGGTTTGGGTGTGCAAAGGGTCGGCCTACACATGGGTTTGAAGGTGGTTGTGATCTAGGTGCATAACTAGGTGTATAAGGCTAATAATCATCACATCTAGGCTATATTATGGTTCGGTCAGAGGTCATTTGGTCTCGGCCTGATGCTTAGGTGGTGGTGAGTGGTATGGAAGAGGGTGGAGGTCAGGTCAGAGGTGGTGGTGGTGGAGGTTATGGCGGCAAAAGGTGGAGGAAGAAGGAGATGGCAATCCTAGACAAGGTTTGGTACAGGTGATGGCTAGTGCTTGTTTAGATGGATTTTTGTGATGATCTTCACCATGGCTTGTCTTGGCCTGAGGAGGAGAGGTGTTAGGATGTTTGATGGTCAGAAAAAAGTGGCGGTGGTGATCGGCCACAGCTTGGAGGAGGGGGAATACAGCTATGAAGGTGGATAGCATGTGCAAATTCAAGTAGAAAATCAATAAAAGACAAGAAGAAGATAGAACTTTTTACCAAAGCTTCACAAGGAGAATAGCCGTAATTTTTTTTGAGAGAAAGAGAAATGATTTTAGTGAAAGTGAAAAAAAAATGCAGCTGAAATGAGTAGATTACACGGCCAAAACAATTAAGAGAAGAGTTGGGAAAATGGAAGGTCGGGAGATGAAAAGACTTAGGAATTCTAAATGTTTTAAACCTTTCAAATTCCTTAAATTTGTTTATATAACTTGATATTTCTGGAAATGATAATAATCCAAGATAAAAATTCGAAAATTTATTAAATATAAAAATATGTATAATATTTATTAATTATATAAAGTTAAATTAAGGAAAATAGCTAAAAATAGTAAACTAGTTTAGTAAGTTTGAAATTAAATGAAATAAATTTTAGAAAATTCATATAAGCTTGCAATATATTTTTAAACATAAATAATAATATAAAATAAAAGTACATTCACAAAATAAATATAAAAACAAATTAAATTTAAATATAATTTTATTGAAGAAAATAGCAGAAAATAAGAAAACAGCCTTTAAAAAAAGAGAAATCAACACAGTAAACTTTGAAAAAATTATAACATCACTTTAAAAAATATTAAAAGACAAAATATAATTAAAATAAAATATTAACACATAATTTTTTTTAAAGAAAATAGAAAAAGATTTAAAGAAATTGGTTATAAAATCCAAAACGCTGCCCAGAAATTCCAAATAAATCACCATTGACTTTGGAAAATTGTTTACTTTATTTTAAAATTATTATAATACAAAATTATACATAAAATAACATATTGACCCAGATTAAAATGAAATATGACAATAAAATATGATTTATACTAATTAAAAATAACAAAATTGCACAATATTGAAATATACGTAACTTTCACAATTTAACTCCGTTTTTAACGAAACGAAAAGCAGTGTTCAAGTTATTACATCTATTTTCATAATAAAAGATCAAATTTAAGATTTAAAATGATTTTAATTTAAAAAGTCAAAGTTTAAACAGTTTGAGTAGAAATTCACTTTTTTAGTAAAATGTCCAATTTATACTATTTTGGACTATAGATCACTTAATAGTCAGCATTTATATTTAAAATGAAATATTTGAAATAAAAATAAATTTAAAAAAATTAAAATAGAAATAAAGTCAAGTTTAAAATATATAGGCAAAAATCTAGGGTTGTTACATTCTCTCCCATTCAAAACTTTTCGTCCTCGAAAAGGAATGAGGTACGGAAAAGCACAAACAAAGATAGAGTGAAATAGGATTAAGATAAGATGACAAGAAGATTGAAATTTATACCTGATAACTGTTGTTATAGGTAAGTTTCACAAGGTGGAGATGATCTTTCAAAGATTCTCTAAAATCAAGAACACAAGAACGAAGGATTCAAAATGATTAACAAAGATTATAGAAAGATTTCTAAACGGAAAGATTATAGAAAGATACATATACCAGTCTGTAGGAAGATAAGGATAATAAGGACAACAAAAATATAGTTTGAAAAACAAAATAAGGAAATAAATTTGAAAGCATGAAAATTTCAACTTAAATAGAGAATAAATGTTTACACAAGTTAAATAAATCTTAACTATCCCAAATTTCATTATCTATTATCCAATCATCTTAAATTAACAATTTTTAAAACCATGGGTTTGAAAAATAATCATTTATTACACTCACAATGCACTTAATAAATTTTATTCTTCTTTATTCCTAATTAAATTAAATTTATTCCGCTCAATATATTTATCACTTATGTTAAATATACTTACACTTATTATAACTGCTTTCTTTTATTCTTAGTTCTTTTAACATTATTTTATTGTAAGTTATTCAATTACCCTTTATTATATTTACCTCTGTTAATCATTTTGTAAAATCTTTTTATATTGTATATTATCCAATTACATTGTTAACTTCTAAAATTAAGGTATGTTATATTGGAATGCAATTGAGTATTATACAAATAAAACTTTCCGATTCAATCATTTCAAGCTTAAATCATTTATTGAAAATTTTTGATTTTTTTTATAATTGAAATTATCCTTTAAAAAAAAATTAAGAATTAAATTCTAGATTTCTTCAACCCATTTAGAGATAAATAAATGTATGTACATAATTTATCGAATCAAATTTAAATCATATGTCTATATATATTATAGATCAAGTCATATTTTAGAAATTCAAATCAAATTGATTTCCAAACAAAGCTGTAGTAAGACTATAGAGCGGTCTCTTCGCTTCGAAACTCGAAAATGAATGTCGATGATGCTGCAGTCATCAACGAAATTACTTCCCAGCGACAAAGAGAAGAGCTCTAATTTTTAAACTTTAAAAATCCTTTGGAAACATATTCTTATTTGAAAATACTTTAAATTATATACTTTAAAACTTAAACACAAGGTTTGAAACCATCGGAAATTAAATTCTCAAATTTCTTGTTCTAAATTCATTTCAGTTCCCAAACCAATTTATAAACAACTATTTATAAATTCATTTATAGAACAATAAATGATAAATTAAGTATTATCACATCAAACAATCAATTTAAATCAGTTTATCAAGTTCCATAAATTTACTTATATATCAAAATTTATTTCATTAACCAAGTTTTAAAATAATATTGTGTCAGTTTGTTCTGTCAAAGTGTTTTAGAAATCCTATCGATAGCGTTGATTAGACGAATCGATCGGAAACCCAAATCAACATCAACAACTCAAACAACACAATATATAAAACATATATTTACAAGTATAGTTCCAAATGTTTGGAGATAGGTTAGAAACAAAAGACAAGATGATTAAATAACAAAATAGGGAGGTGGATAAGCTTAAGTAAATCACGGGCAACCTTAACCGGGTCAACCGTGACTTAAAGAATAAGATCAATGTGGATTTTTCTGGGGTAAATCTACATTCGATCTCAAGAGTTAGAGTTTGGGATAACAAAAGATATTAGCATCTAAACCAAGGATAAACATAAATCTCTGGTGAATCGATGCTAATTGTAAGAGAGTTTCCCCTTTTTTTCAATTCAATTTGAAATTGGCGTGACCGCCGACTCAATAGGAAGATCATTCGAAGCGGAGTTATGGAATACTTCAGAGTCAAAAGAAGATGAATAGTGAAGGACATGAATGGATTTTGGAACCGTAGGGAACGTTGCAAAATTCAAAGGAATCGAGTCAAAAGGGAGGAATTCAAACTCGAATGAAAGTGATTCTGTAAATACATTCACTCCATATGCTGAGTTTTGCCTAGAGCTACCAAAGCTCTGATACCAACTGTAACGGGCTGAGCCAGTGGGGTAAGGCCCACCGTAGCATACATTGGTACCTGTGTTCTGCCTTTACGGCCAGCCTCTCGACTGCACCACCAACCCCCGCGGGGACATGTAGGAGTAAGAGTCAACCGTTCGCTACCAAACCAGAAAGCGAGAACCCCCTATCATGCTGCACCCTCAAAGTGCAATGGCAGACACTCATACCGAAATTGAATTTCTCAAAATACCGCGTTGTAAATAAAAATTTGGCAAAACTCATAATATACAGTAAATAAAAATCACAGATCACAGACACAGAGTAATAATAATGCAGCGGAAGTAAAAGAGATAGTAGTTCATGAAGCTACTATATAAATATATCAGAGTTACATTAGATACAACAGAAGAAATAAAGTACAAAGGGAGTCTCACTACATAGAAGTCTACTAATACAAGAGCTGAAAGGAACAACAAACTGCAAAAGATAAAACTTGACAAGTAGATAATCTCCAGCGATACCAATCTCTAGAAAATGGAAATCCAAATCTATGAATAACTCAGGCTGACCCGAGCGTAAATAAAAATACAAACACTCGAGTCAGGACATACATACTTATACAATGTAAACCAACTCAAGTGAACTGTAGTAAAGGTACAAGTAACTTAGAAGATGCTTGGGACCGCCCATCCTCTAAGGATCCGTTAAACTATTTACTATGTAGTAATATATGCTATATATAGTAGTGTCTAATCAGTAAAGTATAATCATATAGAAAATAGCGTTAAGGGGATGGTGAACCTTAACGCGGTTGGATCTTTAAAACCAAAATCGTAGTGGGCTCGATATAAGGAGATAATACGGCACGCGAGGCAATGCCAGGGTGGATACACCATTTGCACTCCCGGACCGGTGGTGACGGCAAGCCAGCAGCTTCCGCCCACCTCGAACAACACCCCCGAATCGATGTGGTGCCACATATCGTATCGCAAAAGTAAAAGAATGGTTTCCGATGGAGCATGCTCGATGAAAGGGTGCGACCCTTTGTGTAGCCCGGTATAGCTCCTATTTTAGTCATTTATGCCAACTCACGGGAGTTGGGTCCACGTAATATACCTCGAGAACGTCGCCACCATCCTACTTCATTCTGGAATCTCCACCGCGTACACAGTTGTTAAAGTGGTTTTCGGTATTGGCCGACTATAAGACAATATCCGATCCCGATCTCTTTAGCAACCAATCGTTATTATAACCCATAGTTATAACTTTAAAACAATATTTTATACTTCAAAATAAAATATCATTTCAACCCAAATCTTTATCAAAATAAAGATTAAATTATTTCCAAACCATTTCAATATATCATCATACAATATCTTTCAATTCAAATATTTATCAAAATAAATATCAAGTCATTTCTAACCATTTCAATATATTAAATTATCATATCCTTTCAAAACTTCCTTTCAAATCATTTTAATATATCAAAATATCATAACCTTTCAAAGCTTCATTTCCAAAATATCATATCTTTTAGAACTTCTTTTCAAATCATTTTAATATCAAAATATCATATCTTTCAAAACTTCATTTCAAATCATTTTAATGTATCAAAATATCATATCTTTTCAAAACCACATTTCAAATATATCAAAATAGCTATATTTTTTTTCAAAACCACCTTTCAAACCATTTCAATATACCAAAATATCATATCTTTCAGTACCACATTTTAAATCATTTTAATATATCAAAATATCATATTTTTTCGAAACCACATTTCAATCATTTTAATATATCAAATAGTTATATTTCAAAACAAATTACATCATTTTAAATCATAAAGATGAAGTTATTACATTTAATAATTAAATTATTAAATTTCAAAAATTTAAAATTTTCAATGGTCATTTATGCACTTAAATTTATTAAAACAATGAAAATTCAAGTTTCGCAGCATTTGGAAAATGCTACAGAAAGTTACATTCAAAACAATTCAATTAAACAAAAGACAGCATTTAAAAATGCTGTTAATTAACTTCAAATATTCAATAGAATTTCAAAAACACTTATTTTTTTATTTAAATCATTTTTAACTTATAAAATCATACATTTTCACATTCATAAGCATCATTTAATTTTCCTTAAATTCATGATTTTATAAAGTTAAGTTTCCTTTCAAAAATCAATATTTATTAATAATTCGCTTATTAAATTCAACATTCAAATTTAAATTCATTACATTAAATTTCAACTTAACTCTTAAGTTTAAAATTTCAAATATAACTTAATTCCATTTTGTTTAACTTAACTTAAAATTTCACTTTTAAACCAATTTCAAAAATTCCAGTTTAAGTTATATTTCCAAATTCAACTCAATATTCACTCATTAACATTTTAACTTTATTCAAAAATCATTAATATGTTATAAAATAATTTTAAATTAATTTAAATTCAATATATCATAAATTTATCATATTTTCTAAGTTAATTTAAATTCCATTAAAAATTAAATCAAAATTTCCAAAATAACTTACATTTAGATTTTCTAACTTTTCCATAATTTATTTAACTTATAGATTTCCAGAAAATCAATAATACTTTACAAAAATTATATTTTTATTTAATTTTAAATCAAAATATTATAACAATTAAATTTCTAAAATATTTTAAAAATTTAGAAAACAAATTTTAACTACGGGCCTGTATATAATTTTCTACGCTAGGTAAAGTGATACGGGTAATATATCATTTCAACCCGTAATTTACAAAGAAAAATCCGGATTTTATCATTTCAAACCCGCAGTCCCAAGTAAATAAGATAAATTGAAAATCATTCAGGCCTATCATTTCAGCCCATAATAATTTTCCCTTATTCTAAAGTCCGTTCGGGTATGTATCATTTCAACCCATAGTGATTCTAATCTAAAGGGAACTTGCAGTGTGATGAACAGATAAAATAAACAGAATAGCATGAAATAACAGTAACACATAATATAATAGGTGTAATAACAGGTGTGAACATCATATGATAATAATATAAGCAGTTATAACATGATCATATAGTTCTACAGATTCACAGGGTGTCAATTTACTACTTATATAAGTACATAATGTCTGGTGAGAAGTACTCACATGTTCAAAACTGGAGATCGACACCAAAGCACAGATACTGACACAACAAAGGCACGAAACTGCAGACAAGACTAGAGAGTGGAGAGCCAAAGCTATATCCCTTGAAAACAATTACACAAACAATACAATGCATGCATATGTTACAACACACATTTATCATCAAACAACATATAATTCAACACCCAAAACCATAAACATTTGAATTGCACTTGCTCTCTACCTCAGGTACTTCAGTTATGTTGTGACTAAGCTCAGCTTACACAGGGAATTGGGTCTGGTTTGGGTGTGCAAAGGGTCGGCCTACACATGGGTTTGAAGGTGGTTGTGATCCAGGTGCATAACTAGGTGTATAAGGCTAATAATCATCACATCTAGGCTATATTATGGTTCGGTCAGAGGTAATTTGGGCTCGGCCTGATGCTTAGGTTGTGATGGGTGGTGTGGAAGAGGGTGGAGGTAAGGTCGAAGGTGGTGGTGGTGGAGGTTTTGGCAGAAAAAGGTGGAGGAAGAAGGAGATGGCAATCCTAGACAAGGTTTGGTACAAGTGATGGCTAGTGCTTGTTTAGATGGATTTTTGTGATGATCTTCACCATGGCTTGTCTTGGCCTGAGGAGGAGAGGTGTTAGGATGTTTGATGGTCAGAAAAAAGTGGTGGTGGTGGTCGGCCACAGCTTGGAGGAGGGGGAATACAGCTATGAAGGTGGAGAGCATGTGCAAATTCAAGTAGAAAATCAATAAAAGACAAGAAGAAGATAGAATTTTTTACCAAAGCTTCACAAGGAGAATAGCCGTAATTTTTTTTTGAGAGAAAGATAAATGATTTTAGTGAAAGCGAAAAAAAAATGCAGCTGAAATGAGTAGATTACACGGCCAAAACAATTATGAGAAGAGTTGGGAAAATGAAAGGTTGGGAAAATGAAAGGTTGGGAGATGAAAAGACTTAGGAATTCTAAAAGCTTTAAACCTTTCAAATTCCTTAAATTTGTTTATATAACTTGATATTTCTAGAAATAATAATAATCCCAGATAAAATTTAGAAAATTTATTAAAATATAAAAATATATATAATATTTATTAATTATATAAAGTTAAATTAAGGAAAATAGCTGAAAATAGTAAACTAGTCTAGTAAATTTGAAATTAAATGAAATAAATTTTCAAAAATTCATATGACCTTGTAATATATTTTTAAACATAAATAATAATACAAAATAAAAGCACATTCACAAAATAAATATAAAAAAATTTAAATTTAAATATAATTTTTTTTTTTTTTTTTTTTTGGCAAGGCCAGCCGGTTTTATAGTGGACCGTCCACTTTTTATTACGAACGTAATAAAATATGAAGTACAGGAGTAAGGTAGAAGCACCTTAACTACTAGAAAAAAGAAAAGATAAAAACAACTCAGGAGTGTGACAGACATGTCACAACTACTAAATTAACTATAGAGGCTAGGACTCCTCCGACGGGGAAGAATCCCCATCAACAACATCCACCAGGGATGATACCAAGGAGACATTCCCAGGAAGACCAAAGAAAGGCCGAAATAGGACAGCAAGAGAGGGATCATATATCTCCGCATCAGAAGTGTAAATAAAAGATCGATCCCAGGCAGTATCTGCAAGCATGACAGAATTGTACTCACCGTTCAAACCGTCCAAATCAAGGACCAAGGAATCACCAGATGGTCTATAGTAAAGGCATCGCAGGTCCAATAAATCATCCGAAACAAATCTGAAGTAGGTATCATCCACAGGGTTGTACCGCATATCAGAACGGCTATCAACCCAACATTGTTCAGACTCAGCCCAAACAACCATCAGAGGCGTAGCAGGATCCGACAAAGCATTGGGAACCACGGTACCAGGGTCAATGGATATAGCAGGGGATGCAGGCCGTGTAAGCGGCGGATCAATGGAAGATGGAGGAACTGCTGGAGGAGGAGCAACCTGAGCGACTTTGGGAACCCATTTCCTGAGCGGAGGCCGAGGCAGAGGGATCTTGGGGGCAGCAGCGGATACTTCAGAACGCGAGCAGGATGCTTCCATGTGGCCGAAGGAGTGGCAGGAGGAACAAATTTCTGGAACCCAACCGTAACGAACACGAACTTCCACCACATGACCAACAGCTATCTGAACAGGAATAGTGGAAGGGAGAGGCTTAAGGGGTGAAATCTCAATCAGAGCCTTAGCGTACATCAGCTTATCACGTGCAACCGTGTTAGAATCAAAGCATTTCAACTTACCAATGATGCAAGCCAGCCAATTTAACCCAAGCAGAGGTTGTAGAGCAGAAGGAATTTGTGAAAAGTAAACCCAAACGGGGATAGAAAGAACTTGCTCGCGAGCACTTGCAACCGTTGGAGACCAGGGAGTAATAATAAATGGTTTCCCATCAAAAAAAGAAGGCTCAGCCTCAAGAACACGATAGCGATCCTCAGTGGAGGAGAACAACAGGTAGTACATGGAGTCAATCAGCTTAACACGAAGACCACCGCGAAGCTTCCAGGCCTTACGACAAACAGCTGTCGCATCATGCAGGCGATGATCAGGGTCCAAAAAGAAACCCACCAAATAATCGGACCAAAAATCCTTGCCAGCTTGCATAACATTTGGAGGAGGGATCATCACTCCATTATCCTCAACGATATCGAATTCAACAGGTTCATAAACACCCGCATTACGGGGCAGAGATGTAAATAGAGAAGTCCAGGGTTTGGGACAAGCATGGGGAGGTACAACAGGTCGACATTCCTCAAGACCAACTGAGGACGCACGCAAGGGACTAGCAGGGGATGAGGTCGGAAGAAAGGAAGCAACAGAGCCACTGCGATTGGTAACAACTTTCTCAATAACATTTAGTCGAACATCAGCCGTGCATTGTGAAATACCAGAAGGTAAAGCAGCAGCACGATGCAACCCTCTACCCGATACACCAATATCAACATCAGTAGCAACCGAGGAAACACCAGATTCAATTCCAGTATCACTTATAACAGCAGTACCAAAATACACAGACGAAAGCAAAACTTCACCAGCCTTTGATTTCGTCAACTCTGGACGCGAGCTAGGGACAACATCTGCAGGGATCGAAGTCTTAACCATAGGCAGTGGGGGAAACTCGGAGGCTGTCAGCGCGGGAGGCAAATTACAGTTGGTCAAAGGTTGAAGGACCTTAAAATTCTTACCAGATCTGGTAGCGGAGGGCGAAGAGGAAGGAGCTACGGGGAGGAGGGGAAGGGGAGGAGGGGATGTCATAGGAAACGGAGGGAGACAGAGGGGAAGGAGCTAAGGAGAAAACTGGGACGAAAAAACCACAGAGAGATGCAAAAGGAGAGACGCCATGAAACAAGTGTTTAAATTATAACATCACTAATTTTAATGAAGAAAATAGTAGAAAATAAGAAAATAGCCTTTAAAAAAAGAGAAATCAACACAGTAAACTTTGGAAAAATTATAACATCACTTTAAAAAATATTAAAAGACAAAATATACTTAAAATAAAATATTAACGCATAAATTTTTTTTAAAGAAAATAGAAAAAGATTTAAAGAAATTGCTTAAAAAATCGAAAACGGTGCCCAGAAATTTCAAATAAATCACCATTGACTTTGGAAAATTGTTTACTTTATTTTAAAATTATTATAATAAAAAATTATACATACAATAACATATTGACCTAGACTAAAATGAAATATGACAAAAAAATATGATTTATACTAATTAAAAATAACAAAATTGCACAATATTGAAATATACATAACTTTCATAGTTTAACTCCGTTTTCAACGAAACGAAAAGCAGTGCTCAAGTTATTACATCTATTTTCATAATAAAAGATAAAATTGAAGATTTAAAATGATTTTAATTTTAATCTTAAAAGTCAAAGTTTAAACAGTTTGAGTAGAAATTCACTTTTTTAGTAAAATGTCCAATTTATACTATTTTGAACTATAGATCACTTAATAGTCAGCATTTATATTTAAAATGAAATATTTGAAATAAAAATAAATTTAAAAAAAAATAAAATAGAAATAAAGTCAAATTTAAAATATATAGGCAAAAATCTAGGGTTGTTACATATCACGTAAGACTTCCCACACATAAACATGGAAAAGATTTTACCATACGCTAACCAAAACATTTGATAGGAAATCCAGTGATATTATAATAGTTTCTAGGGTTTTCAAGTAAATATGAAATAGCCGAAATTGTTACATGATTAAATTCCAGCTACTAGCCACAAAAGTGGGTAATACAATCAAAACTGTAGGGTCTCGTAGGAAGAATGGGTTTACATCAATGGCAGGGCTACTAAGGTACCGCCCATCACAATATGTGGCCTAGATCAACGTACCGAGGAGTACGCCCGCTCCCCTGCAACACAAGGCCGAAACCATTCCTTACTGAACAGTCTCGAACAAGACTACCCCGCAGTTGGCGTGACCAACCACACACTAAACCGAAATAGAAAGGGACCTCTAGACAGGGGTAAATCTCACTCTCAAGTGGGAGCTACCCACGGAGCCTTGCTGCACCTCCCCTGTTTTAGCCATTTTCGGTTGATGCGGCTTGAAGCTGCGATTAGCTTTGTAGAACACATCTATCTTAGAATGCTCATTGTCCACCTGGCGACGTTCCAAAAGCATTCAATCCATACAAGTTCGTTCCGGGTTCGAACGAAACCGAAGGCGCTAACTCGTTGCACTCATTATTGGAATCACCCTCAGAGTCAACGACAATAACCCTTGCACTCTAAACCACCATCTCGAATCTATAAGTACTATTCCGTCAACTCATTACGGAATCACCCACACAGTTATACTGACGTATAGCCCTTACACCTCGAGTCTTCACTTGCTCCACTTGGATTCCCGACCTAACGTTTAATTGGAATCGATGTGGTTTCGGATACCCAAATATGGAAATCCGATCCCGGTCTCATCGAAACCAAACACTATTTTAATGTCCAAGTTGTACTTAAGGGTGTTAAATAGTTAAAACTTATATACAGGATGATATGTAAACAGATAGATGAATCATATTATCACAAGACATAATTCATATCGATATTCATCTTCACAAAGCAGCATATCACATATCATAGATATCCAAATCATCCAGTATCAACCAATCAACCCAATATCAATCATCCAATATAAACCAATCACCAAATATTGATAATCCAATATGAATCAATTAACCAAAATTACTTAATCAACCCATACTAATCAAACATCCAAAACAGAATTGATTATCTCTTAATCAATTGGATTACCATAATCCTTCTCCATTTATTATTATTCCAAATAAAATATATAATCATCTCAAATGATTTTCCTTAATTAATCTTCCTTGATTAATTATATTTAATTACATTCAATTAATTATCCTTAACCATATACGGTAATTAAATCTTAATTACTATCATTAATTACAATAATTAATGATCATTCATTTACTTTTATTAATTAACTATAATTAATTGCATTATACCTCAATTAATTACAATAATTAATCACCCTTAAATTAATTATTTATATTAATCCACCTTGATTAATATCATTAATCACATTAATTATTGATCCTTATTAATTAATAATACTTTAATTAATTAACTAATTAACTTATAATTAATCAACTCATTAATCATAATTATTAATTAACAATTTGTAATTACTTATCTTAATTAATTAACTTCTTATTTAATTATTTTATAATTTAATTATATTAATCCTTGATTAATTAATCTTTAATTACTTATTTAATAAATCAATATTAAATTCAATTAACAAATAATCCTTAATTAATTACTTTATTAATTAATCATAATTTTAATTAATTTCACTTAGTAAGTAATCTTAAGTAAAATTCATTCATTAATTAATTAATCACATTAATTAATTAACTAAATAAATAAGTAATTAACTCTTGATTACTTACATAAGTAATTATATCTAATTACTTCCATTAATAAATATTAATTAATCTCTTAATTAATTACTAAACAAATAATTAATTCCATCATTAAATAATTCTCAATTCATTAATTAATTAATTACTCCATAATTAATTAACTTTTAAACAATTAACTTAATTAATCCTTATTAATAACATTATGTGATTATCCATAACCACTTCCACTTTAATTACTCTATGAGTAACTTCCCTAATTACTTCCATAAGTAATTACCATTCTAATTATATTCAATTATTAACCATTGATTACTTTATTAAGTAATTACACTTAATTAATCCAAAATTAAGTGATTATTTAAAAGTTAAATAAATAATTAACTAATTATTTAAAATTAATTAAACAATTAATTAATTAACTTCTTATATTAAAGAAAATCTTTAATAAATTAAGAAAACCATAAATATAAATCAAACTTAACTTATTAAAAAATAAGCATTCTTAAGTTATTTATTCAAATAATTTAACCTTGTTTATTTCTATAAATAAATTTCTGAATTATATAAATCTTATTAATTCAAAGACAAATTATTAACTTGGTTCAAACAATCATAACAATAACCTTACTTGAAGATAAAGCATTAAAAAAAACTTTTAAAACACTTTAAATTATCAAGTTTAACTAATTTATTTCAGTATAAATTGAAATTTTGTATTAAACATTACTTCACAATTTTAACTTAAATTCAAATTCTCTTTTTAAATTTGAATTTTTAAAACATAATTAAGATAATTATTTTTAAGATCAAACATCTTAAAATATTTTTATATTTAAAATATAAATTCAATTTACATTTAAAAAGATTGATTAACCTTTCTTCTAAGAAACAAGGTTTAACTTGAAAATTCTTTTCCTTTTATAAAGTTCAATTTGATTTATTTATTAAGAATAGCATATTCAGTTTGTAAACTTATTATTTTTATATAAACTTGAGCATTAAACAAGCATTGCCGAAAGTCTCGGGTCAAACCCGAGTAAAATTACAAAAGAACTCGAGCAAGTCTCGAAGCAAACCTAACTCAACACGGCTTCGAGTCCTACCCAGCACCCTCACGAGTCGAAACCCGAGCTCCATTCGTCTTCCCCAAATCATATGCCCAACCCAAAACCGTGCACAATATCAACACTCGTGCACATCTCCAAACACCTTCGACCAAACTGGGCTGTCGCGACCATCGGCGTCTGCCACATACCATTCGCGAGCCACAAAATACACCCAGATCCATCAAAACAAACTCGAAACAACATTCGACCTTTACATCGAAATCTGCAGAACAACTCGACCCTAAACCCCTCCATGGCCATCACCCTGACGCCGACCAACCCCTGCCGTCCTCACCATCGATTCGCCACATCCCGAGCATCGTTCCTTCAAGAAGTGATCACCTCCGGACCTTCATTCACGTCGAATTCACCTCTACAGTAAAGCCAGCAAAAAAAAACTTAAACCCTACTTACTTCAATCCCCAACAAATTACTCAACTGAAAAATTCTTATGCATTTTTCCTAAAATCTATAGCTTTTAAGAAAAATCATTTACTGTAAACTAACAGGGCACAATTTGAATGTAAGCAGACAAGTTCATAACATAATCATACCATCATACTTAAATTCAAGCAAAGGAACTTTAATACAAGTAAATATCAATCACATGCATGGCAATGAAAACATATCAAACCGTTTTTTTAAAAATTATTTACTCACATGTTTTGCAGAGCAGAGAACAGAACAAGCTTTGATTTACTTTGCTAAAGAAAAACTTGCATGTTTGAAATCCTTTGATTTAGAATGTTGAAACTGTTGATACTGCTGTTGAAATTTCTGAGTTGAATATTTATTTGGTTTGCAGGTTGATTTTCGTTTGCATTTCAGATTGATAATTCTTTTGCATGTAGATTTACTTGATGTTGCAGATTGATTTGCAGATTGACATTTACTTTAGATTTTGATTTTGTGTTTTAATCTTTCAGGTTTGAAAAAGTAGTTTGTTGGTTGCCATTTATCTGAGTTGAGGAAAGTAAAGAAAATGAAAGTGTTAGAAAAGGAACTTGTTTTCTTCTTAAAAATATTTATTAAAAGAAATTAGACTTATATGTTGCCACATGTTCTTTAATTCAAACAAATGTCATTTGCATGCACTTCTCAATTTACAAGTGTTAGACTCTAATGTATTAAATTATTTAAATTATAATATATTCATAAAGTATTTATATGTATTTATGAAATGTTTATATGCATTAGTGAAATGTTTTTATGATAATAAACTTTTGAATTTTAATAAATACAAGTGTGAAATCTTTGCAACCCTTTATTTTATAAATAGCTTACCTTTTAAAGAAATATTCTAATACTAATAAAAATGCAAATAATTCTTATATATGTATTTAAATTCTAAAACATTTATACATATGCATTTATAATCATTTTAAATCTAACCAATTTAAAAGAAACAAACAAATCTGGTCTAAATTCCTTTTTAAATTATCATATTTAAAATAAATAACAAATCTTATACTTTGAAAACAAATTAATAAATCCTTTTTTTAATTTTAAAACAAAGCTTTAAATTATAATTTCATACATATACAAATTATCAATAGATTAAAATTAAATTTCAAAACAACTCAAATTATAACATATACATACATATATATTAAAATTTGCAAAACTCAATCTTTAATTTGAAACAAAAGATCTCCTATTCACAATATACAATATATATATATATATATATATATATTATAAATAGAATAAAAATTTATTAGCTTTGACAAACGAATCTTATCAATATATCCAGATTAAAATTCATTAACCTTTAAAAAGAATAAATTTATCATTTTAAACTAAAATTATAAAGAAAAATTATCAAACCAGTTAAATTATTTATACAAATTATTAAATTTATATTGCCCAAAATTCCGGGTTGTTACAAGTACCGAATTCGTTCCTTTTAAAATTTATTTGAAAACAATTTTTATTTGTATATACTTTTAAACAATACTCATTTCATTTTCCAAACCTTAAAAACCTTTTCAAAAAAACCGAAATTTGAATTCTTAAAAACCTTTTCAAAAAAACTGAAATTTGAATTTCTCAAATTCTCAATTTTGTATTCATTTTACTTGAAAATTATATTTTATAAATCACATTTATACAATTTCAATTTCTTATAATCATATAATAGCTAATAGTTTCGGAATATTGACTATTCAAACAATAAACGCTAATGATCAATATTATCATTTCTAACAACCAATTCACACTTTATATGCCATAATAGTTTCTAGAAATTATTCCTTTATATAAAAATATAATCAGGGTAAAATTATTTCATTTACCTAATTTCAAAACATACTATGTCGAACTGTTATGTTCAAGTGTTTAGAGATCCCTGTCAATAACGTTAATTAGTCGTATTGAGCAGAATCCATAAGTCACTCAAAAAATCAACCAATACAATATAAAACAATTTTTATATTCACTAATAAATACGTGCTCATATATATTAATACACTCAAACTCATTCTAGGGTACTGTTAACACTAACTCTAATGAGTTACCCCATCGAAGCCAAGGTTAGCACTAAATCAAAGCTCTAATACCAACTGCGATGACCCACATTTCGAAAGTTTTAAATCAACAATAATTCACACATGTCCAATCAAACAATCCGGAACGTAGATAATAAATGGGGTTAATAAGAAAAATAAGAAAAGAAGAAGGAAACAAACATAGAATCTCATAGTGGAATGATACAATATACTAACCAAATAAACAGTTCATGAAGCTGTTTACATACTTTTGATTATAATTTATACGACATTTATCAGAGTTATATATAAAACAGAATAAATAAAATAATAGAGCGGAACAAATAATGATCGAATAATACTAGTAATAATATACTAAATTTTCGTCTTCATCCTCCAGAGAATAATCTTCGATAAGATGAAGAACTCAAGACTGAATCGAGCGTAATGAAAAGACCAAACACTCGAGTCAGGACTAAAATATCCTTATGTAAGTCAAATCAACATCGCAAATAAAAATAGTGTCCTAGCATCAGAGATGTTAGTGGGATTATACATCTCCTGTGCAGTGTAGAATGTGCATGCAATAACTTAAGAGATGTTACGGGATTTTCCATCTCTCAAGGATCCATCAAAATATTTATAAGTAGTAGAATACGCTATATATGTAATGTCTAATCAATAAAATAAATATTTTTCTTAGCGTTAAAGTTTTACCTTAGTCCCCCTTAACGCATTTTTAAGCATTATCATACAGTTTGCATGTAACACACCAGTAAACCGTCGGTGGATAGAAATGTGCCATGATACAATAACACTAAACCAAAATTGTTGTGGTCTCGAATAAGGATAAAAGTATGACAAGGCACGTTAGCCAATGTTAAAGGTAGGATACTACTAGTTTACCCTTCTTGGTTGGTGGTAACGCATCATTGCCATGATCGCCTATCACGTCCAACAACCCCAAAATCCGAAGGTGTGCACCAATCAATCAAAATTTAAATGATGGTAATGCGAATAAGTGTGTCCGCTCAGGGTAGCTAGCCCACTTGACTGGTACGTCCCTTTTTTTAGTCATTTCAATTTGACACAAGTGTTAGGCCAATCCATTATCGTTCTCTTTCTTCAAATCCAATAAACGTACGCCAAATCTAACCATTTCGTTTTGGATCATCACTCCATGTACAAAGTTGTTAAAGTGGTTCCAATATTGACATAGAGTATGCCAAAAAGAGGCCCCGGTCTCTTTAACAACCCATCGTCATTTTACACATCGGTTGGTTCTTTTACATTTCAAAAACACTTCGTACTTGACATCAAAATATCATATCCACTTCCAAATCAAATTCGTGTCGAAATAGTCATATTTGCTCAAAATAAGCTATTTCATTTCAAAATCATTTTCGCCTTATTACCTCGGTTTTAGTTCCAAAATTGTTTCAAATTTCCATTTGGATTATAACTTCATTCGACCTAATTCATATCTAAATCCATGATTTAAAAAAAACATTCCACCCTTGACCAGTTTGAATTTTTGAAAAATATTTTGAATGGTTTTAAAATAGTTTAAATAATTAAATAGTTAAAAATAGTTTAAGTGGTTAAGATACTTAAAAATAGTTTAAATGGTTAAAATAGTTTAATATAAAGTATTAAAATGGTTTATACAGCAAAATAGTTTGGAAAATCCAAAATGATTTGAATATATTAAAAGATAGATTTAAATAGTTTATATCAAAATAATTTATTTGAAAATAGTTCCAAAGCCAAACCGATTCAATTTCCAATTTTTTCAGTTCCAATCAATTTTAAATTTCCACTTACATTTTTATCAACTCCGAGTTTTATTTTCAAAATATCGATTCAAAACACTTAAATCAAATTTACTTTCAATACCCTATTTGAAATCCAAATCCTCAAATATAATTCAATTCTGAGCTTAATTCGGAATAGTTCGATTTCCATGAATTCAATTTTTCGCATTTTTTAAGATCAAATCATTTATATAAATTTCAAATCAAATTTTTTAAAATCATTTAATTTAACAGTTCCAGCGTCCGTGCATAACTTTCTATCCTATGGCTATGTAATCAGTTATTTCAATTTAATTTCAAGGATGGATATATATCATTTCAATCCAAATCACAATGTCATAGTTATATATAATTTTAACCTATTTCTTAATTTATTCGAAATAATTCAAGTTACAGTTTTATGTACTGTAATAATACATAGGAAGATAACATAATATATCATAATAAATAAAAGTCCAAATCACCCAAATAATCAATCAATAGCATCCATCACAATCATTCATCCAAAGCAGCCAACAATTCACTACAATTCCACAGTGATCAATATCAGGTATTTTACCCGTAATTAAATTCCAATTTCAAATTTGACTGTCAATTTTTATATTTGACGGTTAATTTGAATGATAATTGAATTTATCAAACAACGATTAATAAATTTATATCGCTTCATAATTTTGAATTTTACTAGCATAAAATATTTTTGTACGTTGCGAGCGTTATAAATCACTCATGTTTATTTTCTATTGTCGCCGAGACGTTCCTTTTTGGAACTAAAATCGAACAACGTCCGATTTTAGTCCAAATTTCGACAGAGTCCATATCCGTCCAGGCCAGTTTCATTACGAAGCTCCTATCATCACAATTGCAACGCAAAAAGTTTCTTTCCAATTGGACCTTGTATGAATGAGTTACGAATTTTAGAAGTTATTGAACAATTTTAAATGAATTAAAATAAACTAATATAAGTTCAAAATATTCACAACGATGCCATCTTCCCTCTATCAAGAAAATGCCTTATATGTAAATGCCAAACCCACTTTGCCGTGCATATTGCTCGAGTAACACGGAGCTGCAGTCGCCTATTCGCACATCCTAGAATACCGATCCACTTCTTGCCTCGATCCCGACCAATTCCTCGCCACTATGTCAACTCTGCCATAGCCATACGATTTGCGACCTACTGCAGTTCGACGTGGCTGTACATAGTCGCATCCCCCCAAGCAGCCACATGCTACAAAATTCCGCATCGAGATAGTAAACTCTGCTATAAGCTCAAATTCGACCTCCATAATTCAAATCAATGGCCGAAACTCAGAAATTCCCTAACCCTAGCCTCCTCCTAAATGTCGGCCTCCCTAATTTAGCCGTCGCACCAATAAAAACATGCCCACGTGAAGATCTAGGCACTACTATCCCAAAGAATTAAGCTTTTTAATTTAAAGAATTTTATTTCAATTGATTTGGATTTTCAAAGGAAGCGGATTTCCATTTTTTTAGGTGGGATTAAAATGAACGAGACAGAGGAAAACAGTTTTTAAATTGGAAAGTGGGTATGATAGTATAGGTAGGGTGGCGTATTCAGGTGTAGGGTGGCTGGAAAAGAACGAAAGTGGCTGATGGTTTGACTTTAAACGTTTAAAATATATTTTTAAAATTTTGAAAATATCTAGCTAAAATTTTCAGATTTGAATCGTGGCATGCCGCTAGGCGTTCGTAATGTTATACCACTATTTCGAATGCAATGAAACAAGTTTCGAGATATAATTCAATCGTATGGAGAAGATAGCCTTTTGAACCCAATTATTATATTAAATTTTCAGCATCAATTTCAACGCATTTAAAGCTGGTACCACCAAACAATAACTCCAAATGCTACAAAATTAAAAATCCGATAATAATACACTATTACAGATTCAGTAGAACTTGTTTCATTGAAATTCGAGACTGTGCCCCAACATGCTATTTTTACTCGTCAATTAAAATATAAAAAATTTAAATTTTAAATTGATCACTTAAATTAAATTTTTAAGTCTTGACAATCTTCATCCATATAAATAACATCTAAATCAACTTTTTAAATCATTTCATTCATATTTAATTTAGGATTCAATCATTTAAACAATTTCCAACATTAAATTTTACAGTTTAACTATTCAATGAATCACCATATTTCAATATAGGTCATTTAACTTGTAAAATTTCATTTAAAAACAATTCAGAAAATAAAACAACTACTTTCATTTCACGGTAATTCAATATTTTATTATTCAATCCCAACTATTGGAACATTCAATATATAGAATTTCATTTCATTACTCGTTATCGCTACAATTGTAACGACCCTGGATTTTGGCCCTATTATTTTAATAAATATTTAATATAATTTAAATAAAAAGTAAATATATCATTTGAAAATGATTAAATCTTTTGGAATAATTTCCATTTATTTGTATATATTGCTATTTTAAAAGGAAACTGATTTGAAAATTTAAAATAAAATATCTTAATAATATTTATAATAAAATTTGTCTTATATAATTGAATTAAATTACTCTGTCTTGTTAACATGTGATAAATAAATATATAGATGTGGATGATAATGTTTGAAATAAAAATCAAATTCTATCAACATAAAAATAAATCAAATATATGAATATAACTTAATTATTGATAAAAAACAAATAGAAATAAATATAAGTATAAGATGTAAGTAAACCATATTGAATATAATAATTTAAATATTGATAGTCAAAATATAAAATACAAATGTAAATACAAACAATTTTAAGTGAAATCCAAAGTATAGAATAGAATAAAAACAAAGTATAAAATAAGCATAAAGCATAAAAGTAAACCAGACAAACAGTATTCAAGCTAGAAGTTAACACAAATGTTTTATACAAAAATAATCTTCATTTACAAGACCAAAGAAAAAATAAACCTGACACAAACATATACATGGGAATTATTCAAGCAAGAAAACAAATGTTTTGATACATAATATCTTCATTCACAAGCCTACCTGCAAAGTGTACTTTTTCATACAAATATATATATACAGCAAACATGATGATAATTATGTAAACTAATTAAGAAACAAGACATTTATTTTCTATCATCTGAGCCTAAAATTTTGTCATTTCAAGATATTTATGAAAATCTGGTCAAATAAAACAAAGATAAGAAAATAGCTTAACCAGTTAGAACCTTCCTTATACATCCTGTTTCTTTTATATATATGTGTATACATCTTCTATTTTGTTCGTTCATGTGACGACCCGGAATTTTGAGCAATATCAATTTAATAATCTTTGATAAAAATTAAATTGATTTGATCATTTTACATTATAAATTGACAAGTTAAATTTCTTTTAAAGATTAATGATAATAATTTGTTAATATCTATTCATATTTTTCTTTGCAATATAAATAGGCAAATTTAATTCCTTTGAAAGTTTATAAATATTTGATTTGAAATTATTTATTTTGGTAAATAAGAAGTCTTTAATGTAATAGAACTTTGTATTCAAATTATAATGTATATATTGTGATTTGATATTTGTTTTAAAATTTAATTTGGAAATTAATAAATATAATGTTAGAATATGTTTCTATTTGAAATGTGTATATATATTTGTATATATATGTTTGAAATAGGAATTATTAATTTGAATCTAATAAGAGTTTTCAAACTTGAATATATTTAGTTTTGAATTTAAAATGATAATTTGATTTAATGACTTTGAATTGATAATTGAGATTTAAATTTAAAATAATAAAAGTTAATTCCTTATTTATGATAAATATGTACTTTAAGTTTTTAAATAAGATTTAAATTAAAATAGATGTTTCAAACATATAAACATTTAATTGAATTAAAATGTAAGCTACTTGTTTCATATGAATATCTATTAAAAATAAGTATGTACATTTTATATTACATAAATATATGTATATAAGGATTTAATAAGATAAATACATTTAAAAGAAAAACATTAATAAAACAAGTATAACACTTGTAAGTATATTAAATTATGTAAATTACATTTGTAAGAATATAAACCTTTAAAGGGACACATGGCACTCTCTTGTAAATATAATTAAAAATTTAACTTGTAAATATAAAATATGAGTTTTATTTTCAGCTGAAATATTTTCTTTGAACTCAAAACTGTAAACTTAATACAAAAGAAAATGCAAATCAAAACAAAGATCAAAATACAAACAAATCAAAGATGAGAACAAATCTGAAATCCAGGAAACCAAAAGGGAGTAAAATCTGGAAAATACAACAAAGCAGAAATTCAGATTTTCAACAGCTACAAGATTTTTAAATTCAAATTACATGCAAGCTCATTTTCAAGAACAACTCAGTAATCATGCATTAGGATGTACATCTTCAACATGCATACTGGAAATAAAATCATCACTTCAACTTGCAAAGGGAATTGGAAGTCTGGAAACATACAGCTTCTGTTTTCTGGAAATTGTACAGGTGAGTAAATGAGCTTTTAAAAACAGTTTTAAACCTGAATTCTACCTTGTTATTGTGAATGAATATCTGATGGTTTTCTGAATGTTTGAATTTAATTTGGATACATGTTGAATTAAGCATTTCTGAATGCCTGAGTGTTTACATGGTCTCTGTGTGATATTTACAGACATCAATTCCATAATAAAATCAATAACTTGATAATGTATTCGAATTTGACTTTGATTTGTATATAAAAGATGTTTGTAATCAACTAACATATCATCTAAAAATATTTGCAAGTTTTAAATTTGAATAATTAGTTGTAAATTGCAAGTTTACAGTAAAATACAATATTTGGTCAAAATTTGATGAAATCAATTTCAAGTTTTGATTTCATAAATGGATTGTAAGTGGAAAATGATGATTTTAGAAGCTGGAATCACAATTTTTAATGGAGTAATTTGTGAGCAATTTGGGATTTAATGATTTGGGAACTTTTGCCAAATCACGGCAAACTACGGCGAGGTTGACGTCGCAGTTGAACTCGGAGATGGAGTAGACTTCTATGAGCACACGAAAAATGGTCCATGAATTTTCTGTTGAGCGTGATGGCCGTGATTCGATCATATAGGGTTTATCACTTGTTTTTTTTGCCGTTGTGTTCATCTTGACCTCGCGACTTCGTGGGTGTTCTGGAGGCTATCGCGAGGGGTTAGAAAGTTGATGGGAAGTGAGATGAAGCCACGGTGGTGAAGGCGTGGTCTACGGTGAAGGGGATGGTCGGCGTTGATAGTTTTTTGGCTGCTGTGTTTTGAATTTGATGGGTTCGAGCGTGATATTTTCGTGTGTGATTCGAATTTGATTTCTGGGTTGAGCATTGGAATGGAGGGGTTGAACGTGACTTGTGGTGGTCGGAATGGTGGTCGTTGGCGATGGGGAACTCGGTGCACGTTGCACGGTGGGGTGGTATCAGTTGCTGTTGGGTTGAATGGGAGAAGATGGTGAAGGACTCGAAGCAGGCACCGTGTTTTGTGATGTGGAACTCGAAGCAAAGGGTAGGTAGGGGAGACTCGTGATGTTACTGGGTGTTTTGTTGGGTTACTCGAGTTAAAGCTTGGTTACTCGAGTATTTAAATATCCAGACTTTAGGACTTGATGTTTAAGTTGTAACTCAAAGAATTTGTTTTTAGGAATAAGGTTTTTAAACGAAATGGGTTAAACAAGTTTCAGATTAAATTTGTTTTCAAAGTTATGTCTTAAAAACACGATTATATATATATTTTAAATATGGAAATTTTAAAATAAAATAGGTGGGTTTGAAATAAAGTTTATGTTAAACTTTATTTAAATAAATTTGGAAAAGATTTAAAGATTTAAAAGTTCAAATCTTAAAATATGTTTAAATTATAATTGATTTCCAAATATTATATTTTATTTAAATTAAGTTTAATAATTTAGAATTTGATAATCAATTGAAATAAAGATTATCTTTAGTAAGTTGAATTTTGATTTAATTAAAGATAATTAAATTTGTAAAGATAATTGAGATAATTAAATTAATTTTAATTATCAAGTTTTTATTGTTAATAAATGATTTAATTAAGATAATGGTTTCTTAATTAAGAATCTTTTAATATAATAAGATTAAGAATCATTTAATTAATTTTAAATGATTAGTTAAATAGTTAATTAAGTAATTAATTTGTGATTAATTAAGATAATCACTTTGAACTAATATAATTACTTGGGAAGTAATTAAAGTAATTAAGTGGTTAATTACTAAAGGTAATTAAGTAAAGAATAATTACTTTATGAAAAGTAATTAAGTAAATGTGATTAAGAGTTAATCACTTGAGTTATTAATTAAAGACTAAATTAATAATTAGTTAAAGGTTTAAATTATTTGATTAATGATTAATTAATTAAAGAATTAAGAGTAATTAATTAAATGATTAATTACTTGTAAAAGTAATTAATTAGGATAGAATTTAATTAATGATGTAATCATTAATTAATGAAAATAATTAATTAATTGTTAATTAATAATTTAAGAATAATTAATCTATAATTAAGTTTTAATTACTAAATGTAATTAAAGTAATTAATCAAAGGTGATTAATTAAAAGTAATTAATTAAGTATGATTAATTAAAAAGGTAATTAATCAAATGTGATTAATTAAAAATGATTAATCAAGTGTAATTAATTAAAGATAATTAAGGAATAATTATCAAGATAATTAGAGAATAATTAATCAAAGTTGATTAATTTAGAAAGTAATTAAGAGGTAATTACTTAGTATAATTTGTAAGTAATTAATCAGGATGATTAATTAATATTGTAATTAAGTAAGAATTACTTATAGTAATTAAGTGATAATTAATCAGGGAAGATTAATTGAGTTGGGTAATTAAGTGATGTTAATTAATTAATTTGTAATTAATTAATGAATAAGAAGTTGGATTGAAGATAATCCAAGTGTTTAATTAAGGATTAATTTAATTTAAGGATTAATTAAATTGATCAAGTTTGAATAAAAACTTGTTTATGGATGATAATTGATTGGATGATATATATATCATTGATTGAGTTAATGATATTGGATGTTGTTGGATGATATTGATTGATGGATGATGATATGTATATGCTATATCTGATTGTGATATATATGCTGCTTTGTGATATGTATAGATGCATGTGATAATAGATGCTTATCTATCTGTGCTGTGAATCATCCATTTATGTTAAGTGATATTTTCTAAGTATCTATTGTCTAAAATCCCTTAAGAACAACTTGGACATTAAAATGGCGTTTGGTTTCGATGAGACCGGGATCGGGTTTCCATATTTGGAATCCGAAAACCACATCGATTCCAATTAAACGTTAGGTCGCTAATCCAAGTGGAGCAAGTGAAGACTCGAAGTGTAAGGGCTATACGTCAGTATAACTCTGTGGGTGATTCCGTAATGAGTTTGACGGAATAGTGCTTATAGATTCGAGATGGTGAATCAGAGTGCAAGGGCTATGGTCGTTGACTCTGAGGGTGATTCCAAAATGAGTGCAACGAGATAGTGCCTTCGGTTTCGTTCGAACCCGGAACGAACTTGTATGGATTGAATGCTTTCAGAACATCGTCAGGCGGACGATGAGCATTCTAAGATAATTGGTCCTATAAAGGTAATCGCAGCCTCAAGCCTCATCAACCGGGAATGGCTAAAACAGGGGAGGTGCAGCAAGGCTTCGTGGGTCGCGCCCACTGGAGGGCAAGATACATCCCTGTCTAGAAGTCCCTTTATATTTCGGCTGTGTGGGCAGTTGGTCTGCAGCCAACTGCGGGGTGGTCTTGTTCGGGACTGTTCAGTAAGGAACGGTCCCGGCCTTGTGTTGCAGGGGAGTTAGGGTGGCTCCTCGGTACGGTGATCTAGGCCACGTACTGTGACGGGAGGTACCCCAGTAGCCCTGCCATTGTTGGAAACCCATTTTCCCTACGAGACCCTACGGTTTTGTTTGTATTACCCACTTTTGTGGCTAGTAGCTGGAATTTAATAGATGTAACAATTTCGGCTATTTCATATTTACTTGAAAACCCTAGACACTATTATAATATCACTGGATTTCCTATCAAATGTTTTGGTTAGCGTAAGGTAAAAACTTTTCCATGTTTATGTGTGGGAAGTCTTACGTGATACCTTTTCTTTCAAAGGTTTTTCTAAAGTTAAGCAATCTTAAACCGTTTACTCACACCAGACCCCTGTCTGACCCGAGTGTTTATTTTCTGTTTTATTAAACTCTTGGGTACTCATATTATATATGAGTAGTCAAGTGATTCAGGTTATCTTTTGACGAATTCTGGAGGAGCTTTGGAGCAGGAGGCTTCAGCGTGTAGATATGGTTAGAGTTTCCGCTGTGTTGTTGTCTGTATGATGTCTTGTATTGTATTAGACAGAATGTTATAACTGTCTAATTTGAGATGTTTAGTTGTGTACTCTGATGTATAAGATACTCTGTATATGTTCTATATTATATTTAAATCGTTCCGCTGTGAGATTCTGATGTGTTGTTTTCTCTTTCTTCTCTTTCTTTTCTTCTTCTATCCCTTTCTTTCTTAATTAGCTTCGCGATTTTCCGGTAGTGGAATTTCGGGTCGCTACAGTTGGTATCAGAGCGTTAGGTTGAGTGAATACCTAGGCTCTGAAGTTTGTCTTTCTTTAGGAAGCATTAGGCTGAGTGAATACCTAGGCTCTGAAGTATGTCTTTCTTGGGGAGCGTTAGGTTGAGTGAATACCTAGGCTCTGGAGTGGTGTCTATCTTGAGAGAGCGTACTTGTAATTTTTTTATATATATATTTATATAACTACCTAATATGTTGGATTATCTGTTTGGATTTTCCAACATAGGTTATAAAGGTAGATAAGGTAGAAGTGTGTGGAACACGACTACCACTTTTGGTTGAGACTCATATGTTGTGGTTGGAGATGTGTCTGTCGGGATTGTAGATCTAATACTGTCTTGAATAAGTTTTGGTGGATTGTAGAAAGGATTTCTTTGAGTCCAGAGGAAGTTTTTTCCAAGAATTGGAGTATATTCTTGAAGTGTGAGGTTGATTTGCTCTCGAGTGAGCGGGATTTCCTTGAGTTGAGTTGTCCGCTGAGCAGAAGCAAGTGATGGTGTCTTGATGACTTCAAGAAGGAATAGCTGTGTGATGAGATGCATTTTCCATAAATGGTTCTGAAGATGTTTCTTTTGGAGTCAGATTTAGATGGTGTTGGAAGAGCATTGATGTCTGCTGCAGGGAAGGTTCAGATGTTTAGAGATTTTCTGGATCTCAAGTAAGGGTATCTTATCTTTATTGAAGAAGGAGACTAAGGTCGATGAGTTACCTCATTTCGGACATGGTCTCAATTGTTTTCTTAAGAAGATAAGTAGCTGGTGTTTCTTTTAGAGCCGAGTTTCTTTGAGGAGATGTTTACTCGTCTCAAGGATGTTTTAGAGGATTGGGGTGTTAGTTTGGTGTTTCAGGAGCTTCTGGTTAAGGAAGATCTTTTGGCTTAGCTGTATTATTGGAGTGAAGTTTGGAAGTAGCAGCATGGATCTGTTTCTTCGATGATTCAGTAATCTTTGGATTCTACTATCAGCAGAGCAGGCAGATAGTGAAGGCTTATTCTTTTCTTGGAGGCTCAGCAGAGCGGGATATTTGTTGGAAGTGATCTATCAGTTTCTAATAGGTGAGCCATTCTTGAAGATTGGTCTTGGAAAGGAAAAGCTGTTCTGGTTGGGAGACAGTTCTTTGGAATCTGAACTGAGTGGATCGCAAAAGTGACTTGCGATTAGTTAGGGAATCTTGGATTTTCAGGAGTAGTATTGATGGTTCAATCTTATAGTGGGATGACTCTTGGAGCGAGAAGAGTTTGGAGAGGCAGCTCAGGATTCTTAGGATTGGTCATCTTATTCTAAGTTGAAATTCTGCTAAGATATTTTGACCAAGTGAATGGTCGTTGAGATTTTTATGAGTCGAATGAGCTGTGTTTGGTGGTAGATTGTGTTTGTATTCTGTGATAGCATTCTTATCTGCTCTAGGTCAGAGTTGTGCAGCGGAAGCAAGTTGGCAGTTATTCTTGAATGGAGCAACCGGGAGTTGCAGTAAGGGATTTCTACAGGAAATTCAAGTATGAAGGATTTTCTGGATTTGGAAGGCAAGATTGTCAAGTACAACTGTTGGCTATTTCAGATAGGAGATAGGTTTGAAGTCCTCTGATGTTTATGGTATAGAGCTGTGGAATGGATTTCAGCAGATTATTTTTGGAAAGGCATTTTGTTGAGTAGGACCTGGAGATTTGATTTAAGTTGATGCTGTTGTTTCTTGAAGCAGTCAGCAAGGGTTAGGCTGATCAGGAATATTGAAGGTGACTCAGAGCATCTGAAGAGTTGTGCAGATAGAATTGAGGAGATTTTGGAATGTGCAGTTAGATTTTGAATATTGATTGGGTTTTATCCAACCAAAGGAGATACAAGAATGGGTAATACTGGAGAGTTAGCTTTGAAGGTATTTGGAGTTTTATCTGTGATCTCTAGAGATTTGATTTTGATCAACAGGATTGAATTGCCAGTTTGGACAGCTGGAATTCATGGTATTTCACATATCTCAGAAGAATATGTGTATGATTCTTTGAGTGATAGAATCAGCAGTTCAGAAGGAATCTGGTAGTTGAGTTGGTTTTGGGATTAGTCTGGTATCTTGTTCAGATTTGAAGAATCAGGTAAGGGAGTTCTTGGTTTTAGTAGAGTAGTTAGTTAAGATTCTGTAGAGTGAGTGTTCCAGTATAGGTATCTGGAAACTCTAGATATTAGGAAGTTCTATTCAGAATTTTGTCTGATAGATGAAATTATTTGTTTGTTTGTTTGAATTGATTGCTGATAGGAATTTAAATTCTTTAGCTGGGTTATTAAATTATCTTTGCTTTTAAATTTCGGGGATGAAATTCTTTTAAGGGGGGAGGAATGTGACGACCCGGAATTTTGAGCAATATCAATTTAATAATCTTTGATAAAAATTAAATTGATTTGATCATTTTACATTATAAATTGACAAGTTAAATTTCTTTTAAAGATTAATGATAATAATTTGTTAATATCTATTCATATTTTTCTTTGCAATATAAATAGGCAAATTTAATTCCTTTGAAAGTTTATAAATATTTGATTTGAAATTATTTATTTTGGTAAATAAGAAGTCTTTAATGTAATAGAACTTTGTATTCAAATTATAATGTATATATTGTGATTTGATATTTGTTTTAAAATTTAATTTGGAAATTAATAAATATAATGTTAGAATATGTTTCTATTTGAAATGTGTATATATATTTGTATATATATGTTTGAAATAGGAATTATTAATTTGAATCTAATAAGAGTTTTCAAACTTGAATATATTTAGTTTTGAATTTAAAATGATAATTTGATTTAATGACTTTGAATTGATAATTGAGATTTAAATTTAAAATAATAAAAGTTAATTCCTTATTTATGATAAATATGTACTTTAAGTTTTTAAATAAGATTTAAATTAAAATAGATGTTTCAAACATATAAACATTTAATTGAATTAAAATGTAAGCTACTTGTTTCATATGAATATCTATTAAAAATAAGTATGTACATTTTATATTACATAAATATATGTATATAAGGATTTAATAAGATAAATACATTTAAAAGAAAAACATTAATAAAACAAGTATAACACTTGTAAGTATATTAAATTATGTAAATTACATTTGTAAGAATATAAACCTTTAAAGGGACACATGGCACTCTCTTGTAAATATAATTAAAAATTTAACTTGTAAATATAAAATATGAGTTTTATTTTCAGCTGAAATATTTTCTTTGAACTCAAAACTGTAAACTTAATACAAAAGAAAATGCAAATCAAAACAAAGATCAAAATACAAACAAATCAAAGATGAGAACAAATCTGAAATCCAGGAAACCAAAAGGGAGTAAAATCTGGAAAATACAACAAAGCAGAAATTCAGATTTTCAACAGCTACAAGATTTTTAAATTCAAATTACATGCAAGCTCATTTTCAAGAACAACTCAGTAATCATGCATTAGGATGTACATCTTCAACATGCATACTGGAAATAAAATCATCACTTCAACTTGCAAAGGGAATTGGAAGTCTGGAAACATACAGCTTCTGTTTTCTGGAAATTGTACAGGTGAGTAAATGAGCTTTTAAAAACAGTTTTAAACCTGAATTCTACCTTGTTATTGTGAATGAATATCTGATGGTTTTCTGAATGTTTGAATTTAATTTGGATACATGTTGAATTAAGCATTTCTGAATGCCTGAGTGTTTACATGGTCTCTGTGTGATATTTACAGACATCAATTCCATAATAAAATCAATAACTTGATAATGTATTCGAATTTGACTTTGATTTGTATATAAAAGATGTTTGTAATCAACTAACATATCATCTAAAAATATTTGCAAGTTTTAAATTTGAATAATTAGTTGTAAATTGCAAGTTTACAGTAAAATACAATATTTGGTCAAAATTTGATGAAATCAATTTCAAGTTTTGATTTCATAAATGGATTGTAAGTGGAAAATGATGATTTTAGAAGCTGGAATCACAATTTTTAATGGAGTAATTTGTGAGCAATTTGGGATTTAATGATTTGGGAACTTTTGCCAAATCACGGCAAACTACGGCGAGGTTGACGTCGCAGTTGAACTCGGAGATGGAGTAGACTTCTATGAGCACACGAAAAATGGTCCATGAATTTTCTGTTGAGCGTGATGGCCGTGATTCGATCATATAGGGTTTATCACTTGTTTTTTTTGCCGTTGTGTTCATCTTGACCTCGCGACTTCGTGGGTGTTCTGGAGGCTATCGCGAGGGGTTAGAAAGTTGATGGGAAGTGAGATGAAGCCACGGTGGTGAAGGCGTGGTCTACGGTGAAGGGGATGGTCGGCGTTGATAGTTTTTTGGCTGCTGTGTTTTGAATTTGATGGGTTCGAGCGTGATATTTTCGTGTGTGATTCGAATTTGATTTCTGGGTTGAGCATTGGAATGGAGGGGTTGAACGTGACTTGTGGTGGTCGGAATGGTGGTCGTTGGCGATGGGGAACTCGGTGCACGTTGCACGGTGGGGTGGTATCAGTTGCTGTTGGGTTGAATGGGAGAAGATGGTGAAGGACTCGAAGCAGGCACCGTGTTTTGTGATGTGGAACTCGAAGCAAAGGGTAGGTAGGGGAGACTCGTGATGTTACTGGGTGTTTTGTTGGGTTACTCGAGTTAAAGCTTGGTTACTCGAGTATTTAAATATCCAGACTTTAGGACTTGATGTTTAAGTTGTAACTCAAAGAATTTGTTTTTAGGAATAAGGTTTTTAAACGAAATGGGTTAAACAAGTTTCAGATTAAATTTGTTTTCAAAGTTATGTCTTAAAAACACGATTATATATATATTTTAAATATGGAAATTTTAAAATAAAATAGGTGGGTTTGAAATAAAGTTTATGTTAAACTTTATTTAAATAAATTTGGAAAAGATTTAAAGATTTAAAAGTTCAAATCTTAAAATATGTTTAAATTATAATTGATTTCCAAATATTATATTTTATTTAAATTAAGTTTAATAATTTAGAATTTGATAATCAATTGAAATAAAGATTATCTTTAGTAAGTTGAATTTTGATTTAATTAAAGATAATTAAATTTGTAAAGATAATTGAGATAATTAAATTAATTTTAATTATCAAGTTTTTATTGTTAATAAATGATTTAATTAAGATAATGGTTTCTTAATTAAGAATCTTTTAATATAATAAGATTAAGAATCATTTAATTAATTTTAAATGATTAGTTAAATAGTTAATTAAGTAATTAATTTGTGATTAATTAAGATAATCACTTTGAACTAATATAATTACTTGGGAAGTAATTAAAGTAATTAAGTGGTTAATTACTAAAGGTAATTAAGTAAAGAATAATTACTTTATGAAAAGTAATTAAGTAAATGTGATTAAGAGTTAATCACTTGAGTTATTAATTAAAGACTAAATTAATAATTAGTTAAAGGTTTAAATTATTTGATTAATGATTAATTAATTAAAGAATTAAGAGTAATTAATTAAATGATTAATTACTTGTAAAAGTAATTAATTAAGATAGAATTTAATTAATGATGTAATCATTAATTAATGAAAATAATTAATTAATTGTTAATTAATAATTTAAGAATAATTAATCTATAATTAAGTTTTAATTACTAAATGTAATTAAAGTAATTAATCAAAGGTGATTAATTAAAAGTAATTAATTAAGTATGATTAATTAAAAAGGTAATTAATCAAATGTGATTAATTAAAAATGATTAATCAAGTGTAATTAATTAAAGATAATTAAGGAATAATTATCAAGATAATTAGAGAATAATTAATCAAAGTTGATTAATTTAGAAAGTAATTAAGAGGTAATTACTTAGTATAATTTGTAAGTAATTAATCAGGATGATTAATTAATATTGTAATTAAGTAAGAATTACTTATAGTAATTAAGTGATAATTAATCAGGGAAGATTAATTGAGTTGGGTAATTAAGTGATGTTAATTAATTAATTTGTAATTAATTAATGAATAAGAAGTTGGATTGAAGATAATCCAAGTGTTTAATTAAGGATTAATTTAATTTAAGGATTAATTAAATTGATCAAGTTTGAATAAAAACTTGTTTATGGATGATAATTGATTGGATGATATATATATCATTGATTGAGTTAATGATATTGGATGTTGTTGGATGATATTGATTGATGGATGATGATATGTATATGCTATATCTGATTGTGATATATATGCTGCTTTGTGATATGTATAGATGCATGTGATAATAGATGCTTATCTATCTGTGCTGTGAATCATCCATTTATGTTAAGTGATATTTTCTAAGTATCTATTGTCTAAAATCCCTTAAGAACAACTTGGACATTAAAATGGCGTTTGGTTTCGATGAGACCGGGATCGGGTTTCCATATTTGGAATCCGAAAACCACATCGATTCCAATTAAACGTTAGGTCGCTAATCCAAGTGGAGCAAGTGAAGACTCGAAGTGTAAGGGCTATACGTCAGTATAACTCTGTGGGTGATTCCGTAATGAGTTTGACGGAATAGTGCTTATAGATTCGAGATGGTGAATCAGAGTGCAAGGGCTATGGTCGTTGACTCTGAGGGTGATTCCAAAATGAGTGCAACGAGATAGTGCCTTCGGTTTCGTTCGAACCCGGAACGAACTTGTATGGATTGAATGCTTTCAGAACATCGTCAGGCGGACGATGAGCATTCTAAGATAATTGGTCCTATAAAGGTAATCGCAGCCTCAAGCCTCATCAACCGGGAATGGCTAAAACAGGGGAGGTGCAGCAAGGCTTCGTGGGTCGCGCCCACTGGAGGGCAAGATACATCCCTGTCTAGAAGTCCCTTTATATTTCGGCTGTGTGGGCAGTTGGTCTGCAGCCAACTGCGGGGTGGTCTTGTTCGGGACTGTTCAGTAAGGAACGGTCCCGGCCTTGTGTTGCAGGGGAGTTAGGGTGGCTCCTCGGTACGGTGATCTAGGCCACGTACTGTGACGGGCGGTACCCCAGTAGCCCTGCCATTGTTGGAAACCCATTTTCCCTACGAGACCCTACGGTTTTGTTTGTATTACCCACTTTTGTGGCTAGTAGCTGGAATTTAATAGATGTAACAATTTCGGCTATTTCATATTTACTTGAAAACCCTAGACACTATTATAATATCACTGGATTTCCTATCAAATGTTTTGGTTAGCGTAAGGTAAAAACTTTTCCATGTTTATGTGTGGGAAGTCTTACGTGATACCTTTTCTTTCAAAGGTTTTTCTAAAGTTAAGCAATCTTAAACCGTTTACTCACACCAGACCCCTGTCTGACCCGAGTGTTTATTTTCTGTTTTATTAAACTCTTGGGTACTCATATTATATATGAGTAGTCAAGTGATTCAGGTTATCTTTTGACGAATTCTGGAGGAGCTTTGGAGCAGGAGGCTTCAGCGTGTAGATATGGTTAGAGTTTCCGCTGTGTTGTTGTCTGTATGATGTCTTGTATTGTATTAGACAGAATGTTATAACTGTCTAATTTGAGATGTTTAGTTGTGTACTCTGATGTATAAGATACTCTGTATATGTTCTATATTATATTTAAATCGTTCCGCTGTGAGATTCTGATGTGTTGTTTTCTCTTTCTTCTCTTTCTTTTCTTCTTCTATCCCTTTCTTTCTTAATTAGCTTCGCGATTTTCCGGTAGTGGAATTTCGGGTCGCTACAGTTCAAAACCTTGCTAACCTGAGAAAAACAAAAACAAGAAAAAGAAGTAAACTCCATTTCAATTCAGCAAAAACAGACAAGGATTAAAGACAGTTTCATGCTATAGATTTTACAAAAGAAATTGTTCTCTGTTCACGGAAATTTTGGCAGGTAAGTAAACATAAAATTTTCAAGTTTATGTTTAATTAAAATAGTAAAGATGATTCATTGACTATATAGTGTTGTATGTGTTTTATTTTTGATATGGATTTGTGTTACATACAGATTGTTCTATGGATATTGTATATGTTGTTCTTCTCTGTTATTTGTTCCAGGTTACATAGTTGTTCAAAATTCAAACTTTTCTCATCAAATCATTATTAAGCTTAATGTTATCAACTAAAACAAGATGTGAAACTTAAATTAAGATTTTTAAAGGTTGATTAAACCATCTTTATAAAGTATGTCACTCTAATATTGCTATATAGGTAATCAAGTGATAGTTGACAAAATTCAATTGTTGTAAAATGTTAATTCAAGTTTATATCTTGAATCCTTACTGAAATTGATGATTTTTTAAAAAAAGGAAGATTTTTAGTTTAGTAATTCAAGAGCAGTTCGCATTTGAATAAAAATTGTATTTCTACCAATTTCTAGTAATTGAATCAATAATAAATGTTGAAATTTAAGATGAACCAAGTTTAAGCATCTGTGATTTCGTGAAAATGATTAGAAGATTTTTCTATTGCGTGAAATTAAGATACGAGACCCTTTTAGGGTTTGGTCTCGAGCTTGTGCACATGTCAGTAAACGAGAGGTGTTCGTCGCCTCTGTGTGATCGAGTGTCATGAGAATTTGGGGAATGGAAGATTGTCGTGTGGTCGAGGCGTCGACGAAATATGGGCGACTCCGGTGGTCTCTACGGCGGCGGCGAGGAGCTTTTTTGGTGTGGGTTGAGCTTCAGTTTTCAAGCAGATGACTAAATTTCGATTCGAATTTTCTTGAGGCGATGTGAGTTTGGATTTCGTGTCTATATGAAATTTGGGACTTGCCGATGGCGTTGGGGTTTCGCCGGATATGGGTCGTGCCGCCGTGCACGTGTATGACATGGAGGAGATAGTGTCGGTGTCGTTGATGGCATCTGAATCGAGTCGTGCTCTAGTAAATAGGTGGGTTGCTTCGGGGTTTTAGTTCGTGTGCGTGAGTGAACTTGATGCTATAATTAAACTTAGTTTAAAACTTAAACTACAGAAAAAAGAAAAAAGAAGAAGAAGAAGAGTGTACAGGGAATGACTCGGGTGATATAGGTGGGTAACTCGAAGTAACACTCGAGTTTAATCAGGGAAGTCTCGCGATTCTTCAAACTGCAGTATTGTATTTTAAAGTAAAGTTAAGTAAACAGTTTTTCAACAAACTCTAAACACCGTAAATCTTAAAAATATTTAATAGTTTTAAGTTTGAAACTTAATAAAAGTTTTAATTATCTTAATTAATACTTTAAAATGTTTTAAGCTCTTAATTATTATTCTAATTAAGTAATTAATATAAGATAAGTATAAAACTTATTAACATATAAGTTTGTAATTAGTAATAAATTGATTTCAAAAGTTAATTTTTAAAATGTTAATTAAGTTGAATGATTAATATTAATTGATTATTTTCAGAAGGTAACTAAGAATAATTACTTTTTAATTGTAATTAGTGATGGATTATAAGCAATAAATGAATTTGTATTTAACTACTTAAGTTAATTAATGAATGATTAATAATTAATTTATTTAGTAATTTAAATTAAGAATTAATAAATCATTAATTAAGTAATTAGCAGTTAATAAACGGTTAATTAAGTTTGATTAATTAATAATTAAGGTTATTAATTAATAATTAAGGGTAATTAATTAAGTAATTAAGACTTAATAATTGATTAAGAAATGATTAATTAATTAAATAATTTGAAATGGAATAAATAAATAATTGATAATTAATGATTAATCAAACAGGGTTAAGTGATTAACTCTCAAGTAATTGATTTTAATCGAATTAATTACAATAAGACTCAAAGATGATTGCTTATGGATAATTGTGTAATGTAGAATATTTGATTTGTGATATATATAGTGATATTCTGTGATGTTTCTGTGATACGCCTTGATATATCTATGATTATTGTATATGTTTTTTCTGTGATAAATGCTATATGAATTCAAGTGTTGAATTTAAACTGTTTAAATTAATTAGACAACTTGGCCTTTAAAATGGCGTTTGGATTTCGATGAGACCGGGATCAGGTGTCATTTATGATTATCCGAAAACCACATCGATCCAAATTAAACGTTAGGTCGTGAATTCTTAAGTGAAGATCAAGATGTTGTTTTCAGAATGCAAGGATTACTATCGTTGAATCTGAGGGTGATTCAAAAATGAGTGTAACGAGATAATGCCTTCGGTTTCGTTGTAACCCGGACGAACTTGTATGGATTGAATGCTTTCAGGACATCGTCAAGCGGACGATGAGCATTCTAAGAGATATGTTCTGTAAAGGTAAACGTAGACTCAAGCCTCATCAACCCGGAATGGCTAAAACAGGGGATGTGCAGCAAGGTTAGGTGGGTCATGCCCAAGCAGGACGAGATATACCCCTGTCTAGATGTCCCTTTTATTTCGGCTGTGTGGGCGGTTGTTAGCTACGACCGTAGGGTTATCTTGTTCGGGACAGTTCAGTAAGGAATGGTTCCGGCCTTGTGTTGCAGGGGAGTTAGGGTGGCTCCTCGGTGAGTGATCTAGGCCACATACTGCGACGGACGGTACCCCAGTAGCTCTGCCATTATATGGAATCCAATCTCCAATAAGAGCCGTACGTTTTGATTGTGCCCAACTATGTTGGAATGTGAGATGTAAGCATTTCAGCTATCTCTGTATTTTACTTAAAAACCCTAGAAACTATTATAATATCACTGGTTTTCCTACAAAATGTTTCGGTTAGCGTAAGGTAAAAACATACTCGAATTTATTTGTGGGAAGTCTTATGTGATACCTTTATTTTCAAATATTTTTCAAAGTTAAAAACTTTAAACCGTTTACTCATACCAGACCCATGTCTGACCCGGAGTTTATATTTTATTTTTCATAAACTCTTGGATACTCAAATTTTTATGAGTAGCCAAGTGATAGGTTTTGGACTTTGATTTCTAGAGGTGCTTGGAGCAGTAGTTCCAGACGTATGTATATATCTATCTAGTTCCGCTGTGTAGTTGATGTATCTCTGATATATGTTTTGACAGATGTGTATATGACTGTCCTGTTGTATGATATTGTATAACTCTGATATATGTAAAACTATGTAATAGTTATGTGATATATTATATTTTGTTCCATTCCGTTGTGTGATTCTGATGTGGTTGTTCTTTCTTTCTATTCTTTTCTATTTCTATCATTTTCTTTCTTAAATGATGATACGTCTTTCTGGGAGTAGAAGGGCGGGTCGTCACAGGTGGTACCAGAGCATTATGTTGAGAGAATACCTAGGCTCTTGAGTGATTTCTTTCTTGAGAGAGCGTATTTGTAATTTTGATATATATGTATGTGTGTGTGTGTGTGTGTATATATATTTCTACCAATTTGTTGGGTTACCTGTTCAGGTTTTCCAATATAGTTATAAAGGTAGATAGGGTAGTGGTGTGTATAACACGACTACTAATGGTTGGAGTTTGAATGTTTGAGGTTGGAAGTGTATCTGTCGAGACTGTAGACCTATTACCATCTCGACTGAGCTTTGGGTGGTGTAAGGATTTCAGCGATCTCTGAAGGATACCTGTTAAGGTTTGGAGTTCATCTTTGTAGTGTAAGTTTGGATGAGCTAGAGTTTGGATCGGTTGGTTGGACGGAAGCAAGTAATGATATCTTGATACCTCAGGATGTAGTAGTTGTGTGATGAGACACAATGACTATGGATGTCTCCGAAGATATTTCTTTGGGACAAGTTAAGGAAGTATGTCTGCTTCGGTGTCATGGCTAAGTTCAGTAGGGTGTTTCTGTTTGATTTGAGGTCCGAGTTTCTCGAAGAGCTTTGGATAGGAAGTCTTTAGGCATCTAGTTCAGCAGTGCAGCTCGAAGTGTTCTGCGTGTCGTCGAGAAGATTTTCTGGCTTAGCAGTTTTCTTGAGGTAATTTCAGGAGCAGCAGTGTGGATCCATTTCTTTGATGGATTGGCTCGATGGGTGTAAGGCTGTTTCGAATTGTGATGAGAAGATAGTTTCGTTGGAAACTGATTTGGGTAGGATTGCCAGAGTGTCGTGTGATAATTCTGGAATTCACATGAGTAGTCTTTTACATGGAGTTGAGACTTCTCAGAAGAAGGTTGAAGATATCGATGTGGTCTAAGATTTCCCTGATGTATTCAAGAAAGTTAAGTGTTTGCCTCCACATCGAGAGATAGAATTTCGCATTGATTTGATTCCAGGAGTAGTGTCAGTGATTCAGCCTAATAGGAGGATGGATCCTAGGGAGAGAGAAGAGCTAGTTAAGCAGACTCAGGACTTTTGGAGGAGGGGTTGATTAGGCCCAGTTTTTCTTGTTGGGGTTCTGCTGGGGTGTTTGTCACTAAATCGGATGGATCGCTAAGGTTCTGTTTTGATATGATAAATCGAGTCTTTCAGAATGTACTGAATAAGTTGTTTTGGTATTCATTGATGATATTTTGGTCAATTCTAAGTCTGAAGAAGAACAAAATTGGACGGAAATTCATAGTTTTCTGGGTTTAGTTGGCTACTATAGGAAATTATCAAGGACTATTCCAAGATTTCTTCACATCTGACTAAGTTGACAAGGAAAGGAGCTAAGTTCAAATGGACACCCCAGTGTGAAGGAGCTTTCCGAGAATTGAAGACAAGGCTAACCAGTGCACCAGTGCTAGCTATTTCACATGGAAAGAGAAAACTTTTAGTTTATTCAAATGCTTGTATAGTTGGTTTGGGAGCAGTGTTGATACTGAATGGAAGAGTAATTGCGTATGCGAGTCGGCAATTAAAGCCACATGAAAGGAACTACACTACGCACGATCTTGAATTGTTAGCCATTGTTTTTGCTTTGAAGATTTGGAGACACTATCTCTTGGAAGAGAAGTTTGAGTTATTCATGGATCACAAACCGTCGGAATATCTTTTCTCTCAAAAAGGATCTTACTTGGAGGCAGCGGCGATGGGTCGAATTTCTGACATCATATGATTTGGATATTCTATATACCCTGGGAGAAGAAAATGTTGTGGCTGATGCTCTTAGCAGGAATGTAGTTTTGTCTCTTTTGGTAGTTGTTCCATCTCTCCAGAAAAGAATCATAAGTAAGAGAATGGAGGATAGATCTTTTGAGGAATTGATTCTTGGAACCTAGGATGGTCGGTATTCTGATTTCAAGATGGACGATCAAGGTGATTTGAGGATTGATGGTCGTTTATGTGTGCCTAATATAGATAGATTGAGGCAAGAAATCTTTGCTGAGTGTCATCGCTCCAAACTGAATATTCACCCAGGAATTTCTAAGATGTATAAAGGTACGAGAATAATTTTCTGGTGGCCGAGCATGAAGAGGGATGTAGCTGCTTTCGTTAATAGCTGTGCTATCTGTCAGCAAGTGAAAGGAGATCAACAGAAATCAGCCGGTTTGTTGTAACCTTTGGAAATCCCATAATGGAATGTGAAATGATTTCGATGGATTTCATCGACGGTTTTCCAAGAGCTAAGAAAGGAAACGATAGAATATGGATTATTGTAGATCGTTTAACTAAGAGTGCCCATTTTATACCCGTTAAGGCAACTCGTATTGCAGTTTCTCTAGCAGAGATTTTCTTGAGGGAGATAGTTAGATTGCATGGTGTTCTTGTTAGCATAGTAAGTGATCGTGATCCTATCTTTACCAGCAAATTCTGAGAGGCTCTACAATAAGCTATGGGAACAAGTTTGAGATTGAGTACAGCCTATCATCCTCAGGCAGACGGACAGATAGAGAGACTAAATCGTATTCTAGAAGTTATGCTGCGAGCTTGTGTTTTGGATTTTGGTGGATCGTGGGAAGACCGTCTTCATCTGGTAGAATTCTCCTATAATAATGGTTACCAAGCTAGTATTAAGATGGCTCCTTATGAAGCTCTGTTTGGAAGACCGTGTAGATCCCCATTCTGTTGGATAGAATCGAAAGATCATCTTGTGCTTGGATCAGATTTGATTCGTGAAGTATCTGTTAAAGTTGAGCTTATCAAGAAAAGGATGAGAGCTGCTCAGGGCCGTTAGAAGAAGTACGTAGATAAGAAAAGGCGACAATTGAAATTTGAGATTGGTGATTCAGTTTTTGGTCAAAGTTTCCCGATTAAAGGAGCTATTAGATTCGAAAAGACGGGAAAACTTGCCCCGAGATATATTGGTCCATTTCGGGTATTGGAAAGGATTGGTGCTGTAGCTTATAGAGTTGTATTGCAAGAACGGATGTTTAGAGTTCATAATGTATTCCATGTATCCCGTCTAAGGAAGTTGTTCATGATCCATCATTAGTTGTAGAACCAGTAGTCCAGGAAGATTTGGAATTCGAGCCGAACCAGTGGACGAAATATGGGCGACTCGGGTGGTCTTTGCGGCGGTGGCGAGGAGGTTTTGTGGAGTGGCTTGAGCTTCAATTCTCAAGCAGATGACTAAATTTCGATTCGAAATTTCTTGAGGCGATGTGAGTTTGGATTTCGTGTCTATGTGAGATTTAGGACTTGCCGATGATGTTGGGGTTCGCCAGAGATGGGTCACGCCGCCGTGCACATGTACGGCATGGAGGAGATGGTGTCAGTGTCGTTGATGGCATCTGACTCGAGTCGTGCTCTAGTAAATAGGTGGGTTGCTTCGGGGTTTAGTTCGTGTGCGTGATTGAACCTGATGCTATAATTAAACTTAGTTTAAAACTTAAACTGCAGAAAGAAAAAAAAAACAAGAAGAGTGAACAGGCAATGACTCGGGTGATATAGGTGGGTAACTCGAAGTAACAATCGAGTTTAATCAGGGAAGTCTCGGGTTTCTTCAAACTGCAGTATTGTATTTTAAAGTAAAATTAAGTAAACAGTTTTTCAACAAACTCTAAACACTGTAAATCTTAAAAATGTTTAACAGTTTTAAGTTAGAAACTTAATACAAGTTTTAATTATCTTAGCTAATACTTTAAAATGTATTAAGCTCTTAATTATTATTCTAATTAAGTAATTAATATAAGATAAGTATAAAACTTATTAACATATAAGTTTGCAATCGGTAATAAATTGATTTCAAAAGTTAAAGAAGATTCCTTTTAAAATGTTAATTAAGTTGAATGATTAATATTAATTGATTATTTTCAGAAAGTAATTAAGAATAATTACATTTTAATTGTAATTAGTGATGGATTATAAGCAATAAATGAATTTGTAATTAACTACTTAAGTTAATTAATGAATAATTAATAGTTAATTTATTTAGTAATTTAAATTAAGAATTAATAAATCATTAATTAAGTAATTAGTAATTAATAAACGATTAATTAAGTTTGATTAATTAATAATTAAGGTTATTAATTAATAATTAAGGGTAATTAATTAAATAATTAAGACTTAATAATTGATTAATAATTGATTAATTAATTAAATAATTTGAAATGGAATAAGTAATTAATTTATAATTAATGATTAATCAAACAGGGTTAAGTGATTAACTCTCAAGTAATTGATTTTAATTGAATTAATTACAATAAGACTCGAAGATGATTGCTTATGGATAATTGTGCAATGTAGAATATCTGATTTGTGATACATATGGTGATATTCTGTGATGTTTCTGTGATACGCCTTGATATATCTATGATGATTGTATATGTTTTATCTGTGATAAATGCTATATGAATTCAAGTGTTGAATTTAATCTGTTTAAATTAATTAGACAACTTGGCCTTAAAATGGCGTTTGGATTTCGATGAGACCGGGATCAGGTGTCATTTATGATTATCCAAAAACCACATCGATCCAAATTAAACGTTAGGTCGTGAATTCTTAAGTGAAGATCGAGATGGTGTTTTCAGAATGCAAGGATTATTATCGTTGACTCTGAGGGTGATTCAAAAATGAGTGTAACGAGATAATTTCTTCGGTTTCGTTAGAACCTGGAACGAACTTGTATGGATTGAACGCTTTCAGCAATCGTCAAGCGGACGATGAGCATTCTAAGAGATATGTTCTGTAAAGGTAAACGCAGCCTCATGCCTGATCAACCAGGAATGGCTAAAACAGATGATGTGTAGCAAGGTTAGGTGGGTCATGCCCATGCAGGACGAGATATACCCCTGTCTAGATGTCCCTTTTATTTCGGCTGTGTGGGCAGTTGCTAGCTACGACCGCGGGGTTATCTTGTTCAGGACAGTTCAGTAAGAAATGGTTTTGGCCTTGTGTTGCAGGGGAGTTAGGGCGGCTCCTCAGTGCGGTGATCTAGGCCACGTACTGCGATGGACGGTACCCTAGTACCCTGCCATTATATGGAATCCAATCTCCAATAAGAGCCGTACGTTTTGATTGTGCCCAACTATGTTGGAATGTGAGATGTAAGCATTTCAACTATCTATGTATTTTACTTGAAAACCCTAGATACTATTATAATATCACTGGTTTTCCTGCATAATGTTTTGGTTAGCGTAAGGTAAAAACATACCCGTATTTATTTGTGGGAAGTCTTATGTGATACCTTTATTTTCAAATGTTTTTCAAAGTTAAAAAACTTTAAACCGTTTACTCATACCAGACCCATGTCTGACCCAGAGTTTATATTTTGTTTTTCATAAACTCTTGGGTACTCAAATTTTTATGAGTAGCCAAGTGATAGGTTTTGGATTTTGATTTCTAGAGGAGCTTGGAGCAGGAGTTCCAGACGTATGTATATATCTATCTAGTTCCGCTGTGAAGTTGATGTATCTTTGATGTATGTATTGACAGATGTATATATGATTATCTTGTTGTATGGTATTGTATAACTCTGATATATGTAAAACTATGTAATAGTTATGTGATATATTATATTTTGTTCCATTCCGCTGAGAGATTCTAATGTGGTTGTTCTTTCTATTCTTTTCTATTTCTATCCATTTCTTTCTTAAATGGTGATACGTCTTTCTAGGAGTAGAAGGGCGGGTCGTCACAACAATCTTCGAAAGTAGTTATTAGAAAATTTTATGCAAGTTCATCTTCAATAACTTACATTAATAAATCATTAAATTTTAATTTTACCATTTTTATTTAATAATTAGATCAAAATCCATAATTTAATGTAGTTAAAAATACGGGTCGTTACAACACCCCTAATTTTAGTTTAATATTATTTAGGATATATGTATATATATGTGTGTGTGTGTCTATATATATATATAGATTAATGTAAGTGGTTAAGGAGGATGAGAATTGGTTATTAACAAAGGTCATACCTTAGCGAATTAAGTAATGAGATTGTTTTAAAAGCTCAACATATAAGAGAATATATGAGATGGGCAAAATAGATAGAGTTGCCTTTTAATCTTTAAACCCTCTCCCTTTTTATATTCATTCTTATTTTTCATAACGACAAAACAATCATAAAGATAACACAACGAGGTCGGCCATCAATTAAGCTTGGAAGTACGAAATCAAAGGGATTCAAAGAGAATGAGCTTAGGAAAACTAAAGCAATGACAAATCTCACACACCAACATTAAATCAAAAGTGAATAATAAAAGAAACCATCTTTTTTTTTTGTTTTTAGTTTAGCATTAGGTAATATCTAAGTTGTGTTGATATTTTGCCAAGATATGGCAATCTAATTATTGTTTGGATAGAATAATAATTTATGGGATTTTTATGAAATTATTTAAGTGGGCTTTTATGGTAAAACGTATGTTTTAACCTCTAATATAGCTTTGATTTTCTGGTATGTTGAGTAAAACATTATTTTGGAAATGGGTGTTTAGTTTCACAATTTTACAAGCTAAAATAAATATTTTATGAATTTTCTGAGGTGGAAATTGGATTAATTTTGAGTTTTAATTGTTAAAAATAATGAAACATAGATTTTGACCCTGAAATTTTTATATGTAAGGAATATGGTATTTTCAAATTTCTGGAATTTTTAGGGATTTTTCTCAAGCGATTCGAATTACTATGAATTTATTACGGTAGGTAAGCATTAAATGGATAATTAATTAAGGGCATTAATTAATTAGGTTGATCAATGTTTTGGAACTTTGAAAACTAAGTGTGGTAAATTTCTAAAATGGATTTGGGTAAAGAAATTTCATTATCTAATGGGAATTTGAGGTAGTGCAAGGTTTGGTGAAAAGTATTTGCTTTTAGTAGAAATTAATCAGTTTTCTTGATAATTACGATAATGTCATGCCGTTACATCGTCGTCCAGCCTATAGAAGTGCCACACCTATCAATGTCGATGTCGATACGGAGGGAAGCTTCGGATAGCAACTTCGATAGCTATGGAATGATTCTAACTGTATCAAGCCGATCTCATCGATAACCTATCATTGGTGGCATAGCCTTATCGTGATGCATCTAAAGGTTTAAAGGTTTAGTGTCGTGATCATTAAGACCGCCTTTTATCCTTTATGCCTCCATCTATGACGTTGAATATCTTTATAATTTTTTATTTTGATGCCAAGGATATCGCTTGTTTTAACATCGACATTATATGTTTTTGTAATGACGTCGCCATTCATCAGTGTCGGCGACATTGCTTTTGCTTACAAATACACTAAACTTTTTTTTGAAATGGGTCGGTAACCTATATGTTATCTTGTCGACAATTTCATCTTTGAATGGATTTTTTACTTAAAATAATTTAAGTTTTGTCTTTGACCATGGATAAAGGTCGATGTTTTTTTAACACCGCGTGTGTTATATGTTATCTTATTAAAGGCGAAGAGCCTTATGCCTCTTTATCGACATTGTTAGTGATGTCAATATTGATCTATACTAACCTATTTAAAGACAATGTGTGTTATGTTTTATGACTTTGACTTTAAAACCTAATTGGGAACACTAATGTTTATATTGCTATGTGATAAAAGTATGCGAAGTTGATGTTATTTAATAGGGGTACCAAGGTAGAATAAACTCGACACTAATCATTGGGGATACCAATGTATGTTTTAATGAATCTGACATAGATCATTGGGAATATCAACATATGTTGTTGTGAGATGTTATAACTTTAAGGAGAGATAACCTAATTAGGGATACCAATAGACATAGGCTAAATATGTGGGTAACATGAATTAAATTTTTAAGTGTTGGGTTCATAGTCATCCTAGAAAAACTATGGGATGTGAGATAGATAGTCCACACCATGTTGGAGATGGATAATCTCTAGATGGTAAATGAAGGGTTCGTGGTCATCTTAAGAAAACTATAGGATGTGTGACGGATAGTCCACTTCATTTTAAATAGATGAAACCATATGCAATGGGTAGTCAACATGGTAGGGGATGGGTAATCCAAAGAATTAATATATATGGGATGGGTAATCTATATATAAGTATAAGATGAATAGTCAATGAAACTTAGATGGGTAGTCTAATAACTTGGGATGGGTATTCCAGTGTATATTGCATGTTTGTATACCCGTATATATTATGTTGTAACCATTGTGGATGTAGAAGCATAGTATATGGTTGAGTTGTTATGGTTAAGGTATTAGTGAGGGGAAACTCGTTTCGCTCAGCAGTGTGGTTTCATTGGATATCTATTTGGTTTGAGGAAGTAGTTTATTATTCAAACCAGACTATCGTCTGTAACAACCCGCATATTTTTCGATTTTATATTTAAATATTTTATTTAAATATTTTATCATTAGTCGGAATTTAGTCCGAAAAGCTACTTTTTGCATACAGTTGAATTAGGACTCGGGACCACTCCCATTGAGTTTAAAATGCCGTTTGCGACCTTTTTGAGTATAAGCTTCGATATGTTTGGAGAAAGTTGAATTTTGCTACTTTTTATTTAGGGCTTTGGTTTGGGCTGAGCCACTTATTTATTCAGTCCCAATCCCTTCTCCTCTTCATCTCTTCATTCCTCATACACTCAAGCTTTTATATTAATGGAGAGTGGAAGAGGAAATTAAAACTCCAAGCCCTAGTTTTCTTTTGCAAATCAAGTTCTAGCTCCAAACTAATAGAAGAACCCATTGGTAAGCTTCTCTTCTTCTTCCCCAACTTATTCTCTTACCAATTTCAGAAATTCCTAAACCTAATTTTGGGAATGTTCTTGTTTTGAGCATAGATTCAAGCTCATTTGGGTTGTGTTGAAGAGAGGTTGATTCTCCTTTGCTTCTAAGCTTCTTTTTTGATCGTTTGGGTTCAAAGCTGAGATTTTTATCTCACATCTTAGTCAATAATTATCTTCGATTGTTAGGTATGAATTCCTAACGCTTATTCGTGTGCAATTGATTTTGGTTTGGATCGATTTCGTGTATATTCCAATTTTTGGTGTTTTAGTCTAATTTATGAAAATCCTATTATGGATATTTGGACATTGATATTTGAGGCGTATCGAAGAGCCGTTTAGGCTGGGTTGTCGTTCGACGTAATTCCTTAGTCATCGCCATTTGCTCGTTCGATCGTTTCCGATATTCGATTGGCCATTTTTGGCCTAGGTTCAGGGAATGCCCTGAACCCTTCATTCAGACGTCTGAAACGTAATATTCAGACGTCTGAATATTTTTCTGGGAAGATTCCTATTCCTAAATTCAGACGTCTGAATATATAGTTTCAGACGTCTGAATTGGTTCATTTGGAACCAGAAAGGAAATAGGCTAAAAAGTGCCTATTTCAGACGTCTGGATTCAAGGATTCAGACGTCTGAATTCTGTCTTTGGAAAATATTTATTTTCCAGATTCAGACGTCTGAATCCTTGATTTCAGACGTCTGAATCTGCACTCTTTTTGCCTATTTGCCTATTTGTTTGAGAATTCCAATTTAAATCGATTCGTGATGATCCTATTTGTTGTTATCATTTATTATGACTTTGATGACTCCTATTTAGGGATTTTTGAATATCCATTTCGATGGATTTTTTATCGGTTTCTTTGGATTTTATTCACGTCTTCGAATGTGAACTTTAGTGATTGATTGTTCTTACAATCTTCTTTGTGATTTGTCACTTTAAAAATATAAAGGTTTTCAATACTAGTAGTAAATATCAAAACTCTTTCCTCAAACGATTTCAATACTATTTTAATACAAAATTCATTTATAAAACCGTTTTCCAATCTATTAGTATATACAAACCTTTACCTCACTCGTATGAGAAATCTAATTAAACGACTTAGTAAAACAAGTGGTATGAAACGCTTGCGTTCACTTTGTTGGTTAATTCTTGGACTTGTTTGATTGAAACTCTTGTGACAATTTTCTAGTGGAGATCTACAATTTGTTCACAAATATTTAAGTTAAGCTAGTGGTTATGGGACATGATGCTAAACTCATATATTTACTAGCTTATTGTAATCGACACTTCTCGTTGATCATGACGATCATCTTTGTGATTTAGACTAGCAATGTGCGATGTCTCTTTGTCTGCGAGGGAGACTAAACCCCGCTATGTGGAGTTTCGACTCAAATTGGTGGGGTAGCAACCCATGGTCTTCGGGCCGTATGTGGAGCTTCGGCTCAATTTGTGATGGTTAGCAACCATGGAATTAGCGTTCCATTTGTGATACACGTGTTGGTGAGCTTTATGCTCCCGTTTGTGATAGGCCTCCCCCCTTTCCTTTGTGATTTCTGGATTTCTTGAGATGATTTCTAGAATTTGTGTTTCACTAATTTTCGTGATTTCTATTGATAAGCCTTATCGATATTTGTGCATTGGTGAATTTGTGCGTCATTGACTTTTGTGATTTCTGGATTTCGTGTATTGAATTCTGGAATTTGTGCGTCATTGACTTTTGTGATTTCTGGATTTCGTGTATTGAATTCTGGAATTTGTGTGTCATTGACTTTTGTGATTGACATTGATATTATCGTCAATATTTATGGTTTGGTAAACGAAATAAGGAGTATGACGTTTCTTTGATTCTTGTGTAGATTTGGTGACATTGATTAATCTCTTGATGATTTTCAACTAATTATATATATCACAGCTTGGCATTGTGATTATTATGTGTTTAGTCATATCTCTTATTCTATATCGTTTCATCTGATATTTATAGTTAGACTGATCCGTTTATTATTTTCTTATTAAATAATACTCGGGTCAGACCGAGATGTTACAGGTGCTTCTGCTTGACTTCTTCCCATTGATTCATTGCTCTGATTTTTGGCAAACTACTTAGATTAGCAGTTTATTTTGTTGTATACACTTGAGATATAGACTCATAGTTGTATTCCTTTGTATAGCACGTGTTGCTATTCTTTTGTATTATTGTGGATCTTTTTGACCACTACTCTGATTTACACTTTCATGTGTTAAATATATATTCATATCTTCTTCCGCCTTTGTGATATGAATTATCTGTGACTGATTTATGTTATGTTTATTTCTGTATTTGTTTCCGAAGATTATCATAGCCACTGTGTAGTAGCTTTGTGTTTGTATCGGTGTGTCGGATTTCCTCTTGAGTTAAAATGCATGTTATACTATCTGACATATCGGTGCTCGTGCAAAGCAATTATACAGGTGGTCGCTCCTCAACAGCCTTATTCTCCGTGCTAGTTGACAGCATTCACTCGTAGTGTTCTTGGCTAGCGTGGGTATAGAGATGGGGTGTCACAGCTTGGTATCAGAGCCAAACTTCGGAACAATGTAGAATAATATAACAAGGATCATCGTCCTAAGTCTATCTTAGGAGTCGTGCTTTAGGATTTTATTCGGATCTTTGTACCATCCTATCCTATTTTCTTTTATGATTCCTTGTTTTATCTATCAAGATTGCTTGATATTTATTTTGAGAATAACTTTTCTCCTTCTTTCTTTCTTAAAGAAGAGATGGTTAGTTCTAGCAATCCTAGCACTGGTTAATCCAGTAGTCCTTCTCTGGATGGCGCATTTATGTCTACCCAACAACTTTTGGACATTATAAAGAATCAAGAGTTTATCTATGCTTTGAGTAAGAACCCCGAGATGATTTTACCTTTGAAACTTGAAGTTCCTTTCAATCAGCTTGTGGATATTACTCTTCGATATGAAGAGGTTGGTAAAGGAAGTGATAGTGATATTGGGATTTCCAAGAAGAGGCATATCGTGTTCAAGAGCCCTAATCCCAATAAGAGAGTGAAGCAAACTACTTTTGTAGCAAAGACTCCAATCCCTAATCGTGGAGGATGCTACAATTGTAATTCTAAGAACCACTATGCAAGGGAGTGCCCGAAACCTCTCTTTTGTCGTTATTGCAAAAGTTCGGGTCATCTTATATCTGCCTGCCCCATACTTCAAAACAAGAAAAAGGTGGAACAAGAAACTTTGGTAGACAAGACTCCTACCCCAAGTCGTAAACAATGCCACAATTGTGGTTCCACGGACCATTATGTAATTAAGTGCCCGAAACCCCTTTATTGTCGCTATTGCAAAGACTCGGGTCATCTTTTATCTGCATGTCCCAAACTTTTGAACAAGGACATGAGAAAGCTAAATATTGTGCAAGCCACTAGCAATACTTCTGTTGGTCAAGGTATTCCTCATTCAATCCTTGATGACATTTTCTTTGGGATTTTCTTGTTCGTGTTCTTTTTGATATGGGTTCCATCTCACTATTTTATATAAAAAGAACTTGTTGATTCTTTTCCTTTAAACAATTTTGGGATTGATGTCGTCCTTGAGAATTGCGAATCCGGATGGTAGATCCGCAACACTCAATTTTCTTTTTATTAATGTCGAAATTATTTTATGTGATTTTTCTTTCCGAGCCAATATTTTTGCTTAGGCTCCGGAATTGATTTGTGCGATAGGATTGGCTTAATCATTAATGAAGCCTATATCCTATTTTCTCGTGTGGACTATTCCTCTTCGACATTTTCAATCTGTAAGCAGATTTCTATTTTTCCTTTATGATTTTGATTCCAACTTGATGGCATCATTTTATTTTAAGCCCGCATGATGAGGAAAGTGTTGTTTCTCTCATTCATGTAGTTTGAGAATTTTCTGGTATTTTTGAGTTTGTCTTAGGATTATCACCTAAGAAATCTTTTGTGTGGTGTTAAGGTCTTTCAGCTCGACCTTGCCACCGATTTTCAATTGGCTACGAGTTGCGTGAGTTAGCATTCCACTTACGCACTCCGCGCTCGTCATAATTCTTATGAATGACTTATTATGTCATTCAGTTTGCCCATCTTGTTTCATCCATTTTATAAATCGAGTATTCTATGAATATCTCGATGACTTCATTCTTGTATTTATTGATTTTTGGATGAAAATAACAATTTAAAATTTTGTAAAATCTTTTTCATAAGATTTATTTAGAAGTATAACCGGATTTTTGTTCTTAAAACGAACAAAGAATATTCTTAGAAGTTTTTGAGAAACTTACTTATCCTATAGAATACGATTTGTGATTGTATTGCACATTTAGGGTTTTAAGAATTCTAGTCGATGCGCTTGATCAACGTTATCGATAGGAATTTCCTAAACGCTTTGATGAGACAGTCAGACACAATAAATTGACTTGTAAAAATGTAATTTTTTCTAGAAAAATTATTACATAAAGATAAATGTAATTTTGAAAGTTTTAACTTCTCAGGAAAGAGGATTATTTAAAAGAAATTCTTTTTTCTTCTTCGATACTCTTATTCTTGTGATTCCCGAAGGGAACCAAGGCTTTATCTTTTGTACCAATGCTAATCGTATTGGTTTGGATGCCGTTCTCTTGCAAAAGATAACGTGCTACCACCTGTGCTTCTTAATCATTAAAAGCCGATCGAGATTAGATATGCCACACATGATTTAGAACTCGCGGCTATTTTTTTTGCTCTTCGGATTTGGCGTCATTATCTTTTAGGAGAGAAATTTGTTCTTTATACTGATCATAAGTCTTTGAAATATTTATTTTCTCAAAAGGAGCTTAATTTGCGTCAACAACGTTGGCTCGAGTTCCTTGCTCCCTATGATCTTGATATTCTTTATACACCCGGTAAGGGTAATCGGGTCGCCGATGCTCTTAGCCGTAAACAACAAGCTGTTGTTTCTATGGTGATATCCGAATGGAACGATCTCGAGATTTTATCCACTTGCGAAATTCAAGACCGTGTTTCCGATTTATGTTTATCTCTTGTTTTATGTAGCCTTGAGGCTCATCCTTCTCTTTTAGACCGCATTCTAGAAGCTCAAGGGCTAGATCTTGAATTAGCTCTTCTTGGCCAAAATATTAAGGATAAAATTGGTATTGAAGGTTTGAAAGACTTTGATATCGATTCTCATGGCGACATTCGGAGATTTGGTAGACTTATCGTGCCAAATATTAGTGATCTTCGAAAAGATATTTTAGAAGATTCTCATCGTTCCAAATTTACCATTCATCCCGGTAGTAGTAAAATGTACGCGGATATGAAGCGACTTTATTATTGGGAGGGAATGAAACTTGACGTCGCTAACTTCGTTAAGCGTTGCATGACTTGCCAACTCGTTAAGGCCGAAAATCAAAGGCCCGGTGGGTTATTGCAACCTTTAGAAATTCCAATTTGGAAGTGGGACCAAATTTCTATGGATTTTATAGATGGCCTTCCCCGTTCTCGTTCGGGTCATGATAGCTTATGGGTGATCGTTGATAGACTTACTAAATCCGTCCATTTTATTCCCGTTCGGTCTAACCGAATCGTTCCTCTTTTGGCCAAGCTCTTTATCAAAGAGATTGTTAAATTGCATGGAATTCCTACTTCTTTTGTTAGTGACCGTGATCCATTGTTTACTAGTGGATTTTGGAAGAGTCTTCAAAAAGCTTTGGGAACGAAGCTCAATTTTAGCACCGCTTATCATCCTCAGTCCGATGGACAAACCGAGCGTGTGAATCAAACACTTGAAGATCTTCTTCGTGCTTGTGTGCTTGATTTTGGGGGAAGTTGAGAAGATCATATTTCCCTTGTTGAATTCTCTTATAATAATAGCTTCCAATCTAGTATTGGTATGGCACCTTTTGAGGCACTCTACGGAAGGCCATGCCGATCTCCTTCTTGTTGGCTTGAGGCCGGTGAGAAGCTGGTTTTAGGTCCAGACTTTATTCATGATTCCACAGAAAAGATTGATCTTATTCGTCATAGGATGAAAGAAGCCCAGAGTAGACAAAGATCCTATGCCGATAACCGGAGAAGGAAATTAGAATTTTCTGTTGGAGACTCTATTTTTATTCGTGTTTCACCAATGAAAGGTGTTGTACGTTTCAGTCGATCGGGAAAATTGGCGCCTCGATATATTGGGCCATTTCCTATCACTGAACGTATTGGTTCCATGGCTTATCGCCTTTTATTACCGGCTCAATTTTCTGCTATTCATGACGTGTTTCACGTTTCTCAATTACGGAAATGCCTTCGAGATTCCGATTCTATTCTTGAGCCCGGTGTTGTGGAAGAGATTGAAGTTTCGCCTAATTTAACTTATGAGCAACATCCTATTCGTATCATTGCTTCGGAAGTTAAACGCCTTCGAAATAAAGATGTCCCGCTTGTTAAAGTTCAATGGTCTTCAAATCCTAAGGATCGTTCTTGGGAATCTAGAGAGTACATCGAGAGAAAACATCCGGACTTACTTTCTCGTGCACTTTGAGGTGAACTTCTTATTTCAAATTTCTTTTGTGTTGAATATGCTTTTATGGTTGTTACTACATATCTTCTTCTTAAATATTGCGAGGACGCAATTTCTTTAAGGAGGGGAGTCTGTAACAACCCGCATATTTATCGATTTTATATTTAATATTTTATTTAAATATTTTATCGTTAGTCGGAATTTAGTCCGAAAAGCTACTTTTTGCATGCGGTTGAATTAGGACTCGGGACCACTCCCATTGAGTTTAAAATGCCATTTGCGACCTTTTTGAGTATAAGCTTCAATATGTTTGGAGAAAGTTGAATTTTGCTACTTTTTATTTAGGGCTTTGGTTTGGGCTGAGCCACTTATGTATTCAGTCCCAACCCCTTCTCCTCTTCATCTCTTCATTCCTCAAATACTCAAGCTTTTATATTAATGGAGAGTGGAAGAGGAAATTAAAACTCCAAGCCCTAGTTTTCTTTTGCAAATCAAGTTCTAGCTCTAAACTAATAGAAGAACCCATTGGTAAGCTTCTCTTCTTCTTCTCCAACTTATTCTCTTACCAATTTCAGAAATTCCTAAACCTAATTTTGGGAATGTTCTTGTTTTGAGCATAGATTCAAGCTCATTTGGGTTGTGTTGAAGAGAGGTTGATTCTCCTTTGCTTCTAAGCTTCTTTTTCGATCGTTTGGGTTCAAAGGCGAGATTTTTATCTCACATCTTAGTCTATAATTATATTCGATTGTTAGGTATGAATTCCTAACGTTTATTCGTGCGCAATTGATTTTGGTTTGGATCGATTTCGTGTATATTCCAATTTTTGCTGTTTTAGTCTAATGTATGAAAATCCTATTATGGATATTTGGACATTGATATTTGAGGCGTATCAAAGAGCCGTTTAGGCTGGGTTGTCGTTCGACGTAATTCCTTAGTCATGGCCATTTTCTCGTTCGACCGTTTCCGATATTCGATTGGCCATTTTTGGCCTAGGTTCAGGGAATGCCCTGAACCCTTCATTCAGACGTCTGAAACGTAATATTCAGACGTCTAAATATTTTGTCTGGGAAGATTCCTATTCCCAGATTCAGACGTCTGAATATATGGTTTCAGACGTCTGAATTGGTTCATTTGAAACCAGAAAGGAAATAGGCTAAAAAGTGCCTATTTCAGACGTCTGGATTCAAGGATTCCGACGTCTGAATTCTGTCTTTGGAAAATATTTATTTTCCAGATTCAGACGTCTGAATACTTGATTGCAGACGTCTAAATCTGCACTCTTTTTGCCTATTTGCCTATTTGTTTGAGAATTCCAATTTAAATCGATTCGTGATGATCCTATTTGTTGTTATCATTTATTATGACTTTGATGACTCCTTTTTAGGGATTTTTGAATATCCATTTCGATGGATTCTTTATCGGTTTCTTTGGATTTTATTCACGTCTTCGAATGTGAACTTTAGTGATTGATTGTTCTTACAATCTTCTTTGTGATTTGTCACTTTAAAAATATAAAGGTTTTCAATACTAGTAGTAAATATCAAAACTCTTTCCTCAAACGATTTCAATACTATTTTGATACCAAATTCGTTTATAAAACCGTTTTCCAATCTATTTGTATATACAAACCTTTACCTCACTCGTATGAGAAATCTAATTAAACGACTTAGTAAAACAAGTGGTATGAAACGCTTGCGTTCACTTTGTTGGTTAATTCTTGGACTTGTTCGATTGAAACTCTTGTGACAATTTTCTAGTGGAGATCTACAATTTGTTCGCAAATATTTAAGTTAAGCTAGTGGTTATGGGACATGATGCTAAACTCATATATTTACTAGCTTATTGTAATCAACACTTCTCGTTGATCATGACGATCATCTTTGTGATTTAGACTAGCAATGTGCGATGTCTCTTTGTCTGCGAGGGAGACTAAACCCCGCTATGTGGAGTTTCGACTCAAATTGGTGGGGTAGCAACCCATGGTCTTCGGGCCATATGTGCAGCTTCGGCTCAATTTGTGATGGTTAGCAACCATGGAATTAGCGTTCCATTTGTGATACACGTGTTGGTGGGCTTTATGCTCCCGTTTGTGATAGGTCTCCCCCATTTCCTTTGTGATTTCTGGATTTCTTGAGATGATTTCTAGAATTTGTGTTTCACCAATTTTCGTGATTTCTATTGATAAGCCTTATCGATATTTGTGCATTGGTGAAATTGTGCGTCATTGACTTTTGTGATTTCTGGATTTCGTGTATTGAATTCTGGAATTTGTGTGTCATTGACTTTTGTGATTGACATTGATATTATCGTCAATATTTATGGTTTGGTGAACGAAATAAGGAGTATGACGTTTCTTTGATTCTTGTGTAGATTTGGTGACATTGATTAATCTCTTGATGATTTTCAACTAATTATATATATCACAGCTTGGCATTGTGATTATTATGTGTTTAGTCATATCTCTTATTCTATATCGTTTCATCTGATATTTATAGTTAGACTGATCCGTTTATTATTTTCTTATTAAATAATACTCGGGTCAGACCGAGATGTTACAGGTGCTTCTGCTTGACTTCTTCCCAGGGATTCATTACTCTGACTTTTGGCAAACTACTTAGATTAGAAGTTTATTTTTTTGTATACACTTGAGATATAGACTCATAGTTGTATTCCTTTGTATAGCATGTGTTGCTATTCTTTTGTATTATTGTGGATCTTTTTGACCACTACTCTGATTTACACTTTCATGTGTTAAATATATATTCATATCTTCTTCTGCCTTTGTGATATGAATTATCTGTGACTGATTTATGTTATGTTTATTTCTGTATTTGTTTCCGAAGATTATCATAGCCACTGTGTAGTAGCTTTGTGTTTGTATCGGTGTGTCGGATTTCCTCTTGAGATAAAATGCATGTTATACTATCTGACATATCGGTGCTCGCGCAAAGCAATTATACAGGTGGTCGCTCCTCAACAGCCTTATTCTCCATGCTAGTTGACAGCATTCACCCGTAGTGTTCTTGGCTAGCGTGGGTATAGAGGTGGGGCGTCACATTGTCTGACCTGAAGTTTTTTTTCCCCTTAATCTCTCGGGTACTGATTTGAGAAGGTCAAGAGTAAGGGTTTTTCATGTTTCTAATTAGATGAATAAGCATATAAAGATGTGCAGTGTATACAAAATAATACTAGATTCAAATATAAAATATACTATTTAAAGCGATCTTAAATATAAAATAGGCAAGGTTACATGATTCAAATAATATTAGATAGGATTTGGAAAGAGCAGTATATACAAAAATAGTAACATTTGTCTATATCGACAAAAGTGACAAAATGTTGATTTCAGATTAGTAAGTTTCAATCGTTAAATAAATTATTTTAATTAATTTATGAGTGTTTATATTTTTAAATAGAAATATACAAATTTATTCATAAACTTGTTTTATATAAATAAATAGTTTAACTAAAACGTCAAAATGTGACCATAAAACATTTTGTCGAAAATCAACGTTTTGTCGACTAAAAGTTATTGCAATGCTGTCGCACTTTTATTTTCTTTTATAGAAACATATACTAAAATAGTGTAAGAATTAATTAATTCGCTAATCAAGTTCACTTTTACTAAATATAATTAGAAAATTTCCAGAAATCATTAGTAAAAGTAAGTAAGAATTAACAAAGGTAACAAAAAGTAAATATCAAATCAACATCACATCACAAACCAATATAATTATTATTTTACTTAGCTTAGTTCTTAAGGGAATAAGATACAAAGCAAGAAGTGAAAGAATGATGTTAAGTGTTGAAAAAGTGGAGGTTGCTTTAGATTGAAGTAAGCTTTGTCTGGTAATTTGGTAAGAGGTTATTTTGGTAAATTTACCACTTCTTTTTTTTCTATAAATACCCACCTCCTTCACTTTCATTCACTTTTCTTCTTCTTATTTTCTCAATCTTCTTCATCTTCTTTCTCTCCTCTTTAATAGCTTCTAAGCCATAGAAAAAAATTATAAAAAATAATGTCACAAAATATTCAAAAGAAATCAATGTTCATTCTCTTCAAATCCAACTCATCGTTTTTCTGTATTTTACCTCTTTTTCTCTCGACCATAACTTCTACGAAAGAGAATAAAAAGTCAATATTTTTTTAAAATCATGTATTTTTCCAGTGGCTACAACTTTCATGATGACCACTTTGTCTCATTCTAAACTTAACTATATTAAAAACCCATTTCTTTCCAATGCATTCTCTGGCCCATTTTTTGAGAAAGAGAATAGCCTATTTTGTTTTCGTCACAACTATTCTAAATTAAGAAATTATTTTTTCAGATCATACAAAATTCCAATAGCTACAACTTTTATGTTGAGCATATTTTCCAATTTTGAGGTTTGCTATACCTGAAACTAAATTCTTTGAAGCGCATTTTCGAACTTCATTTTTGTCATTCCAACAATACCTCTTCTCCATTCTATCATATCTCCCTCAAAAAAAAATTAGATTCAAATTATTCTTTTTCCAACTTTAATATAAAATTATTTCCAACAACTTTCCAGTTAATAACTTTTTCAAATTTGGAGATTTAGAGTGCCTAAAATCAGATACAAAATAACCTATTTTTTTGGATCTAATTTTTAAGATTCAAGTTAAAGCTCCAAGACTTCTTCCCTATACTTTCGGCCAACCTGCATCTTAAGCCTTGGCTAAGCGATTGGAAGGAAGAGGGAGTTGTTTGATGGTGTTTAATGGAGTAAGAAGTATTTAGTGAAGTGTTGGTTGATTAGATTGTTGGTAGGATGTTTATCGCTTTGGTTTATGGTTATAAACTCTATTTAATATCTATATTTATATATGTATACATGTTTGACAATGTGTTATGATTTCTATGGATGCTTGTATATGCTTTTATCATCAAATATTTATTTTTTGATATGTTTGTTAAATTGTTTTTCCAAGTCACGTTAATACACGTCGATAAGCACAAAGGAAATCACTTTTCTTTTGAAAATGAAGTGTATATGGAAAGCTAAAACCTTTTGTAACTAGTTTTAAAATGTGTTAGAAATGTTTTGTAAACATTTAAATATGTTTAAAAAAATGAAGAAAGAAAATCAATATGTCATCTTGTATATTTTAAAATATGTACAAAATAATTTTCCACAAAAATCGCGCTTTTGCAGTAAAGTGACCAAAGTTTAAAATTAATATTTTAAATGTTATAAAAATATGATATAAAATATAAAAATATTTTAAGATGTTCTAAAAGATATTTAAGTTGAAAAGATGGATTTCTAAATGATATAAAAGTCGTTTTGAAGAATATAGATTTTAAAACACTATTTGCAACACTTTTCGCAACACTTTTTGCAACGCTTTTCGCAGCAATTTTAAATAACTTTTGAAATGTAGTTTTAAACTTAACAATTCTTTCCCAAATATTTTATGAATGATTTTAAAAGAATAAGTAAGTAATTTAATATTTATTTGTAAGTTTTAATAAGAGTTTCAATAAACGGTTAAGTGGAAATGTATATACCACTGAAACAAAAGTAAAGAATATTGAATGTATTAACAAACCGAGTATGCAAAAATGACTAGTACATTTGTCCCAGCTGTGAGATCTGGAATGATAAAACAATGTGTTTAACTAAGGTTAGGAATGAACCAACCAGTGCCCAAAACTTATCTGGCCTATATTTTCGCTTCTCAGGCGAGGTGTGGAACAAATCGTAAGGAAAGCCCGGATACTCTAAAAGATCATATTTATGTTTTTACAAGATAAAATAAAATTAACCAATTATTTGAATGCTAATTAAGCACTTAACACCTTTTATTCGATGATTGGTATGAAGGAACCAAGATCATATTTGGGTGATTCCGATCCTAAGAACTGGGATCGGATTTGGGTGATTCCATCTGAAAACCCCTTTAAACTAATTTTAGAAATAAAAGATATTGAAGACAAAGATCTCCATGATGTAGGATTACTTACTATTAGTCCCTAGAGGTGAAATTTACCATATCTAAGGTGGTGGTAGTGCTCAATTATGAAAATCTTCGATTTGCAAGAATATGATTTGAAGTTAAGAAAGAAATATTTAATTAAGATTTAATAAATGATTTGGAAATATTTTTCCTAGGTTAAAAGTTATAACTTGAATATAAGAAATTGTTGATTGAGATTTAATAAATGATTTGGAAATATTTTCCCTAAGTTAAAAGTTATAGCTTGAATATAAGAAATCTTTGATAAAGATTTAATGAATGATTTGGAAGGTTTTCGTAAGTAAAAGTGAAAACGATTTGGAATTATTCCAGGATTTAAGAAAGGTTTAAATAAACCAAATGATTTAATAAAATGAGGTTTAATGATTCCATATACTCTTGAAAAGAATATGGAACAAATTGAAAAGAATATATCTAAGAAAGATATTTTATAAAAGATGAAGTAATTGATTGATGATTGATATTCATATATGAACTTAACATCTTTTAAATCGATAATTGGCTTCGAAGGAACCGTGGTCAGATTTGGGTGATTTCTATCCGAAAACCACTTCAAACAATATAAATGTTCGAAAGTGAAGACATGCTGAAGACGATGATTATTGAAGACTGAGGATCTTCATATCGCGAGGACTGCTTGTTAACATGCTCTGGGTCGCTTACATTATAGATTTATTTATAGAAGTGGTGTCTTCATTGTGGAGATTTTTCGAATTACAAGGACTACTCGCTACTAGTGGAAGTATGAGAGTGCCTTCAGTTTCGTTCATTCCCAGAACAAACTTCCGTGGATGTTTGTCTGAATTGTATTCTAAGTCACATTTGAGTGGTTTCTATAAACGTATATCAGCCGGTGGCGAAGAAGGAAACTTCTCTTTTCTTAACATCCTTTCCAGAGACATACGAGCTTAGGAAGTAATACTTTTCTATAAATCAGCCGTGTGACGTGGAACAACAATGTGGCGTTCAAAGATATGATACGTGAAAGGTATGGTAGCCCTGCGAGCCTCACACCCTGGTTATGATGTGATTCTATATGGTCAGATGTATGCTTTCATTTCGGATAGTAGTTATTTGGGTTATCAGATGTTCTGATCCCTAGGTACCAACTACGTCTGGGCCGATGGGGATGGACGAAGTTTGAGTCCTTGGATGGTATTCGCAGATTGTGTCTCCTTTTAGCCATCTGTGTTGTTGTATAACGGCGTTTGAGTCTTGGACGTAAGCCGTGGATATAGATTGATCTTTCCAAGAGTTCCCTATCATGTTGGAAAATCTAACTCCAATACGAGCTTTACGATTTTGATTGTATTCCCAAAATAGCTGCAATGACTTGCAAACATTTCAGCTACCCCTTTTTGTATCATATATCCCGTTAGGTATATTTCATTGACCCAGTCCTGATATATTCCCTTAAACGTAGTCTGGGTATTGATACCTTATTTGAATAAGTTTATATGCAAAGTATTTTAAAAGAATGTCATTAAAAATAATATCAAGTGTATTTTGGTATAAAAGCGTTTTTATTATCAGACGGTAAAAACCCATCGGTATTTATTTGCGGGCGTGGACTTATGAGATACCCTCACTATGCCATAGATTGCATACTGCAACACCCAAGAAGTGATGCAGGAAGTGCCAAAAAATGTTGCTGTAGGCTAAAAAAGGGCAAAGGCAACACTTTCTCGATGATGCATTTTGCCGCGTTGCCCTAGAGTCAAAGGAAACATCTTTGTGGCCCTAGGGCAACATCGGTTCTGTTGTTTCCATAGGTACCAAATTTACTAAAAAGTGGGCCCCACAATCTACGCAACATTATACTGCAACATTATATTATATCTAATGGCAATATTACACTACAACAAAGAAATTTTCAATTCAGAATAACCAGCAACACAAGTTTACTTAGTCAAGTACAAAATAACAAACATACTTTAAAACATAGCTAGTGTATTCATAGTTACAGCCAGTACATACTAAATTCTACTTATTAACATTACATTCATATTTGCGAGCCTCTACTGCCATCAGTGCCTCTAGTGCCTCCAGTGCCATCACTGTAGACGGTCGCACAAAGATCCCCAACATCAATTTTCATGTCAAGGTTTGCTTCACCTAATTTCATAAGCACCCATGTCAAGTTCTCCCGAACTTTTTGGTTCACCTTTGCATCAAATTCATTTTGGACCTTCTTTTTCACCTTTGCTTCGACTTCGTCAGCTATATTCTCCCTTATCTTCGCTGCCATCTCCTGTATGTATGTGCTTGTTGTGGGGGCATATTTTAAAACTTCTGCAGACTTTGTGTGCCGTCCTATAAGCAAGATGGACCGTGCGACTTTCCATCAAAAATCATTTCTTGAACAACTCCATTACTTCCTCCTTCACCTATTGCTTTTTCAATCTTATCCTGCAAAATAAAGCAGTTTCAAAATGTGACATTATATAAAATTAACAATTCTGAAACAAGTTTCTTAAACAAGAATTGTTTTGCAATATCTATTAACAGTTTTAAAATGGATTCAGAAAACATCCTGCTCTAGGTTTCAACAAAACAGGATCTAATTCTACAAAAATGTCGCTGCATAAAATGAAGCATTTTTTTGACATCTGATTGAAGAGAAAATAAAATTCTTACAATTCTGTACTTCATTACTGAAGTATCTGTCTTGTACACCTTTCCTTCTTTCTGCTTGCGAGTTTAACAAAACGTTCTCCATCTGATTCGTTGGACTGATACAAATTAAATGAAAAAGTTAGACAACAAAAGGATATTAAACCAATTTTTCCAGAACGTATATCACTAATAAATTCAGAAATTATACTCAAAGTCAAAGCAAAACTAAGGTAAATATGATCGCCTTTACATAAAAACAAATCTCAGTTCAAATGAAGAACTGAAACCACAAGTGCACACAAGCTAAAAGTCTCGAGCAACTCACACATGCAAAAATGGAGCAATAGTAAGTTCTCAAGAAGCTTACAAGTGGAAAAATAAAGAAACATCAAGTATAAAATCACAACATATATAGCAACAATATCAGAGCTTTTTCAAGCATAGTATCAAGTGATGTATCAGTTTTGCAAAATTCAAGGCTGAGCTAAGAAAAATTTGCATAGTAAATATCCCATATGTCTATGCTTTCAGATTATTAACTGTAAGCACAAAGATAACAAATATCCCTGATTCATCCTAGATTCTGATGCAAAACTAAGATTACCCCATGATTAACCCATGAGCCATGAACATATATATAATACTAAAACGATTTAAGCATAGCAAGGCAGTAAAACCATCAACATACATCAGACAAAAGACGGGCATCAACTTGACATCCATATGCTTAAGAGTTAAGAGTGTATCCAATAGTTTACAAATTACTTAATTTCCACAGAGATGGCTTGGACTCATATTTAATGTTTAATATGCATCTAACTTGCAGACGTATATTGACCAAATGCGTACAAATGCATGAGCATGATGGACACTGGTTTGGAAATGAAGAATTGAGTTTTCTATGCCAAAGGGGCAAAGAGAGGTTCATTTATATTTTATGGATTTTATGTAATTTTTTAGCAAATGTTATTAATTGATATTTAGTCGTAAATTAATGTGAAAATGCAAAAATAATAAATAGATACAATAAAAATTAATACATTAAAATTGAAATAAAAACATTTGCTGGATGATTAATGTGACAGATCAGATTATATAGCCTGCTTGTTATTCTTTTAGTTACAAACTTCTATATCATAAACAGAACATATATCACTGATATTTATTTTGCTTATTTGTTTGGGTGAGGTGATATTTTATTTTGCAAAGACTATACCTTCTGACTGGTTAACTGCAATTCCACTAAAACCTCTATGCCATTCCCATTCAAACAGCCACAAACACTCAGCATACAACCTTCCTTCTGCTCGATCGTTATATCTCATGCAACTCCATCTTACATCAACCGAACACCAACAACTCTCCTCTGCCATAACTTGCACGCTCGTCAATTGCCAGAAATTGTTCACGAACAACTCCAGCGACTTCGAAGCCAACCAAATAGTTGCCTGAGTTCAATCGCCGATTCTTCATCTTACAGCAAGTCGCAACCACCTCCGAGACCAATTCACCACCTAAAATCACCAGCTGAAATCACGTCAGCCAACCACGACGACCAACTCACTGACAACTTCATGAACCCAAATTGAAATCATTCGCCTCCTACACAAAAGAAAGCCATCACAACACCTAATTGCCGGAAAGCGCGCCTCCCTCTTCAAATCACTACCCACAACTTCGATCGACCACCCAGAATCGCCCCGAAGCCAACTGCTGCCAGTACCATCATTCCCAAATCAACCACAAACTCCTCAAATTGCCATAAACAGAATACAACTGCAACTTCAAACTTCAAATCATTTCAACACCCTTGACCAAACAGCAACCCAAATCCAAACTCCCGACTCGCAACTTCAATCGTCAGACCCAAACCCGCTTCCTAAAACTCCACAGCAACCCATCAACACAGAACCAATTCGCCATCGTGAATAAAAAAATAACTTCATTTTGCTTGAAAAACTCTTCTTCCTAGCGGAATCAAACAAGGAAAAAAAAGAGAAATATTTTGATTCATAAATTTAACTTGGTTTTGGGATATCAGAATTATTTCGATTCGATTTTTTGATTGTGAAACTGGAGAGTAATTTAGTTTGTTTACCTTTTTCTTAGCCAGGTCGATTTTGCTTGGGTTGGGTGTTGATATTCTTTTGTTCTTTTGTTTTCTGATTATTTTCTTTTATTCTTCTATTTTCTTTTCTGTTCTGTTTATTTTCTTGGGTTGGGGATTTTGTTTTTTTAGGCTGATGTTTTCTTTTTTTTTGCTTCCCGCGTTAAAATTTATTTCAGTCCGCTTTTTTTCCAGCCCGCACTCATTTTTTATAATTTTTTTATAAGTCTATAGCTACTACAATATAGCGTTGATATCTGTGCTATCATCCTGAAGCTAATGTTGTAATAGACAAAAATCAGCATAGCTATCATTACATTGTAGCTAGCAACATCTTGTATTTTCATTGCAATAGGCCATCTATGGCGTAGTGCCTTCTTTTCAAAGGTTTTGATAAAATTGTCGTGATCTATACATTTAAAATTTCGAGGATACCACGCTGGTTTAAAAAGCCTGATCCGGGTATTTTTAATACTCGGGTCAGATCCGAGTAGTTTTGGGTTTAGCTGAAGTTGCATGGAGTTTCCAAAGGAGGGCTGGAGACCTTCATCATTGTATAGACGTATTCTATTATCTGCTACATCTGTTTCGTTTGTTTTGTGGTTTGTTAGCATTTGCAGGGGCAGCTGTTATAACTGTCCAGGATGAATCTAGGTTACACTCTGATATTATATTCTATAATTTTCTGCTATAAAGATTATTATTGAAATAATATATGTTATTCCATTCATGTAAGATTCTGTTCTATCTTTATTTCCTTCAACCCTTAATGATCCGCTTATTCATGAAATTTGAGTTGCACATGTCTGGTTTATTGTCGATTCGAAGGGTATGGAAAAACGGACCTTTACATTTGGTATCAAAGCTGAAGGTCAAGCGAGAACATTGGCTTTGGTGAGGTAAAGACTTATCAGAGATAGGGTTTGTAATACCCTAGGATGAGTGACTCGTTAGAGATAGAGTTGGAACACTCTAGAATGAGTTTGAGTGTATTATATGTGAGTGCATATTTGTTAGTGACTAAAAAATTATTTTTTGTTGATTTATCAGTTGAGTGATTTATGGATTTTGATCGACACGCCTGATCACCGTTATTAATGCGGGTTCCTAAACATTTAAATAAGTAGAACCGACACACTGATTTTGAAAAAATTGGCAAATGAAATAATTTTACTTAGAATTATTTTTTGAATATAAAGTATATTTTTTGAAAAGTTGTATAGTTAGAAATCATGATTAGTGAAATTTAAATATGAACATCTTGTGATTAGAATTTCATAGTTTGACTATAAGATGTTTCATAACGATAATCTATAAGTAAGAAATCTGATAAGGTAATTAAGATCTATAATAATTATTCCAAAATAATAAATTGAGAAATGATAATGTTAAGTTACTATCATAAATTGATCAATTGTTTGATTTAAAAGTTTAAGTACAAATACCTTGTGAATTAAGTCTCACGATTTGACTATAAGGTGTTTAATAATAAGATTTGTTTAAGGAATGAACATATAAGATAAAAAGTATTTAAATAACAGAAAATAATTATGTAAAAAGAAAAAATATATGAAAGAAACGAGAATTTAAATTCGAGTAAAAGAATTGTGGAAATTTAAATGAAGTTAATTAATATAAGATAAATTTATAACATGACATTATAAAATAGGTTTTATAAAGTAATCTCTAAAGGATTTTTAAAATGGTATCATTTCAAATATAAACTGGTATTTTATTATAACTAATTTGATTGGCTCGAAAATAAACTAAAAATGGGCAAGAGGTGTGTTTGGATGGTAAGCATTTCTCTTAAATATTACTCTTCTTGTTAAGTGGATATATGGCACTATTAGTGGTACCCAATTCCATTGCATTATTTTAGAGTAACTCGATTTACATAATTTTCTTAAGTTAAAGAGATAATGTGAATGATTATCCGATAAATTGATTAGTAAACTTTATAAAAGTGTTTAAACTAAAGATAAATTAGGATCGCTAATTGCTAAAATAAAGCGGAATTTCCGATGATATTGGACAGTCAAATATTTCTGAGTCACATTTAACTTAGAGCTAAACAATTTAAGAAACTTTTGGTAAAAGATTGAAATGCTTTGAGTAAAGAAATAAGATAAGGATAATTTATAAATCTGATTTATAAAGAAAAATGATTTAACAGTTTAAGGTTTTAAATACGGGCGGTTTTAAAAAATAACCAAAGCTATAAAATTAATAACAGTATTAAATAAGGAATAAGTTTTACAACTTATGAATTTGTTATAATAGTAAATTACAACAAAGTCTAAATTTGTTAAACAGATGGATGTAAGTAAAACCAATTTGAAATTTGGGATTTGTATATACTCTTAGGATGCAAAGGTACATCATACGACTATAGATTTAAGCCATGAACTATCTATACACTTAAGTAAAATGATGACTCTTTAAAAAGGTAATTAGAACTTGGAAAAAAAATTATTAATGAATTCTAGAATAAATTAAGAATTTGAACTTAAGTCATTAAAAGTGATTGATTTGCATAAGTTATAAGATGAAATAAACTTACATAATATTTTTACGAAATGATTCATAAATAATATTAGTGTTAAAGTAAATATACTAAATTAAAGGATTGTGGAAAAAAATTGTAATACATATAAATCATCTTTTGAGTGAAAAATGGTTTCTTTAGGATATTTTACTTTAATAAAAATATTTTTAAATAAATAATTAAAGGGATTAAATAAAGAAGCATCTTTATAAAATGTTTAAACTTAAGATAAAAGTTTATGAAAGTTTTTGAATGTTAATAAATACATATGTTATATGTAAATCATTTCGTCGCATAAATTTTGATCTAAGATTCGAGTCTGGAACATTTAGGTGTTTACACTGGTCCAAAAAAGGATTTATCACTCGATTCTTGACGATGAATATTGATGAAGATTTGTGGTTAGGTACTTTAGTTTTCTATCATAGTTGTGAAATATGCAAGAAAAGTAAAGGTTCTGATCTAAAAACCCGATTAAAGTCCGCACTAAAGGATTGAGGGATCGATAGTAGTTCGGAAGAAAAGTTATGGATTCGAATAGAAGATCGAATAAGATATTGCATAAGAGTTATCTATGAAAATAAGTTGGTAAAATAATGTTTGGACAAACTTTATGAGTTTTCGGCTCGGTGTAATTTCGAGGACGAAATTGTTTTAAGTCAGGAAGAATGTAACGACTCAGAATTTGACCACTTTAAAACATAATATTTAAAGTGATTTTAAATATGAAATATGTAATGTTAAATGATTCAAACAATATTAGATAGGATTTGAAAAGAAAAGTATATACAAAAGTAGTAACATTTGTCTACATCGTTAAAAGTGACAAAATGCTGATTTCAAACAAGTAAGTTTCAATGGTTAACTAAATTATTTTAATTAATCTATAAGTGTTTATTTTTTTAAATAGAAATATATAAATTTATTTTTAAATTTGGTTTATATAAATAAATAATTTAACTAAAACGTTGAAATGTGACCATAAAATATTTTGTCGAAAATCAACGTTTTGTCGATTGAAAGTTGTCGCAACATTGTCGCACCTTTATTTTCTTATATAGGAACATATATTCAAATAGTGTAAGTATTAATTAATTCACTAATCAAGTTCACTTTTACTAAATATAATTATAAAACTTTAAGAAGTCATTAGTAAAAGTTAGTAAGAATTAACAAAAGTAAGAAAAAGTAAACATCAAATCAATATCACATCACAAACCAACATAATTATTATTTTACTTAGCTTAGTTCTTAAGGGATTAAGACATAAAGTAAGAATTGAAATGATGATATTAAGTGTTGAAAACGTAGAGGTTGCTTTATATTGAAGTAAGGTTAGTTTGGTAATTTGATAAGGTTTTTTTAGTAAATTTACCACTTCTTTCTTTTTCTATAAATATCCACCTCCTTCTTCACTTTCATTCACATTTCTTCTTCTTCTTTTCTCAAACTTCTTCACCTTCTACCTCTCCATTTTAATGGCTTATAAGATACAGGAAAAAATTAGAAAGAAACATTGTCAAATATTTACAAAATATTCAAAAGAAATTAATGTTCATTCTCTTCAAATCAAATTATCTTTTTTTTTTCCATATTTTACCTCTTCTTCTCTCGTCCATAAACTCTTAAAAATTGAATCAAAATGAAAAATTCTTTTTTTAGCTGATGTATTTTTCCATTGGTTACAACTTCCATGTTGACCACTTTATCTCATTCTAAACTTAACTATATCAAAAATCACATTCTTTTCAGTGTATTCTCTAGCCCAATTTCTGAGACAAAGAATAGTCTATTTTTCTTTGATCACAATTGATCATAACTGATCTAAATTAAGAAGAAATATTTTTCAGATCATAAAAATTTTCAGTGGCACAACTTTTATGCTTATCACAATTTTCAATTATGAGGTTTGCTATACTTGAAACTCTATTCTTTGAAGTGCATTTTCGGGCTTCATTTTTGTCAATCCGACAATACCTCTTCTTCATTATATCATATCTATCTCAAAACAACTTGGATTTTAATGACTACTTTTTCTAATTTAATAGAAAAGAATTTTCAACAACTTTCCAGTTGGTAAAATTTTCAAATTTGGAGATTTAGAGTGCCTAAAATCAGATACATGATAACCTATTTTTTCATCTAATTTTAAGAATTCAAGTCAAAGCTCCAAGAATTCTTATTTATACTTTTGGCCAACCTCCATCTTAAGCCTTAACTAAGCTATAGGAAGGAAGAGGGTATTGTTTGCTAGTGTTTAATGGAGTAGGAAGTAGTTAGTGAAGTGTTGGTTGATTAGAATGTTGGTAGGAAGTTTATCGCTTTGGTTTATGGTGAGAAACTTTATTTAATACATACACACATGTTTGATGATGTGTTATGGTTGTTATGGATTCTTATATATGCTTTGATCATCAAGTATTGATTGTTTGATATGATTGTTAAATTGTTTTACCAAGTCACGTTAATACACATCGATAAGCACAAAGGAAATCACTTTCCTTTTGAAAATGAAGTGGTGTATATGGAATGCTTAAACCATTTTGAACTAGTTTTAAAATGATTTAGAAATGTTTTATAGATGTTTAAATATGTTTGCAGAAATAAAGAAAGAAAATCAAGATGCCAACTTGCATATTTTAAAATATGTCCAAAACAATTTTGCTGAAAAATCACGCTTTTGTAGTAAAGTGACCAAAGTTTAAAGTTAATATTTTAAATGTTTTAAAAATATGAAATAAATTATAAAAATCTTTTAAAATGTTTTAAAGAGATTTTAAATAAGATGGATTTCTAAATGATATAAAAGTCATTTTGAAAAATATAGCTTTTAAAACACTATTTGCAACACTTTTCACAGTAGTTTTAAATAACTTTTCAAATGTAGTTTTAAACTTACAATTCTTTCCCAAATCTTTTGTGAATGGTTTTAAAAGAATAATTAAGTAATTTAAATGATTTGAAAGTTTTAATAAGAGTTTGAACAAACGATTAAGAGGAATTGTATATACCACTTATAAAGTAAAGAATATTGAATGTATTAAAAAACTGAGTATGCAGAAATGACTAGTACATTTTTCCCGCTTGTGAGATCTGGGAACATAAAACAAGGTGTTTAACTAACGCTAGGAATAGAGTAACCAGTTCCCTGAACTTACCTGGCCTATATTTTCTCTTCTTAGACGAGGGGTGGAACAGATCGAAATGAAAGTACAGATGCTCTAAAAGAACATATTTAAGTTTTTCCAAGATAAAAGAAAAGAAACAAATTCTTTGAATGTTAATTAACCACTTAACACATTTTATTCGATGATTGGTACGAAGGTACTGGGATCGGATTTGGGTAATTCCTATCCGAAGAATTGGGATCGAATTTGGGTGATTCCTACCCAAAAACCCCTTCAAACTAATTTTCAAAATAAAACACATTGAAGACAAAGATCTTCATGATGTAGGATTACTTGCCATCTAGGGAAAATTTACCATATCTAAGGCGGCAGTAGTGCTCTGTTATTAAAATTTTTGATTTGCAAGAATATGATTTGAGGTTAAGAAAGAAATCTTTGATTAAGATTTAATAAATAATTTGGAAATATTTTCCCCCAAGTTAAAAGTAATAACTTTAATATAAGAAATCTTTGATTAAGGTTTAATAAATGATTTGGAAATATTTTCCCTAAGTTAAAAGTTATAGCTTGAATATAAGAAATCTTTGATAAAGATTTAATGAATGATTTGGAAAAGTTTTCTTAAGTAAAAGTGAAAATGATTTGGAATTATTTCAGGATTTAAGAAAGGTTTAAATAAACCAAATGATTTAATAAAAGAGGCTTAATGATTCCATACACTCTTGAAAAAAGGGAATAAACTGAAAATAATATATCCAAGAAAGACATTTTATAAAAGATGAAGTAATTGATTGATGATTTATATCCACATATAAAGTTAACATCTTTCAGATCGATAATTGGCTTTGAAAGAACCGGAGTCAGATTTGGGTGATTCCTATCCGAAAATCGATTCGAACCAATGTATATGTTCGAAAGTGAAGACATGTTGAAGATGATAATTATTGAAGACCGTGGATCTTTATAGCATAAAGACTGCTTGTTGACATGCTTCGAGTCACTACCATTATAGAGTTATTTATAGCAATGGTCTTCCCGTTGTGGAGATTTTTCGAATTGCAAGAACTACTCGCTACTAGTAGTAGGAGAGTGCCTTCGGTTCCGTTCAAACCCAGAATGAACTTATATGGATGTTTTTCTTATTTCCAAATCACATTTGCATGGTTTCTATAAACGTATATAAGTCAGTGGTGGAGAAGGCAACTTCTCTTAGCTTAACAACCTTTCCCGAGACATATGAGCTCAGAAAGTTATACTTTTCTAAAAAATAGTCATGTGACGTGGAATGACAATGTGGCATTCAGAGATGTGACATATGATATGTGAAAGATAATCGTAGCCTCGCCAGCCTCACACCCTGGTTATGATGAGATTCTATGTGGTCAGATGTATGCTCTCATTTCAGATAGCAGTGATTTGGGTTATCGGATGTTCTGAGCCCTAGGTACCAGATACGTCTGGGCCTTATGGCGAAGATGTGCGAAGTCTGAGTCCTTGGATGTTATTTGCAGATTGTATCCCCTTTTAGCCATTTGTGTTGTTGTACAACAACGTCTGAGTCTTGGACGTAAGCCGTGGATGCAGACTGATCTTTCCATGAGTTTCCTATCATGTTGGAAAATCCAACTCCAATACGAGCTTTACGATGTTGATTATATTCCCAAAATAGCTGTAATGACCTGCAAACATTTTAGCTGTCCCTTTTTGGTATCATATATTCTGTTACATATATTCCATTGACCCAGTCTGGATATATTCCATTACATATATTTCGTTTTCCCAGTCGTTGTCAAGTTTTTCTGAATTGAGTTTTGTATCGATCCTCTTCTGGATCGATGTGAAATTTGAGCTGTAACAACGATCGATGGTTTTTTGGATCCCTTTGTTTGTATGGATCCTCTTCTGGATCGATCTACGACACGTTAAGCTAAACTTCATATCGATGGTTATCGATCAAGATGGACTTACATAGGGTGTGCTTCGTATCGATGGATAGGAAATTTACAAGTGTTAACTCATGGGATAGCTTTGCATCGATGAATACAGAATATTGGGCTCTGGATTGCCTCGTGTTGATGGATACAAAAGTCATGCTTCATATCGATGGATACGAATGACCCAGACATAATCATACAATGCTCTTCGTATCGATGTGGATGTTGACCGGTTCAATCGGTATTATAACCAAGATACGAATCGTCTTTGCTTTGGATACGATGGAATATAAATATTTTTTGTACTTAGAATATTTTTCACCTCTTTTCTACTGCCAGTTCATATCCATCAAAAGAGAAAAGAAACTGTAGATCTTTCGTTTTCAAACACCAAATCGCTAATCGTAAATCCAGATTCTTTGTGCTAGGTAATTAATCAATAGATCTTTGTCTAAAGTTATAAGACTCTAGTTTTGCGCTATTCCACTCATGGCAATAGCCATCTCCGACGTTGTTGGCGCTGGAGTGTGGTGAAGGTGAGGTCGAGGGCATGGTTAATAGCAACTTGAAGGTCCTTAGAAGAAGGAGAGCACTAGAAGGAGTCGATGGAATTATTGACCCTAAGTGTGCCTTGAACTCGGATCGATGCGACATGGGATTAATCAAAATTCTTTAAAGATAATTTAAGGAAGTCCTTGTGATCGAGGCAAAGGGTAGTGGTTTATCAATTGATCTGAGATGAAGCAGTTCGTATCGATGTGGATGAGAGGCGGTGTGATCGATCCAAAACCAAAGTCTTTGGATCGATACGTAGTGGGTCGCTACTTGGTGTGATCAAAATGAGCATGTGATCGATATGAAAGTTTAATCGATACAAAATAGTTAACGATCTACATCTTTGATCAATACGAAATGATGGCTTTAATGGAGCGATCCAAAGTGAACTATGCTCGATACTAAATCCATCACTTTTTGCGTATTCGAACACTTAATTCCGATGAACATGAGCCTGGCATATTTGGACTCAATCGTAAAACTGCATATATGACTATCATTCAAAGCCCGTCGATGGAATTGTACCTTGATAATCATAACAAATTTTAACACAGATTGTTCTTCAAAGTCAGGATGACACGGTTAAGACGATCAACGATGATGGTCACTCCGGTCGAATCTCGAATTCTTGTCTTTTTACCATCTTTCAAACCTATAGAAATTTAAAGTATTATGTAGCACTCCACCACACAACATGATCACTCACTTTGCACCGGGGGGTACACAGATTTATTTCCATCTAATAACGGTTTTTAATGAGTTCAGTAGCTATGGATTTTGGAAGCTTAGAAAACCAAGATGTTCAAAGTCCTCCGTTTCCTAGAATCGAAGGGTCCGATGTCATGGTAGATACAATGTGTCCTGCTTCGTATGAATTGCCGGATGCAGTGGTGATTATGAATCTGGAAGATTCCATCCTATCCAAGATTTCAGAAGAAATGTTGGGCATTATTTGTCTTAGGCATGGACTGTCCTTGGAGGAAGTTCGATTACTAGGGCCAGAAGTGCACATAATCCCCCAAAAGGGTTCGCTGAATGCAATAGTTTCATGTTCTTGGCTGGTACATTGCCCCCATTCAACCATTTTATTTGGGATATGCTAGTTTTTTGAGGATCATGCCTTCTTGGCTTCATCTTAACGGATACACGCTTCTAAATAGCTTATATATTATATTTATGGAGCATCTCCTCCATCTGTTGACTGTCAGTGATATCATTTTTTATTCAATGTTAAGAGTCGGAGGGATAATCTGTCATTCACTTTCCTCGAATCTGTCAGGAACTGCCAAGTGGTGGCAGGTGCATGGAGCGAGTTGAGCTACATCAAAACAGAGTGGTTCTACGTGAGATGCCCATTGGGGTACCCTGGGCGGTGGTTGGTTAAACGTAAGTACTTTCACTTATTCATCAATTAACTGGGTGATATAAATTCGATCCTGAATTCATTGTCGTGATTCTTTTATAGCTGCTATTCCAAGGGCCAATGGAGCCCAATAGAAATAATTAGCGAGGACACTGTAGGGGGTGCTGCTGAGTTGAGAGAAATAAACAAAATTCTCACCAACGACAACTTGATTGTCGTTGGACTTATAAAAAGAGGATAGAGCATAAGGTTGACAGGGATACCAAGAGCGGCCCCTACAAGGCAAGGTGGAAGATGGGTCCCTGTCATCCCCTAATTGAGGGATTTCAAGTCATCCCCATTGTAATAATCATCGAACCTCATGTAGACGAGCGTACAAAAGCTGGTTAGGAGCCCACGGTCATGCCTCCACAGGGCCCTCAAAATCTATGTTGAAGAGTAAAGGAAAAACTCCTATCCACAAAAGCAAAAGGCAAAAGACAACCGAAGCAACTTAGCTCATTGTAACTTTTATAGGTCCGGAGATCTCTTCCCCATAGATGGAAAGTTCATTAAAAGGGTTATGAAACATTCCTATTCCGGATGAAACACTTTCATTCCCTGATGTTGGGCTAGAGGGGCTTGGATCCCCATCAAGAACCAGCGCAGGTCTATGTTTAATAGATATAAAGGAGCCAACTCCGATGAGAAAAGCTACTACAACCGGTCAGTTGGGAGGGTTTGCACATGCGCACACAAACTTCACAGCACCACAAGACATTTTATCACATGCTTCTTAATCTTCGGCGATAACTAACTTTGTTCCTCTTTTCATTTTGCAGACACAATGATGAAGCTAGGATCCATGTTTCGTAAACTTCGCTCTTCGCGCCATTCATCAAGATCGCATTCTGAATCACATCACTATGAAAGTGAAAGAGATTATGGCCGTGGTTACCATTCTAGCCAGGAACGTGAGCACCACGATAGAGAAAAGGAGAGATCATATCAAAGCAGACACTGTTCTAGGTCACGAGCTCCACTACCAAAAGGACCTTCGAAACCCTCTAGGTCCTACAGGCCTTCTTCTGAATTTTCACATCAAGTAATGCCGTCTCATGCTCCAAGAACCGACGACCAACGCTATAGAATTGAAGTAGAAACCCCTGCCGTTGTAGAAAAAACTGCCATAGAGCTAACGGGGGATGGTGCCATTTGCATCGCCAAAATGAAGAAAGACTTTCCGAACATACGTTTCGATGGCTTCCACTTCCCTCCTAACTTAAAGAAAATTCCCAATGACATAGATAAATTACTGCAGGACTATGCACGTGACATGTACAGTCAATATCATGAATGGGTTAAGATGACAGAACGAGTTCGGCGGTGTCCTTTAAATGGGCCAAGGCTATTGAGATACTGGAAGGAAATTTGTCTCCTAAGGATAAGATAACATAGGTGCTCTCTAATGAACTCGAGTCCTAAAGACAAACTGAGATGGAAGCCGGACAGAGAGCCGAGAAAGGGATGCCGCACTGAAAGAAGTTGACGAAGTAAAGGCAAAGTTGATTGAGGCCGTTAAAGAAAAATACTAAGCCAAGAAAGTTGCCTATGAAGCATGTGAGGAGGCGACAAAGCTTAGGGAGGAAAGGGTTGCTGCAAATCGAAAAGCCGAAGAAGCCGACGTCAGGGTTAATAGGGAAATAAAAGCTGTTGAGGCCAAGATGGAAAGCGAATTTGAGGATCTTCTAGTCACTTATAATGCAAATGTCCTGAAAAATTGCAACTTGAATTGGCTCGATGAGGACTATCTCTTTCAACTGTATAAGGCTTGGAACCGCTTGATTGAGGATGAAAAGGTGATCCGTGGAGTTGCAACTATCGATGAGTTTAAATTGGAAACTCAAGTGTTGATCGGAGATGAGCCTAAAGTCCTTCATGACGTGACGATCGAGCTTCAAGAGAGAGCCTTGCTGCTAAGTACTTGGAAGCCGGAGAATGATTCGAGGTTGAACATCGTGAAGTTGTTTCTAAAATGCCTCCAACATCTCAAAGTTCACCCACATCCTCTGTTGATCCTCCAGTCATCCTAGGGTATGATCCTGATAGGCCGCATCTCTCTTCGGTCATCGAGCATTGCTCAAAAGGCATGTCGGTCCAACCCGGGATCCAAATTGAGGAAGGTATTTTGGACATTTCTTCTACTCTTCAAAATGTAAGAACGTTATCAAAGGACATTACTAATATATTCTCCTATCTTCATTCAGCTTTAGATTCTGCACCAACCAACCCTCCTACAATTCAAGAAATCCACCACGATCAGGAGTCATTAACTACGGAGGCCAAAACTATGACAATTACTTCTTTAGCTGGGGAGATAGATGATGGTAGCTACGTGCTTGATGATCAACCAATGGAAGCGTACCTTAGTCATCAAAGTGATCCGAGTATTGAAGTGCCCTTCAATGTAGATGAAGAAATTATTATCACGGGCTCCACGATTCCGACCAGTAGCATTCTGATAGGTACGCCCATGGGCCGAGAGGAACAAATAATGGAAGAAATCAAAGTCGAGATTGAGTAGGCTGAGTAGGATCGTAGAGCCGGTGGAGGTTTGGAGGGCCCTGGTCCTACTCTGATCCTCATGCTCTCTCCAGGTGGCACCATAGTTGAAATGGTAGTGCTTTGATCTTTTAGTATCTAAAGCGCCACCATTCCCCTTATTCTGCACACAGAGGATAGTTCTGTCTCTGTAGGCTCTCAAAAGGAGACCGCGTCGGTTCCTCCAGCCGAAGATAAGCCAGTTGAAACAAACCGGGGATGAAAGATTTCAAAGAGAGATCCAGCTAGTAGTTCGAGTGGATCTACACCAAAGAAAGTCAAGAAGATACCAAAGGCATAGATTTTCATTTTTTCCTCCTCTTTTGTAGATGGCTAGAATAAGCTTCTCTTTTGCTTTTCGTAGGCCATGTATAGACATGGGCTTGGCCTCTTGCTTATAGCAATTTTTTAAACGGATTTTGTACTTCCTTTCTCAAAGAATAGTGTGAATAAAATTCCTCTTTTGTTTTAAGCATAACTTTGTGTTTATTTATCTAAGTACTTTAGCACTCACATTTCCATTCAATGTACTCATGAAGCTTTAGCCTCTGTGTTGAACTTGAGTCCAGTCTTTAAGTCCTGAGGTCATTTCCTTGAGTCATAACCAAACGTTGAGTCGAGTTCCAACGTTGTGTTGTCTCGGTCAGCGGTTGGAACTTGGGTTATGCCCCAAGTTCCGAGTAGAATTGAAGTAGTTAATTGGCGGTCATCCTCCGCCTTTACCAACTTTGATTTAACTTAGTCGGAACAAAGTTAAAGTGACACGAGCTTGAGCGGTCGGGTCACACTCGCTCGCTTGCTACTATTTGCATCCACACTTTGGGGATTTAGACTTGTATGCCGGCGGTCGGTCATGCCCGCTTATTGTTTAGAACCGTGTCCATACTCCAGGGACATAAGTATTTTAAGAGCGGCCGATGACACCCATTTAGCGTTTATACTCTAGTTCACACTCTGGGAACATAGAGTTGGTTAATAGGCGGTCGATCACATCTGTTTAAGTAGTAGGATCTTATTTGCACTCTGGAAATAAGGAGTTGATCAAGTTCATGATGGTCGGAACACATCCTCCTTGATACAGTAAGCGAAGTCGTGGATGGGTGGACCCATCCACTTCGAGCTTGGAAAGAAGCGAGGTCGTGGATAGACGGATCCATTCTCCTCGAGCCTTGGAAATAAGCGAGGTCGAAGATGGACGGATCCATCCTCCTCGAGCATTTCAAAAAAAGCGAGGATGGGGACGGACGTATCCACTCTCCTCGAGCTTTTGAAAATAAGCGAGGTCGTGGATGGACGGATCCATCCTAAATAAGCGAGGTCGTGTATGGATGGATCCACTCTTCTCAAGCTTTTGGAAATAAGCAAGGTCATGGATGGATGGATCCATCCTCGTCGAGCTTTTGAAAATAAGTGAGGTCGTGGATGGACGAATCCATCCTCCTCGAGCTGGACGGTCGATTCATGTCTTAATTTTGGATTTTGTACTTCAGCTCGCACTCTAGGAGCTGGAGTTTGTTGGTGAATTTTTATGTTTCAAATCTCTTTTAATTGGTTGTTGTCTGCCTCTTGAGCTCAGGGTTTCATCTAGCGAGTGACCGGTCAGATCACGATCACTCTCTATTTGAACGAGTCCCATCGTAAGATGGAACTCTGCTCTTCGTACATCATGGCGGTCGCATGATGCATTTAGGAATCATTTATTTGGCTTTATGAGTCTTTGCTTTATTGTTGAAATAAGAAATCATGGAAAAATCAGTTACCTTATTACAAATACAAACTCTCGAATTGCATAAACGAACATGAAAAGGAAAGCAGACTGAATGAATGAAAGCCAATCATATGTAATAGCGACGAAGACTTTCGCTATTCCATGCTCTCGGTAGTGTGAGACCATCAACGGTCGATAGCATGAATGTGCCGTCTCCAAGTCTCCGTTCGATGGCATAGGGTCCTTCCCATGTCAATTTCATGTGAAAGGGGATCGAATAGACCCGCTTGAGTACGAGATCGCCCACTTTAAAGGTTCTTAGTCGGACCTTAGCATTGTATAATCGAGCGACTTGGTTGCGATGTGCGGCTGCCTTCAAATTAGCCCCTTCACGCTTCTCGTCTAACAAATCCAGAGATTCTGCAAGCAGGATGACGTTCGTCTTTGGATCATAATAAGTCACACAGTGAGAAGGTACCTCAAGCTCAACTGGAGTAATGGCATCAGAGCCGTGGGAAAGTGCAAATGGAATATGGCTGGTCATGAACTTGTGGGTAGTTCGATATGCCGATAAGGCCATGGGGAGCTCATCGACCCACATATATCCTGCCTTCTCCAGTCGTTTCTTCAAAATGGACTTGATGACTTTGTTGATAGCTTCGACTTGCCTACTCGCTTGTGCATGAGGTAATACTAAGAATTTCTTCTGGATGCGAAAGCATGGCAGAAATTCTTAAACTCGACACTATCAAATTGGGCCCCATTGTCAGTTACAATTGTTTATGGGAGGCCAAAACGATATATGATGTTGTGCACAACAAAATTGATTACTTTCATTGTCGTGATAGTAGCAAGGGGCTTAGCTTTCGTCCATTTAGTAAAATAGTCGACTGCAACAATGGCATACTTCGCACCACCTTTGGTAGGAGGCAAAGATCCTATTATATCAATGCCCCATGTGGAAAACGACCATGGGCTGACCATCTGAGTAATTTTGGTTGGCATGGATCTTGGCATTCTAGCATGTTTCTGGCACCTATCACATCTTTTTGCATAATCCGATGCGTCTTGGTTTATGGTGGGCCAGAAATACTCATACCTGGGTATCTTTTTTGCAAGGGCTTGCCCCCTTAATGTGATCGCCACACTCTCCCTCATGCACATCATGTAACACTCGATTGATCTCGTCGTGGGCGATACACCGGAGTAAAGGAACAGAATATCTCCTTATGTATAAGATTCCATCCTGGATGACAAACTGCAAGCCTTTTGGAGAACTTGTCTTTTCTCGCTCCTACGTTGGGGTAACATTCTGTGCTCAAGATAATTTCTAATTGGAGTCATCCTGACTCCCTCTTGAGTGTTGCCTCATGAACCTAATTTGTCTCCACCTGATCAATACTTGGAGCAGTAAGTGTCTCCATGGGGACGAGTCACATCCGCTGTGCTCCGCCAGTGCTGGCCAGTTTTGGCGAACAATCGGCCTTCTGATTTTTCTCTCGGGGTATATCGAGGATTATGTAATAGTCAAACTGGTTCGGAACTTCCTGGATCTGCATAAGTTAGGAGGCCAACCTTTGATCTATGGCTTGATACTCTCCTTGGACCCGACACACCACCAGTCGTGTGTCACGGTAAATTTCCATAGGGTTGACTCCCAAATCCTCGGCAAGCCTTAGTCCAACAAGTAGGGATTCATACTCAGTTTCGTTGTTGGTTGCATGGAAGTTGAACTTTAAAGCAAAGCATACATATCACCTTTCTGGGGTTTCGAGCACCACTCCAGCGCCTGAGCACCAATCGTTTGACGCGCCATCAGTGTATAGCTTCTATATATGGTTGGGAGGTTCACTAGTTTCGGGCAAGTCCTCCAGTATGGTGCACTCAGCTACGAAAGCTGTAAGAACTTGTCTTTGAATAGCTCGCCTTGGGGCATAGGTGATATCAAATTGACTCATCTCAATGTTCCACTTAAGTAGCCTACTAGACGTCTCGGTTCATGTCATGATGTTTCGTAATGGCTGATCGGTGTAAACAATAATCAAATGAGCTTGGAAATAAAGGCAGAGCTTTCCCGAGGCTACAACAAGGCAATAAGCCAACCTCTCTATCTTTGGGTAGTTTCTTTCTGCCCCCGTCAGTCTTTTGCTAATATACTAGACCGGGCGTTGGATCTAATCCTCTTCTCAAACTAGCGCGACACTAATTGCGTTCGCCGAAATCGCCAGGTAGACATACAACTTCTCGTAATCAACCGGCTTCGACAAGATAAGAGGTGTTGCCAAATGTTACACTAGCTCTCGAAATGCGCCTCACACTCTTTCATCCACTCGAAATTTAGTTTTCCTTTTTTGGTCAGATTAAAGAAGGGAATGCACTTGTCCGTGGATCGAGAAATGAACCTGCTCAAAGCTTCCACCTTCCCATTAAGATTTTGCACCTGCTTTATGGTTCTGGGCGTTCTGGGAGTTTCGAGATTCCGAATCGCCCAGATCCTTTTAGGATTGGATTCAATTCCTCTGGCCTTGATAATAAACCTAAGGAACTTTCCAAACACGACTCCAAAATGACACTTAAATGGATTTAGCTTCATTTTATACTATCGGAGTATGTCGAACATAGCCTCTAAATCACTGATGTGGTCGCTGGATAACCGCGATTTCAAAGCATATCGTCTATGTACACCTGCACAGTCTTCCTGATCTGGTTTGCAAACATGCAGTTCACGGGAATTTGATAGGTTGCTCTAGCATTTTTGAGTCCAAACGGCATCACCTTGTAGCAAAAAGGTCCTATATCAATGATAAAGCTAGTGTGCTCCTAGTCAGGAAGGTGCATTGGGATTTGATTATAGCCAATGTATGCATCCATGAAAGAGAAGAACTCATGTCCGACTGTTGAATCCACCAGTTGATCGACTCTAGGAAGTGGGAAATGTCTTTGGAACAGGCTTTGTTTAGATCTGTGTAGTCTACATATGTCCACCACTTTCCATTTGACGTTCTGATAAGCACTAGATTCAATACCCATTCCGGGTATGAAGCATCATGAATAAACCCGTTAGCCTTAAGTTTATCCACTTCTTCCTTTAGGGCGACAGATCTCTTTGGATCCATACAAAGTCTTTTTTGTTTCACCGGGACGTGCCGCGGGTCGATATTTAATGCATGGCTCATGATATTCGACGAGATCCCACATATGTCTGAATGAGTCCAAGTAAACACCTCGAGGTTTACCCAGAGAAAATCAACCAATTCCTGTCCCATTTGGGGAATAAGTTGAGATTCGTTCTTTGCCACTCTGGGATCATCATCGTTGTTGGCTAGGACCTCAATTTTCAACTCTGCCGGGGAAGCCCGGTGTTCTCTAACTTCCCCTTCATCATCGTTGTCTCCAGGATCAAGATCTTTAGGAAACTAGCTATGGCGTCCGAGCCTCGACTCAGGCGTTAGTTGTCAATTCTCCATGGAGCGGACGTAGAGAGATTCCTCCACTTCCCTTACCTTTCTCCTTTCGCTGCGCATCTCGTAGTTTCACAACATAACAGGCGCGTTGAGTTGCTTGATCACCATGTACTACCTCAACTTCATTATCAATGGGGAATTTTAGAGTCAAATATCAAGAGGCAATCACTACCCCGAACTCCGCAATGGACGATTGACGCAGCGGATAAATCGAAACAAACTTCAATTGATGGAATGTAGCAATTAGTGAGTTGAGAATACTGCAAGGCCCAAATCCGTTGATCCAAAGATACCGGATTCTAGCTATCTTCGTCTCGTTGATCGCGCACGATGCCGAGAAAGAAGATCTACGATTCTTCGCACGTTGATCTAGCGCACTAGATACCGTGAATCGGCTTCTACGATCGTTGAATCGAGCGCACTCGATTAACCGAAAGAGGAGATAGGAGATCACACTCAACTACCAATTTGTATGAAAGCACAAAGCTAACAAAAGAGAATTTTATTCAAATATCAACAACTTTACAAATGACTCAACCCTGCTATTTATAGAGTTTACAACACACACACAACTCAACATTGGACAACACTTAGGTCGCGCACGACTTATTACAACACACACTTACAAACAACCCATCACACGACCTATATTAGGTCGTTGCTGACTTAACAGACACACAGCACCCTTCCAGCGACCTAAAACAACGGTAACTCAACCCTCCTACGACCTACGACTTTACTAGGTCGTTGCCGACCTAACAGATTACAAAACAGTAGGCGCTTCACACATAACGACCTAAAGACCAACGGCTCACACTTGTCTGCGACCTAGCACATCAACGGCTTATGATTTAGGTCGTTCGCGACCTAAAGGAGCGGCTTCAGAAATCATTCCGTGACCTAAAGGAGTTAGGTCGTACGCGACCTAAAAACGCGGCTTCCTCCATACGACCTAAGAGTCTGTTAGCTCGTAGCTTCTTTCCACATGTTTCTTTATGTCGTAGACCACCTAACATTCCTTCCATAGGTCGTGAGCGTTCTTCAACATTATCATTAGGTCGTGGCCGACCTAAGTCTTCTTCCTTAGGTCGTTGCCGACCTAAAACATCAGAATTACCAAAAACCGAAACTTCGTTAACTCGTGTTGCCTCTTCGTTGGGTCGGAAACGACTTAACTCCTCTACATTAACTCGCATCTTTTCCCCACATGGTTCCTTAGATCGGAGCCGACCTAGGCCTTCACATCCTGGATTCCAGTTAGGTCGAAAACGACTCAATCTTTCTTTACTAACTCGTGTGTCTTCCTCTTGTAACCCCTTAGGTCGGAGCTCATTAGATCGAGGCTCGTTAGGTCGGAACTCTTCACCTTGTGATTTCTTAGGTCGTGCTCGTCTTAAAAACAAGTTAGGTCGGAGCCGACCTATGACTTCGTCTCTCTGGTTTGCATCATCCTTCCTGGGTTGAGAAAAATTCTTCCTCGAATTTGTAAATTTTCCTACATCTGATTGTTCATCTTCATAATATGGCACAAGATGGTTAACATTGAACACGTCAGAAGTGTACACATCCTCCGGCAGCTTCAACTTATAAGCGTTTTCATTAATCCGTTTCACAACTTCCACAGGACCAATTTTTCTAGCTTTCAACTTGTTATAAGCACCCACCGGAAAACGATCCTTCGTCAATAGAGCATAAACCAAATCACCTTCCTTAAATTCAACACTCCGTCGTTTCAAATCAGCAGCCCGCTAATACTTCTCATTTGACTTTTCCAATCGTTCTTGAACGATTCTATGACATTCTGTCAATCCTTCAACAAAATCAGCAGCTCGTTTAACCGTCCCCTTCGGTTGTGGTACCACCGCTAAGTCCAACGGTCCCCTGGGTAAATTTGAATATACAATCTGAAATGGACTGAATCCCGTGCTACGATTCACTGCATGATTATGTGCAAACTCAGCTTGGCATAACTTCATGTCCCAACTCTTCAGATTGTCCTTCACAAGACATCGCAACAAATTTCCCAACGATCTGTTAACAACTTCGGTCTGTCCGTCCGTTTGTGGATGATAAGCACTGCTAAAATTCAACTTCATTCCCACCATCTTCCACAAACTTAACAAAAAGTGACTCAGAAAACGAGTATCTCTATCCGACACAATAGACTCTGGCAATCCATGAAGTCGATAGATCTCCTTGAAAAATAACTGAGCAACACGAACAGCATCCGCCGTCTTCTTGCAAGCAATAAAATGTGCCATTTTAGAAAATCTGTCAACCACTACATATATAGAATCATTACCACGCTGCGTTCTCGGCAATCCCAATACAAAGTCCATACTCACATCAACCCATGGTTTAGCCGGTACAGGCAACGGCATATACAACCCAACATTGGTCGCGGTTCCTTTCGAAACTTGGCAAATATGACATCGCTGCACAAACCTTCCCACTTCTTTCCTCATCGACGGCCAAAAGTAAGACTGTGAAATCAATTGCAAAGTACGATCACGGCCCACATGCCCTTCCTCGTGTAACGCCTTGATAATTTTCAATCTCAAACTACAATCTGGAATACATAATTGATTCCCCTTGAACAAGAATCCATCAACCATCACAAATTCATCGGTATTTCCTTCCTTGACTTTCTCTACACATTTCACAAAGTAAGGATCTTCTTCAATCAGCTCTGGCAACATTTCAAACCCTGTCACCTCAACCTTCAATGTCGTTAATAAATGACTCCTCCTGCTTAATGCATCTGCTACACGATTCGTCACCCCTGACTTATGTTTCACGACAAAAGTAAACTGTTGTAAATAAGCAATCCATGATGCATGTCTCGCTGAAATCTTGTCTTGCCCCTGTAAATGCTTCAATGCCTCATGATCAGTGTACAGAACAAATTCTTTCTGAAATAGATAGTGCCTCCAGTGCTTAACAGCTTGTACCACAGCATAGAATTCAACGTCATATGTACTGTATCTCATCTTTGCTCCTGATATCTTTTCACTGAAATAAGCAACTGGCTTCCCATTCTGACTCAGAAGTCCTCCAATACCGACCTTCGATGCATCAGTATGCAATTCAAACAATAACTGAAAATTCGGTAAAACAAGAATTGGTGCAGACGTCAACAATTCCTTGATCTTCTCGAAAGCAACCCCGCTTCCTCTGACCATACAAACTGTTTCCCCTTCATGCAATCAGTAACTGGAGCCATCACGCTACTGAAGTGCGGAATGAATCTTCGGTAGAATGATGCTAGCCCATGAAAACTTCTCACCTCTGTAATCGTCCTCGGCTGTGGCCAATTCCTGACTGCTTCCACTTTATTCTGGTCAACTTGAATTCCTTCTTCCGAAACAATATACCCCAGAAATAAAACACTTCTTGCCATGAACACACATTTCTTCGTAGCAGCATAAAATTGTTCCTCGCAAAGAATAATCAACACTTCCCTCAAATGTAGAACATGCTCCTCCATACTCCTGCTATATATCAGAATATCATCGAAATAAACTACCACGAACTTCCCAATGAATGGTCTAAAGATTTGATTCATCACCCGCATGAATGTACTAGGTGCATTTGATAAACCAAATGGCATAACCAACCATTCGTATAACCCCTCTCTCGTCTTGAACGCAGTCTTCCATTCGTCTCCAGGTCTAATCCGAATCTGGTGGAAACCATTCTTCAAATCAATCTTCGAAAAGATAGTTGCCCCACTCAACTAATCCAGCAAGTCATCCAACCTCGGCGTTGGAAATCTATATCTCACGGTAATCTTGTTCAATGCTCGACTGTCAGTGCACATCCTCCACGTCCCGTCCTTTTTGGGTACCAATAAAGCTGGCACAGCACATGGACTCAGACTCTCTTGCACACGTCCCTCTTCAAGCAACTCTTCCACCTGCCTTCTCAACTCTTCATGTTCCTTCTGACTCATTCGATAATGTGGTCTATGCGGTAATACTGCTCCCGGAACAAGATCGATTTGATGTTGAATGTCTCTCAGTGGCGGTAACTCCTTTGGCAACTCTTCTGGAAATACATCTTCAAACTCTTTCAAAACTGGCTTTGCTTCTTCGGCAATTTCAACTTCTTCACTGCTCTCACGCCCAATCAACAAGTATACTTCAGGCTCCTCTTCAACCTCCTTAACAAACTCCTTCAAAGTCAACAGAGTTTTCAATTCCTCAATCTCCTCCAGCTTGCTCTCCTTCTGTTGTTGCTTCTTGGGAACCAAAGTGATTTTAGTACCTTCGAACATGAAACTATAGCTATTGGCCTGACTATCGTGTTGTACTGCTCGATCAAACTGCCATGGCCTGCCCAACAACAGATGACACACATCCATGTCCACTACATCGCACCAGATTTCATCTTTGTATTTCTTCCCAATAGAAAATTTCACGCAAGCTCTTCTCCCAACTTTCACTTCACCACCCTTCCTTAACCAAGCTAACTTGTATGGTTTAGGATGCTTCTCGGTTTTCAACTCCAATTTCCTCACTGCCTCTGTAGAGATAATATTATCGCAACTCCCAGCATCAATGACAAATTTACAAACTTTCCCAAGAATAGTGCAAGTAGATTGAAATATGTTATTCCTCAACCAACTATCTTCCTCCTCTTGTTTTGGCGTCAAACAAGACCTCCTCATCATCAGATTACAACCTTCGTCTCCCGACACTTCTTCTTCCCCCTCAACATAAGGTGAATTAGAACATTCAACTCCTTCCTCCTCATCCTCAACTTCAACTATCATAGTTCTCTTCTTTGGCTTCGGACATTCATTGCTTTTATGACCCATCTCCTGGCAGTTGTAACATTTGACTCCACTGCCAACCTTCGCCTTCTCACCCTCCTTTACAACTGGTTTGGCAATAGCTTTAGTAACATTAGAACTTCCACCGACACCCTTTGCTTGATTGTTAGAATTAGTAAACACACCACCTCCACGCCTTCCTTGCTTTTCCCAAGCTAACGCCTTTTGATGTGCCTCTGCTACAGATCTGGGATCGAACATATTAACCATATCCTGGATCTGCATTCTCAACCCTCCAACAAACCTAGCAGTCAGCTGTTCTTCTGTCTCCATTATATCGTTCCTGGCAATGAGTTCGTAAAATTCATCTGTATAGTCATTTACTGATTTTGTCCCCTGCCGTAGATTCTGCAATCTTTGGTACATAAGTGATTGATAGTTGTATGGTAAAAATGTAGCTCTCTTCATCTTCTTCATCTTATCCCAAGACTCAACCTTTGACTTCCCCATCCGTTCTCTGGTAAGTTTAGTTTGCTGCCACCATGCCAATGCTCTTCCCCTCAACCTAGTAGCAACTAACTTCACCCGTCGATTCTCCGGAACTTCCTTAAAGTCAAAAATTTCTTCCACATTAGATAACCAATCCAAGAATTCTTCAGCTACCATCCCTCCTTTAAACTCCGGAATTTCCATCTTCATTCCCGATTCCCAACGTCGATCATCATCAATAACCCGATACTTGAAAGTGCGGTGTGTATACAATTATATGTGCTAATATAGTATACACGGATCGTGTAATATGGATTACAATACAAATGCGGAAATAGATGATAATAGCATTGTAAATAGAAAATAGAAAAATCACACCAGAGATTTTTATACTGGTTCGGAGCACCGTCCTACGTCCAGTCCCAGACTTCTATCTGGATTTTCACTATTAACTACCTCGCTTCACTCGGAGGAACAGGTTTACAATACCCGAACAACCGAACGGGATTTCACGCCTCTAATACACTGAGGACTTCAACACTTGCCTCTTACAACACAGAGGACTTCAACAAAAGAACAAATACAATTGTTGTTGACAACTTGTGTTCTTGAAAACACGGATTTGTCACTAGCAGTACACCCTTCCTATAATCTTATCCTCAAAGTATGCGATATGATGTTTTGAAAAGATTAAGGAAAGTATATTATTGAATCAAAGGATATGAAATAGTTTTTAAAGATTCAATAAATAATTTAGAGCTTTTATAATACAGTATTGAGATCAGAGATTAGATTAAAAGAATATATGAAATCGTTGTAAAAACTTTTTTTTTTGAATCAATGATTTAGATGAGTATATATAGAGAAAAATAGTTGTAACTCTTTGTGAACAGTTGCCATTAAGAGTTATGATCATTGATGAAAGATAGGAGATGCAACCTTTGGAGAAGAGAAGTGTCTTTTGGAAAAGTTGCTTTCTGTTTAAAAACGGTCGACAGGTCAAAAATGGACCGGTAGACAGGAATTCAAATATATATATACGTTATGTGCATGTGTGCACGTTCACTGTGCAATTTACACAGGAACGGTCGACCGCACCTATATTGACCGGTCGACCGGTGCCTGTTAAATTGCACATTGAATTGTGCAACTGCATGCAACTTATAAATTATTCGTATATATATTGATTCCCTTGATATGCATGATTATTTGAGGATAGATTTTAACAAATTTATTACTATTACAACAACAAATAATCAACCTATAATCTAGAGTACCATATATAGCTCTATTGACCTTGTTTTTGTCGATCGCCTTGTTTGTCAAAAATCAATCGCCTTATTTGTCAGAAATCAAAACTTTCATAAAGCTTGTGACTCAACATTCTCCCCCTTTTTGATTGATGACAATATATATATCTGCAAATCTGAATCTCCCCCTGAGTATGTGATTTCTTTCCTGCAAGCAATTGTTAGCCCCTTTCTCCCCCTTTGTCATCGACAAAAAGGAGTAACAGATTACTAGAATATGATATGCGTAAAATGAATATGATAAGCATAGAAAAATAAATCATTAACACATCAAAGACATAACAGAGTTTACTACAGAACATAATGTTAATTGAAAAGCATAAATAACGACACTATTTAGTACAAGTGTCGAAAAATGTTTTTAAAGAGCTAAAACATAATAGAATCTAGGATGAAGCAGATCGAATCTCCTCTTCATCATTGTCATCGTCGTCATCATCATCATCTTCATCTTCTTCCTCTTCCTCCTCATCATTGTTCCCTCTAGACGATTCGCCCTCGTCAGATGATGTCCATGTGAAAACTGGAGCAGCAGGACGTTTTCCTGGATCTTGTGCTTGAACAGAGGTGGATGAGGAACATGATATAGCGTCCCATAGCATACCGAAGAACGACTTGACCTTATTGAAGCGCTTATCAATTTTAGAGTCCATACACTTGAGACGAGATTCAAGCAGAAATTGATTACGCGCAATGGTTTCAAGAGATTCTTTTGTTGATGACTTTGATCTTAAAAGTTTCACCTCATCGGGACGAGATCGAGAGGAAGTTGCTCTTTGTTTTCTCGGTCCTCGTTGTTGCCATTCTTCAAAAGGCATAATCTCAAGATAAGGTGGAGGAAGCTTCATTCTTTTGATGGTTATGGAATCAATGAATTTTGGTGTTGAAGTTGCAGAATCAGGAGGATTGACCCCACAAGCTAACAAAAGTCTCATGATATATTCATTATAGAAGAAATGAGGCCGGGTTGAATTATTTACCTTGAGAATTTCATCAAAAAGCATGTGAACCCAATTGATTTGGATTTCACCATAGATAGCATAGAGTGCCTTGAAGTTTTCTTTGTACACTGCATCATAATTTCCAAGTCTAGGAAAAAGAGAATGCATCAAGACCCGATGAAGTAACCTTGCTGTCGGTCGAAGTCCAATAGACTTAGTGCCATCACTATTGTCTTCTATAAACCGATGACTTGTACTATTTCGGGTGAAAACTTCGCAGAAGGTAGATGAAAATTCTTCGCCTTGATTTGGTATGCCAAGTATAGAGGCAATTCTAGCATGAGTAAGAAAAATTTGTTTTCCACAGACCATAGACCAGATGACGCCGTTTGGATTATCAGGTTGATATTCATCAAGATTCATGTTGGCGTAAAATAATTTAATCATTAAATGATTTATCTCCACACTATTTGCCGAAAAATCTATCAATGGAGTAATGTTGGCATTATCGGCTAACCTTCGAACTCCGTAAGCTGTGAAATCATCAAATTTGATAAAAGATCCCGGATGAAACTTGTAATTTGTCATTTGATTCCATCGTGTTATAGCAATTGGAGTTTGAAGCCATTTTTTGACGGAGATGGTATGAGATGAAGTTTCAGAGATTGCTCCTTTCTTTGATTTCTTTTGAGGAGGAGCCATTGTTGGAGGATTTGTGATTTGGGAATTGAAGAATGGGAACTAGGGTTTGTGATTTGGGGATAGAGAATAGTTTGAGTAGAGAGTGAATGAGGGTAGAGGGTAAAGTAACGTATAGGGTTATATATAAAAAACTGAAAAATGCGTAACCGGTCGACCTACAAATTTTGGCCGGTCGACCGTTTTCAACCAGAGAGTAAACGGTCGACCGGCAATAAAATGGGAGGTCGACCGGTCCTGGTCTGTGTGCATATAGGATTCTTTTTCAAGTTTTTTTTTTATTATATATCAACCTATATATATATATATATTATATTTTATACATAATACAAAATATAACCATCATTATACAAGAGATAGATAAATATATAACAACTATATATAAATCTAGTGAGAAAGTTTGTCATTAGAATTATCGTTGTTTCCTTCAATACGATTCGACCATGGACTCCATTGTTTCTGAGCTCCTTCATTCTTTTCATAGTTCCGATCCCATGAGTTAGGACTTTTAGATGTTGATGGCCTAGATGGCATTGGTTCATGTACGTCATGTTTGTTGGAACCGCAGAAAAATGTTGCCAACTTTTCTAAAACAGACAATCGTGCCGATGTCCGTTGTTGCTCGTGATAAAGTTGACTTTGCCCGTAATGGAGTTGTCTCTGAAGGTCTATCTGATGTTTTTGGTAGTGGTGTATCTCATCAATTTGAGCTTTGGTTCGAGGAGAATAGAATAGTGTCCTTTTAACTCGTTTTGAATTTGGAGTTTTATCAGACATATAAGAGCATTGATGATGACAGCTCGATTTTTGTTTTGGAGTAGTAGGAGAATAATATTCGTCCGACTCAGAGCTTGTAATAGAAATGTGAGATTCTTGTGCACATTTGTCACAAATATGAGCCATAGTGTAAGTTGAATATAGTATTATGGTTAGATAAGAAGTAAAGATGAATAAAAAAATTTTGCAAGCTTATATATATAAGTTTCTTATATATACTTTTATGGATGAGAGTTAATGATAACTTTTAACCACGAAAATATAAGCAGAAATTTTATTGTAAATCTAAAAATAGCTTTGTTTTTAAAACTGAATTTATAAAATGAGTAAATAGATTTTAACCATTAAATAAAGCAATGGCTAATATTTAATATAAAAAAATAGGTTAAGTAAAAGATACGGTTACTAGGAGAAAAGACATTAGTTTAGTTTAAACAAAAAATTATAATTAAAGAGAATAACCAAAAGAGAAGGTGTACATTAGTAATTGCTTAGTCAAGATTTTTTCTTGAAATTAATCCAAGCTCTCTTCGTAATCTAATAAAATTAGATTCGAGCAGCGGCTTAGTAAAAATGTCTGCTAATTGATTTTCAGTATGGACATATTCAAGACATATATTTCTTTTTTCAATATTATCTCGAAGAAAATGATGACGGATATCAATGTGTTTAGTTCGAGAGTGATTCACTGGATTTTTAGAAAGATTTATAGCACTTGTGTTATCACAGTATATAATAGAATTTGATAAATGAATATCAAAATCTTGAAGTGTTTGTTGCATATATAGTACTTGAGTACAAGCGAGAGCCGCTGATATATATTCAGCTTCACATGTTGATAGTGAAACACAATTCTGTTTCTTACTAAACCAAGAGACAAGTGATTTTCCAATAAAATGGCATGTACCACTTGTACTTTTTCTATCTGTTCGTGAGCCACCGAAATCAGCATCACTATATGATACTAATTCAAATGGACATTCTTTTGGATAGAAAAGACCAAAATCTTTGGTATTATTAAGATAACGAATTATACGTTTCACTGCTCGTAAATGTGATTCCTTTGGATCGGCTTGAAAACGAGCACATAAACAAACACTCATTAATATATCTGGACGACTAGCTGTAAGATAAAGAAGAGAACCAATCATGCTTCGATATAATTTCTGGTCAACATTCTTACCACTTTCATCTTTTTCAAGATGTGTAGTTGTACTCATAGGAGTTGGTTTACCAGATGTATTTTGTAATCCGAAGCGTTTGATAAGATTTTCACAGTATTTTTCTTGATTGATAAAAATACTGTTTGAAAGTTGTTTGATTTGAAGTCCAAGAAAATAAGATAGTTCTCCCATATGAGACATTTCGAATTCTTTGGTCATAATACTTGCAAATTCCTTGCAGAGTTTATCGTTTGTTGAACCAAAGATGATATCGTCTACATATATTTGGATAACCAGAATATCTTTTCGAGAATGTTTAATAAACAAAGTTTGATCGACTTTGCCTATTTCAAATCCTGAATTAATAAGATAGCTACGTAATCGTTCATACCAAGCACGAGGTGCTTGTTTTAAACCATACAGAGCTTTCTTAAGTTTGAACACATGGTCAGGATATTTTTCATGTACGAATAAAGGAGGTTGTTCGACATAGACATTCTCTTTGATAAATCCATTGAGAAAAGCACTTTTGACATCCATCTGATAAAGTTTGAAATTATGATGACAAGCAAAAGATAATAGAATTCTAATAGCTTCTAGTCGAGCAACTGGTGCAAAAGTTTCTTCATAATCGATACCTTCTTCCTGATTGTATCCTTGTGCTACTAATCTTGCTTTATTTTTGGTGATATTTCCTTGTTCGTCAGCCTTATTTTTATAGACCCATTTAGTACCAATTACTGACCGATCAGTTGGTCTCGGAACAAGTTCCCAAACGTCATTGCGCTCAAACTGATTTAGTTCTTCCTGCATGGCAATGATCCAGTAATCATCTGTAGCAGCTTCTTTTGGATTCTTGGGTTCGATATTTGAGAGAAAAGCGACATGACCCATTTGATTGAGTTGACTCCTTGTTCTGACATGTGATGTTATTTCACCTATTATATTTTGGGCCGGATGGTCTCTTAATATTCTTGGTGGTGATTGTAATTCACATATTTGAGGAGTATTCTCAATAATTACTTCTGAGTCAGAATCAGTATTTGAGATGATTGGATTATCAATGACTATTGATTCGTCATCATCTGATATTGTGTGAGGATGCTGATAAATTTCATCAAAAGAGACATGAAGTGATTCTTCAATAGTTTTGGTTCGTTTATTAAATATCCGATAGGCCTTACTTCGTTCCGAATAACCGACAAATTTTCCTTCATCGGCTTTTGGATCGAATTTTCCAAGCTGGTCTTTCGTATTTAAAATAAAGCACTTGGAACCAAAAACTTTGAAGTATGAGATTTTGGGCTTTCTTTTGTTAAACAATTCATAAGGGGTATTCTTGGTAAGAGGTCTTATGGACACACGATTTAAAACATAACAGGCAGTTGCGACAGCTTCTGCCCAGAAATGTTTTGGTAAGGTGGTTCCATTCAATAATGTTCTTGCACATTCTTGTAAAGTTCGGTTCTTTCGTTCTACTACTCCGTTCTGTTGTGGAGTTCTGGGAAACGAAAAATTATGATATATACCTTTCTTTGTACAAAAATGTTCAAATTCATTATTTTCAAACTCTCCGCCATGATCATTTCTTATATTTTTAACTTTAATCCCTTTTGATTTTTGAATTCTTTTGACGAAAGATTTGAAATGATCGAAAGTATCACTTTTATTTTTTAAGAAAATTGTCCATGTATAACGAGAGAAATCATCAACAATTACAAGCACATATTGACTGTGATTTATTGATTGAACTCTAGTAGGTCCAAATAAATCCATGTGCAGTAACTCAAGCGGTTGTAATGTTGATGTGACTTTCTTGGATTTAAACGATGATTTGGTCAATTTTCCTAATTGACATGCATCACAAATGTTGTTAACTTTAAAACTCATTTTGGGTAGTCCTCTAACTAGATTGTTTTTGGCTAGCTTGTCAATAGTTCTGAAGTTTATATGACAGAAACGTTTGTGCCATAGCCATGGATCATTGTCATTAGCCACAAGACACATATCTGAATTATGATTAATATTCATATTTAGAATATATATATTTCTGTCTCTATAACCTTCAAAAACCAAATTATGGTCTTTATCTAAAATACTACACTTATTATTTGAAAAGGAAATTATAAAACCCTTGTCACATAATTGACTAATACTAAGTAAATTGTGTTTTAAATTTCTAACTAGCATGACATTAGTAATAAGAGGTAAGTTAGATGTACCGCAATTGCTCACATCGCCTTTGCCGATGATATAACCTTTTGAATTGTCTCCAAAAGTGACTGAGCCACCATCTGAGTATTTAATATTTGTTAATAAGCTCTTGTCTCCCGTCATATGCTTTGAGCAACCACTGTCCAATATCCACTTTCCTCTTTTCTTCAGTGGGACCTGCAAAAAATAGAATTAAGTTCATGGTACCCACTTTTTATAGGGTCCTAAGAGTTAGGTCTTAGGAGTCCAAACCCATTTGGGTCCGGTATCCCCTTTATATATATAATTGTTATTAAAATGTACATTATTCATGAATTGCTGAATGTATTTGTTCCTAATTAAATTATTATTTGTTTTAGGAACCCATATTTTGATAGTCTTGACATTTCTCTTTTGAAATTTCACAACTGGTTTTGGTTTGAAATATAATAAACTAAGATTTTTCTTAGCTTCAGTTTTTTGTACTTTCTTTTTCCTTTTATTTCTAAGATGTTTCTTAGTTTCATGTTTGTTATATCCCAAACCTTGTTTATCTGAAATAGATTGTGAACTTTCAATGATTTTAGTCAAATTTTCTCGACCTTTGTTAAAGTTAGAAACATTTTGAGTAATGTCATCAAACTTTGTTTGTAAACTAGCTTTTTCTAGGTCTAGAATTTTGACTTTTGCTTTAAGTTCATGATTTTCAGTAGTGAGAGCATTATTTTTCTCCTTTTGAGCTTCTATTTCTTGACTCAAAAGAGATATTTGAGAGTCAACATTAGATGATGATTCTTGAATATTTTCAAGTTCTTCTTCTAATATTTTCTTCTCATCTTTTAACATATCTCGTTCAAACTCTGCTCTACTTAAATCTGCTTTGACTACTTTTAATTGATGTTTTAAGTCTTTATATTTGACTATCAATTCAGCATTAATATCAAGTAATTCATCAAATGTAGGAATTTGTACCTCATCTTCTGTTGCCATAAAGCAAACATTAGCTTGTTCATTCTCCGAATCACTTTCACTTTCTGATGAAGATGACTCTGAATCATCCCATGTTACTGAGAAGGCTCGTTTCTTTGATTTGTCCTTCTTATATTTGAATTTGTCATTTTCTGACTTTTTCTTTTGTTCTGGACAATCCTTCTGCATGTGTCCCTTTTTATGGCAGTTGAAACATTCTATAGCAGATGAAGATGGTTTATTTGATCCAGGTTTCCTTTTATTGTAGCGACTGGCTTTTCGATATTTTAGGAATTTTTTGAAACCTTTAGCAATGAACGACAAATCTTCATCTTCAGAATCTGATTCATTTTCATCTTTCTCAACATGAAATGCTACATTTTTCTTTTCTTCTTTCTGTTCTTTTCTAGCCTGCAAATTTGCTTCATAGGACATTAAATTTCCTATCAATTCATCTGGCTTCATGACGGAAAGGTCATTAGCTTCTTCAATTGCTAATACTTTTCCTTCCCATTCATTAGTCAGAGAATGTAGGACTGTTGAAACAACATCAAAATCAGAATACTTTTGTCCTAACCCAATAAGTGCATGGTGAATAGTTTGAAACCGTGAATACATGTCATTGATTGTTTCATTTGGTTTCATTTTGAAATTTTGAAATTGACTTTTCAGCATGGCTATTTTGGCTTGTTTAACCTTGTTAGTACCTTCATGAGTGATTTTTAGCGTTTGCCAAATTTGATATGCAGTAGTGCAGATACTAACACGGTTATATTCATTTTGGTCTAATGCACAGAACAACATATTTATTGCTCTTGCATTTACGGCTGCTTCCGTTTTCTCAGCCATAGTCCATTCTGAATAATCAGTTGTTGGATTCACTATTTCTCTTTGAGTAGCATTCCAAGCATCATAGCTACTTGATTGCATAAAGAATGACATACGTGTTGCCCAATAACTATAGTTAAGACCATTGAAAAATGGAGGTCTTTGTGTCGATTGCCCTTCTGTGTAAGTGGTGTTTTGAGTGCTAGTACTTGCGTTATTTGCCATATTACAAGAATATATCAAATAACTGTGTTACGGTTATATGATGACCGTGCTCTGATACCAATTGAAAGTGCGGTGTGTATACAATTATATGTGCTAATATAGTATACACGGATCGTGTAATATGGATTACAATACAAATGCGGAAATAGATGATAATAGCATTGTAAATAGAAAATAGAAAAATCACACCAGAGATTTTTATACTGGTTCGGAGCACCGTCCTACGTCCAGTCCCAGACTTCTATCTGGATTTTCACTATTAACTACCTCGCTTCACCCGGAGGAACAGGTTTACAATACCCGAACAACCGAACGGGATTTCACGCCTCTAATACACTGAGGACTTCAACACTTGCCTCTTACAACACAGAGGACTTAACCAAAAGAACAAATACAATTGTTGTTGACAACTTGTGTTCTTGAAAACACGGATTTGTCACTAGCAGTACACCCTTCCTATAATCTTATCCTCAAAGTATGCGATATGATGTTTTGAAAAGATTAAGGAAAGTATATTATTGAATCAAAGGATATGAAATAGTTTTTAAAGATTCAATAAATAATTTAGAGCTTTTATAATACAGTATTGAGATCAGAGATTAGATTAAAAGAATATATGAAATCGTTGTAAAAACTTTTTTTTTTGAATCAATGATTTAGATGAGTATATATAGAGAAAAATAGTTGTAACTCTTTGTGAACAGTTGCCATTAAGAGTTATGATCATTGATTAAAGATAGGAGATGCAACCTTTGGAGAAGAGAAGTGTCTTTTGGAAAAGTTGCTTTCTGTTTAAAAACGGTCGACAGGTCAAAAATGGACCGGTAGACAGGAATTCAAATATATATATACGTTATGTGCATGTGTGCACGTTCACTGTGCAATTTACACAGGAACGGTCGACCGCACCTATATTGACCGGTCGACCGGTGCCTGTTAAATTGCACATTGAATTGTGCAACTGCATGCAACTTATAAATTATTCGTATATATATTGATTCCCTTGATATGCATGATTATTTGAGGATAGATTTTAACAAATTTATTACTATTACAACAACAAATAATCAACCTATAACTCTATTGACCTTGTTTTTGTCGATCGCCTTGTTTGTCAAAAATCAATCGCCTTATTTGTCAGAAATCAAAACTTTCATAAAGCTTGTGACTCAACAATACTGACGTTGTCCCTGATCTCGGTCTCTGAAATGAATACTTCCCCTCTCACCGTCAAACTCCTCATCAAAGTCTGATGTATATCGTTGTCTTTCACGTCCTCCAACATCTCTACCACCACCACCCCTACTACCAACATCCCGTCTATCATGATCATCAACATTCCTACTACTTCGATTGTCAACACTCCTATGCTCTTGACTTTCTCTCCTCTCCCGTTCTGAATGTGATGACACTCTACTACCCCCACGGATGGATTCAGGTGAATTTCTTCTTCTACTTTGATTCATATCAAACATAAGCTTCTCCAACCTACCAATGCCTTCATCAATCTTCTCATGCATACGTTGCTCCATTTGATCGGCTTCTTCTCTTCGATACAAAGCTTCAACGTTTTGATGTCGGTTAGCTCTTCTAGGCGGCATGATTGAACAACAAAATCTTCAAGTCACGGCTTCACAAGCTTCCACACAACTTCACAAGGCTCGGCCTTAAACTTCTCTTGACTCGGCCTATACCACTACACAACTTAGCTCGGCTCAAGCTCAAGTACTTCAACACAAATCAAATTCAAACAAATCTCCACTCTAGATCCAAAATGGAATGGATCGGAATCTGCAAACTCGTTTCAACTTCAAGATGAACACGATAAACTCCAAATACTTGGCTCCAAGAATCAACTTAGCTATGATTGGATAAGTATGGCTCCGATACCAAAATTGACGCAGCGGATAAATCGAAACAAACTTCAATTGATGGAATGTAGCAATCGGTGAGTTGAGAATACTACAAGGCCCAAATCCGTTGATCCAAAGATACCGGATTCTAGCTATCTTCGTCTCGTTGATCGCGCACGATGCCGAGAAAGAAGATCTACAATTCTTCGCACGTTGATCTAGCGCACTAGATACCGTGAATCGGCTTCTACGATCGTTGAATCGAGCGCACTCGATTAACCGAAAGAGGAGATAGGAGATCACACTCAACTACCAATTTGTATGAAAGCACAAAGCTAACAAAAGAGAATTTTATTCAAATATCAACAACTTTACAAATGACTCAACCCTGCTATTTATAGAGTTTACAACACACACACAACTCAACATTGGACAACACTTAGGTCGCGCACGACTTATTACAACACACACTTACAAACAACCCATCACACGACCTATATTAGGTCGTTGCTGACTTAACAGACACACAGCACCCTTCCAGCGACCTAAAACAACGGTAACTCAACCCTCCTACGACCTACGACTTTACTAGGTCGTTGCCGACCTAACAGATTACAAAACAGTAGGCGCTTCACACATAACGACCTGAAGACCAACGGCTCACACTTGTCTGCGACCTAGCACATCAACGGCTTATGATTTAGGTCGTTCGCGACCTAAAGGAGCGGCTTCAGAAATCATTCCGTGACCTAAAGGAGTTAGGTCGTACGCGACCTAAAAATGCGGCTTCCTCCATACGACCTAAGGGTCTGTTAGCTCGTAGCTTCTTTCCACATGTTTCTTTAGGTCGTAGACCACCTAACATTCCTTCCATAGGTCGTGAGCGTTCTTCAACATTATCATTAGGTCGTGGCCAACCTAAGTCTTCTTCCTTAGGTCGTTGCCGACCTAAAACATCAGAACGACGAAACTTCGTTAACTCGTGTTGCCTCTTCGTTGGGTCGGAAACGACTTAACTCCTCTACATTAACTCGCATCTTTTCCCTACATGGTTCCTTAGATCGGATCCGACCTAGGCCTTCACATCCTGGATTCCAGTTAGGTCGAAAACGACTCAATCTTTCTTTACTTACTCGTGTGTCTTCCTCCTGTAACCCCTTGGGTCGGAGCTCATTAGATCGAGGCTCGTTAGGTCAGAACTCTTCACCTTGTGATTTCTTAGGTCGTGCTCGTCTTAAAAACAAGTTAGGTCGGAGCCGACCTATGACTTCGTCTCTCTGGTTTGCATCATCGATCTTCCCAGTAAAGCATTATAAGGAGAATGGATATCCAACACAACAAACTACAACATCCGGACTCTGCGGTGATTAACGATGCCCACTTCGACAGGTAATTCTACCATCACAAACGGTATGGTTACATTGCCATTGAAACCATGTATACGTGACTGACACGGTTTCAGATCCTGTGCTTCGATTAGCATTTGGTCATAAGCATGTTTGAAAAGTATGTTCACAAAACTTCCACTATCAATTAAGATCTTCTTTATCCAAGCAATGCCTATTAGGGTAGAAATAACTAATGGATCAATAGTGGAGGCCTCAAATCTATCAGCATCACGGTTTTGAAGACGGTGTCATTTGTCATTGTCCTCTGTTGCTTTGTGGGGCCCCTTCATTAGTACCACTACAACATTTGAAGTCCACATGCCTAATCAAAATAGCATATGAATCCATTTCCTTCCTACTCTGATCAAGCGGATGAGGACCATTACTCACAGAATTAATCATCAGTCTCCCACCAGTATGTGCGGATTCTTTAGGCCTAGCCTGGCTTTGCCCCTGATTGGGATCATATGTTCCCGCTCTGCGATCCTGCGGAGCCCAGATGAACTGCTCTAACTTTCTTTCTCTAATCAACATTTCAATAATATCCTGCAAATGACGACATTCACTAGTGTTATGGCCGTAACAATCATAGAATCTACAAAACTTTCCGGGCTGAATCTGCTTCTCTGACGTTGGTTTCAGAGCTGGCTTCTTGTAATGCCTTGTATTAGAGGTTTGAAGATAAACATTCTCCGACGACGTATTCAATGGAGTAAATCGATCGAACATAGAAGCCCTAGGTCTCCCATAATGAGGTTCTCTCTTCTTTCCTTGACCTCCATCATCATTCTGCTGACTTTGCTTATTCTGAATATTCAACTATACTTTACCGAAGCTCTCCTCGGTCTGCTTCACTGCAACATTACTTTGGATTCCTTCATTACTAAGCCCCGCAACGTCTTACTTACTAGGCTGTCTAGCTTTTTCCCTCCTCAAATACTGGGTTGCCTTTGCATAGAAACGGTCCAACGAAGCGGGGGGTTTTCCAACCAAACTCGAAATCAGGATCGATCTCTTTAGTCAATGCCATTAGAATAGAGTTGTCCTTAGGATTACTGACTTCGGCACAAGCAGCGTGGAACCTTTCCAGATAATGCCTTAGAGTCTCTCCTAGGGCTTGAGTAACACTGGATAAGGTATTAATGTCCTTCGGTCCTATAGCATGCATACGGAACTGCTCGACAAACTTAGTAGCCAACTGGTAGAAACATGAAATAGATCTTGGTGGTAGATAGATGAAACACATAGTCGTAATGCCTTCCAAGGAGAAAGCGTAGCTTCTATACTTAACCGCATCGTCAGCTCAAGCGGCATTCATGAACCATTCATATTTCAGAACGTGTTGGTTGGGATCCGAATTTCCTTCATATACATGCAAGGTCGGCATCGAGAATCGGCCGGGCGGTTTTATTTGTAAGATATTGCTGGTGAACGGGGTGTGACTTCTAGAAATCCCTTAGTCATCATCAGTGAGTCCTTGACTTTTCCTTACCATTTGGAATATCATAATTGGAATGTCAGGCATTTGGATATTCAGGTCTAAGGCATGGTCAGGTTCCATGTCACTAGGATGGTCCAATCGCTGTCTACGGTCCATTCCATGCCTCCTTGGCTCTTGGTCTTCATGGAAGTGAGGATCCTGAGCATGAATGTGGTGATGAGGGGCTGGATCTAATTGGTTCTAGATCTCGACATCCTGATCTGTAGCAGCAACAGCTATGTGGTCATGAGTAATGTGGTAAGGAAGTGTCCCTCCTCGGGAGGAGGGTGTAGCTTGATGCCCCATGGAGGGACCTACCCCGGCCTGTTCGGTATTCATAGCATGTGGGTGTCTAGAGGCTTCCACGTAGTTTCCATCTAATCGGCGGCATGTAGATCTGTGATTGAAGTTGGATGAGGCCGAGTTTTCAAACAAGGAATAAGAGGCATGATCCTTTCTAGATCTCCCTTGCCTTTCTTCATCCAACTGGTTCACAAGTTCTGTGTTGGCATAGATCTATTAAGTGAGCTCTTGACGGCTTTGAGTGAGCTCATGCATAAGGGTCTGAAATTCCTTTCTAGTCACTGGACTTGGTAGATTTGGAGCTCCAACTGATGTTTGGCCTACAATGGTCAGTTGCATGGGATTTTGCATATCCCTTCCTTCTAGATTACCAACATTGGAAGCGGTTCTGGTAGTGCACACCATGTTGAATGTAGTTCTTTTTAGATCTAAAACAATCTGAATAGAATAGAAAGAATCTCTGGAAGATGGATCTGGATCTCCTTCTTAGATTTTAGCAATCCAACAACGGCAGGGGATCCATATAATCAGAGAAAAGCGGAGTATTCTTATGAAAGCACCAAAGTGTTTGTACCAAAAATAGGCATAACACTCTTCGGATGTAATTGAAGAGATTAGAATGAAAAAATAAAATAAAAGGGAGGTTAATCTAACAATCACAATAAGAAAATAAGCAATAATAGAAAGAAGACAAGAATTTATATTAGTTCAGCACTATGGCCTATGTCCACTTTGAAGGATTTGCTATTTATTGCTGATTATCAACTGAATTACAACTGTACAACTGCTAACACTCAAGTTACAATGGATTTTAAGCAGAACAACAACATAAAGGCCTTTTTTAGTTGCAGTGGAGGTGCTATTTATAGGTGTAGATCTAGAAATATCAACCTTAAATCTTGGAATAACCTTTCCCATGCGTAGGTGGGCCCATACAATCGATCTGGGATTGTTTAGGATCGATCCATGTTATTGTCATATCGACTAAGAAATGGTCTGATCGAGCTGCGATCGATCATGCTTGTTCTAGAGTGGATTTGCAAGCTTCTATGAAAATTTCATGGCATTTAGTTTTGTAGTTTGAGAGATACGATCAATTCAAGGTTGAGTTTGCTAGGGAGGCTGAAGACTTCGTATCGATCTTTTTGCACCGATGACGTGGCATGCGTGTTTTATGGAGATCCAAAATTCATGCTTAAGGAGCACTTCTATTAGTTTGACCTCTTCTTTCGTATGCGTCTAAGGCTATGCTTTTTGTATCGATGCTTTACTCTCTTTTTTCATATCGATCTCCGGCCTTACTCTTCGTATCGATCAAATAAGTGATCGATACAAAACATGCAGCTGTTGGTTGAATGAAATGTGATCGCTCCAGGGGATGTTGAAGTCCATCTATGTAGGTTCAAACTTGATGGATACGAAAGATGAATCTGGATCTTCTCCTTAAATTTTAGTAATCTAACAACAGCAGGGCATCCACATAATCAAAGAAAAGCGGAGTATTCTCAGTGAAAGCATTAGAGTGTTTGTATCAAAAATGGGCGTAACACTCTTCGGATGTAATAAAGAGATTAGAAAGAAGAAATAAAATGAAAAACGAGGTTAATCTAACAATCACACCAAAAAATAAGCAATAACAGAAAGAAGACAAGAATTTATATTGGTTCAGCATTATGGCCTACGTCCACTTGAAGGATTTGTTGTTTATTGCTGATTATCAACTGAATTACAATAATACAACCACTAACACTCAAGTTACAAAGGATTTTGAGCAGAGCAGTAGCATAAAGCCCTTTTTTAGTTGTAATTAAGGTGCTATTTATAGGTGTAGAGCTAGAAATATCTGCCTTGAATCTCGGAATACCCTTTCTCATGCGTAGATGGGCCCACACAATCGATCTGGGTTGTTTGGGATCGATCCATGTTGTCTTCATATCGATCAAGAAATAGTCCAATCAAGCTACAATCGGTCATGGTTGTTCTTGAGTGGATTTACAAGCTTCTATAAAAATTTCATGGCATTTGGACTTGTAGTTTGAGAGACACAATCAATCCAAGGTTGAGTTTACTAAGGAGGCTGAAAACTTCGTATTGATCTTTTCACACCGATGACGTTGCGTGCGTGTTTTATGGAGATCCAAAATTCATGCTTAAGGACCACTTTTATTGGTTTAACCTCTTCTTTCGTATCCATCTAAGGCTATGCTTTTCGTTTTGATGCTTTACTCTTTCCTTCGTATCGATCTCCGGTCCTACTCTTCATATCGATCAAATAAGCGATCGATGCGAAACATGTAGCTGTTGGTTGAATGAAACGTGGTCGCTCCAGGGGTGTCAGTCCATTGATACAGGTTCAAACTTGATGGATAGAATGATGTGTACCGAGTGATGAGGATATGCTCATTTCCTAACGATGGTGATGGATACGAAATGATGGATGCCAATGATTGGATGCGAAAGGAACATGTTCCATATGGATCTTGATCGATCCATAACTTGAGCATACAAACTTCGATTGACTCGAAATTTGAAATGTTTCCTTTCACAGCTTTGCTTGTCATACCATGCTGATTGTGGCTAGATGCGAACTTGGACCAAGTTTTCCTGTATCCATCGTGAACCTGTAGATAACTGATTCCCGGAGTGGATTACCTTCAGTCTCTAGTCAAGTCCTTAGTGTCATGACCTTGCCAAAAGGTAGGATGACAACTGTTGAAACTCTGCAGAGATTATTCTTCACTCTTCTTCTCTAACACAATAGTCATATAGGAGTTCACTATGATTCTCCAATGAACTCTTGCACTTGTCACATATTCTAATCTCATCAACTTGCAACCAAATTCAACCTGTAATAGCAGTCAGTCAATAATAAAGCTTATAAAGTGGACGTAGGCTTTATTAACAGCCGAACCACTATAAAAATCTTCTTGTCTCTTTATTTTTTCTACTCATTTTACATTTATTTTCTATACTATTACTCTTGTTAGGACTAGGCCGGTGCTTTCACACTCAATCCAGGGTGTTGGTCCATTTTTTGGGTTAATGGTCTAGAAATTAAAATGGGGTTTGCACAATTTTAAGGTGAATGGATCTATACCCACTACTCTATTTTTATTTATATGCATACATACACGGGAAACCATTTTTGGATTAAAATACATATTTTGGATAAAAAGCATGTTATCAAAAAATGGAGTGAAATTTTGTACATGTTCTAAAATGTCTCAAGATCTTTTATAAAAAAATCTGATTGATTTGAATAATCTTGACTTGTTCAAAATAATATGAAAACAAATGATTTGATGATTAATGTTGTTAAATTTATAAGATTCAAATATTTTTTAAATAAGAAAGGAATTAATTGATTGATTCAATTAAATTAATTAGGCTATATATGGAAAGAAAAAGAGGCAACTTATATGAGAAATTTTTGGTCAAAAAAACAATTAATTAATCAATGGATTTTTTTTTGACAAAATGTCAAGTAGAAGAGCACTCGTTAATTGAAAAATGGAGATAGAAAAGTTTATATATGAAGATTCAATCAATAAAGAAAATTTATGAAAACCAAGATTACCTCCATTTACTTGCGTTGAAATCAAATTATGAAATTTGGAAAGAATATAAAATAATCAGGAAATCAATTTTCTTAGTCTGCAAATAGTTGCTTCATTCTTAAATCTATTTAAATGAAGAAAGTTTATCTTCATATTTATATGAAAGAGAAGATCCATCGTTATCCTTCATTAAACCCTAATTTTCATAGTCAAATGAAATAGGGGTTTTGAGCGTAAACAAGTTTTTGGAAAAATTAATCATTTAATTTGTAGTTATAGGTTAGTCGCTCTTCTATCCTATCTCTAATTTTATAATCTTTCTTATATTTTCTTTCTCTAACAAAACAAAGAATAGTTTTTGGGTTTATGGACGTAGGTAATTTGCCGAACCACGTTAAACCTATATGTTTTTACTTTCTTACTTTTCTTTGTTTGGTGATCACTATTCATTGAATTGGTTGTTAATAAATAATCGATAAGCTAGATCCTTGGATAATCTACTCCTAAGTTAAATTTTTTCACAATAATTTGGCATTAGAGAAAGTTAATTAAAGCTTTGCGCAATAGATTGATATCGGTTCTAGCTGCCTTGTTCTGATTAGTTGTTAATGACCAATTCTTTTAGAAGTGGTATGAAAAATTATGACATCTTCAAATTTGTTAGAAAGGGAGCTTCTGGAACATGGAAGGTTAAAATTAATAATGGTTTTATTCAATAAAAACTTGGTTCATTTAGAAAAAGAGATAAGAACCAGAAGCAGTTTGGAGGTAAGACCGATATGCATAGGTCCCACTTCACGGGTCTTAGAAGGGGTGTTTGCTATTATTGTATGAGAATAGGCCATTTTGTATGGGGTTATCCAACTCTTAGAAAAAATAAGAGAACAAGGAGAAATTTTCGGTTTTGACAATAGTTAGATCAGATGCAGATAATAGTGATAGTGATAAAGCAGTATTTCCAGCCAATATTTCATCTTTAAGGATTACAAGTTGGGTGATTGATTTTGGAGCCTCTTGTTATATGAAGCAAGATAGGAGTTTTTTTTGTCAGTTATAGGAAGATTGGCAATGGATCAGTTCATATGTGGAATGAAACATCTTGTCATGTTGGGAGGTTTCAAAGAATGAGGTTTAGGATATTTGATGGTATTTTTAAGACTATCGTAGATATTAAACATGTTCCTATGTTGCGTAAGAGTTTGTTGTCAATTGGAGCTATAAGTAGACTTGATATGAGGAAAATAGTAGATGGATAGAGAATGAGAGTGGTGAAGGGCTCTTTAGTAGTACTGAAGAGGGTGCGAGTTGATCATATTTATATGTTTCAAAGATAGACAATCTTGAGAGAATCAGTAGTTTTTATTGGCTCTAATATTTTAGATTCTTGTCAATTATGACATATTCGTTTAGGTCATGTTGATGAGGAGAGTCTTGAAATATTAAAGAAGTGGGGGTTGACTGATGGCGTTTGTTAGCCGAAGCCCGTCACTTATGGAGATCGTTCTTTTGGAAAAAGGAAATATGTCGCATTTGATGTTAGAGAACTTAGAGCTACAAAGTTTCTAGAGTATGTTTATTCTTATATGTGGTGGCCTACCCCAGTTGTATCTTTAGGTAAAGCCAGTTAATTCATCTTATTTGTGATGATTTTTCGCATAAGGTCTAGGTCTATTTCTTAATGGCCAAAGACGAAATATTTGCAGTTTTGTAAGTGGACGACCTTAATAGAGAAAAAGTCAAGAAAGCGTTTGAAAGTTCTTAAAGTTGGAAATAGTAGTAATTTTTGTCACAAGAATTCACTAACCATTTGACTCCGAGCATGTAGTTAGAGATTTTCGTATTTCTGTTGATTCATAATATTATGGAGTGTTTAAGAGCATGTGTTAGATATTATGGGAGAGAGCTATGAGCTTGAGAATAACTGTTGATCCAGAAGAGAAATTTTGGGCGGTATCTATAACATTATTTCACATCAGACACACATTCCATTGCCATAGATATGAAGTTCTTTGAGGAGATATGGAAAGATAAGCCTCTAAGTATTTCATTCCTTAAAGGGTTTGGTTGTTCAACTTATTTAGATTTTGGGAGACATGATATGTTGAAGCATAAGGAGAGCAATCATATTTTGTCAATCTATAAAGGAGTGAAGAGGTATAGTTGTGGTGTAAAACATATGTAGTTAAAGCTCGCTAAAAATCCGTAAAATCTCCGCTATAGCACATAACGCTCTCCAACCTCTACGCTATTTTTATTTAGCGCTGTTAACCAGTAGATCTGCTTTAAGTCCCGTTATTTTTCACTATACCTGCTAAATCAAAGGTTTTATAGCACCAGCTTTAGCAACATTAATACACAAAGGTTGATTTGAGTGGTTTTTTTAGTTTTAACCAACAAAGTTAGATTGAAGACATAATTTTAAGGCATAATTGCTCTATATATGTTACATATCTATTGTAGTCATCAAATCTACTCTTCATAATCATGATATTCTTCGGTTTTGTTATATAAGATTAGAAAATTTTTCATTTTCCTATAAAAATGGTGCGAGAATAAGAATAAATTAACTTTATATATTTGGTTTTATATATAACGAATCATTTCACGCTTTTGCTGTTTTCTACTTTATCACCGCTTTATCCACGCTATAACATTTTGCACCTCCACCTCCATAGAATCGTTAAGTGCCTTAACTGCACAGTGTAAAACAACTAGGAGAATTATGACTAGCAGATATGTGATATTTGACGAGAGGTCTTTGTTGAAGGTAGAGTCTCTATCAAGTAATCACATTGGAAGGATTGAAATTTGCCTAACACATATGGATTCATTAGATTATTTCCATATTCGGAAAGATATTAGACTTTCAGTGATACCATGGTTGATGGGAAGATTTAGAGGTTTAAACTCTAGGTGGAGCTCAATTACAAGAAATGCATTTCGGTTCAGTTGGTCTTATTGTTGAGCATATTTTGTTGATGATTCTTCATCTTATGCCTTGAGTAATGTGGAGCTTGTCGGCGAGTCCTAGACTTCGGAAAGTCTAACAAAATTCTTGAAAATGAGGTTGAGGCAGATAATATTGAGTATGTCCTCATTCAATATAGAATTGAGAAGGTGAAATGCGCTACTAAATTTCCATTGGTTTATTGAAGTTCAATATCTACATATTCGCCTCCTACATCAGATTTATTGAAACAAATTGGTATCTTTGTATACATTTTGTTTGTTGATGTGCATCATTTTTTATGCTTGAGAAAGATTTGGAAGTTCCGTTTAGACAACAATGCCTAAACTAGTTCATAATGAACTTTGGCTCCATGTGGCACATACCCAACAATTTGTTGTGATGTGGTAATGAAAAGTGATTTGTTATATTTGAATCAAGGTGCAATATTAAATTTGTATGATTCAAATATTTGCCAAAGAAGAAAAGAATTAATTAATTGATTTAATAATCAACTAATTAGGCTATATATGAAAAGAAAAAAAAAGGAAAGATATATGAGAATATTTTTGGCGAAAGGAAACTATTAGTTAGTTAATCAATTAATTAGTCAATTGATTTGCAACACGAAGGTAGAAAAGTTTATACATAGAGATTCAATTGACAATGAAAATTTATGAAAGCTGAAATTACCGTCATCTATTTGCACTGAAATCAAATCATGGAATTTGAAAAGATTGTAAGGTGATCAGAAATTTAATTTTTTTTTAGTAAACATGTAATTCCTTCATTCTTAAGTCTATTTAAATGAAAGAATTTCATAATCATATTTGTGTGTAATAGAAGATCCATCATTATACTGTTTTTTAGTAAATCTTAATTTCCACAGCAAATTAAAATAGGGGTCTTAAACGCTAACTGGTTTTTCAAAAAATTGACTATTTAATTTGTAATTATAGGTTAGCCGCTTCATTTTATTACAGATAATTTTGTAATCTCTCTTGTATTATTTTTCTTTAATAAAATGAAGAACAGTTATTGGGTCCATGAATTTAGGTAATTTGGCTGAACCGAATTAAATCTCCGTGTTCTTTCATCTTATATTTTTCTTTGTTTCATGATTACTATTCATTGAATTGACAGTTGATAATTAATCGGTAAGATAGATTTTTGAATATTCCGTGCATAAGCCAAATATTTCATAACAGTTTGGCATTAGAACAACTTAATAAAGTTTTGAACAACAAATATTGATTTTAAATTTTGAACATGTTAGAAGTTTCAAAATGATCCATTTCTTTTAAACGTGATGTTCATTGTGTAGATCAAACATCATTAAATTTTCATTTAGTTATGACACTACAGCACTCAGATCTGTTGGGTGTAGAATGTGGTATAAAAAAAGTGAGGTGTTCTAGTTTTATATTGGAACTCCAAATCACTTACCAAAATAAGCATTTACTATTCAGCACTAAACAAACACGCAAATCGTTTTACTTTATGCTGTGAACAAAAAGGAAAATTGTAGATCACCGACTTATACTATTCTAGTTGAAACATTTAGTTATCCATGCACAATTTTCTACTACAGTAATGCATGCTGAATGAAGAACTAAACAAGAAGTCAGTCTCATGTCAATCATGAACTGCTACTAACTGAACCGAACCATGACTACTTTGTTTCTTTTTATTCTTATAGACATAAGCTCTTGCCACAAATGGATAAATCAAGACACCAACGGCGCTCGATCCAGCAAGCAACCAGTAAAAGTAGTCGATATGAGCACTATTCATATTGTCCGAAAACCAACTCTTCCCCTTTATGCCTATTTCTTTATCTATAACAGAAACAAGAAAGCTACTAATGAAGCTTCCAACTCCAATCACGCTTAAATAAAATGCAAGTCCAAGACTTCTCAGTCCGTCAGGCACCTGGTCATAAAAAAACTCCTGAAGTCCAACCACAGTGAATGCATCCGCAACTCCATTTAGTATGTATTTAGGAACTAACCACCAAAAAGACATTGGTATAGTTGCATTTGATTGGTTCACTAGTCCGAATTCTGCTGCAGTTTTCAGCCTTTTGGTTTCAACTAATGCTGCGATCACATACTCAATCGTGTTTGTGAACATCCCGATTCTTATGCGTTGTAGAACAGTAATGCCTGTTATGGTTCCATAGTGTATTTATTAATAATAAGTACATAATTTCTGAACATGAACAAAAAATTCAAAAGGTGGTAGGCTATAAGCAATTCAGCAGTTTAGATAATGCCTGTTGGTAATCTGGTGAATTTTCGCACTGCAGGCACGATGATACGATCATAAATCAAATTAAAAGCAACACTGGAAACCAAGGAGTGAGGTTTCGGCCGGTACCTCGAAATTTCGGGGGTACCGGTCCGGTCTCGTTGTAGAAGGGTCCGAAACCGACGTTAAAAATCGGTTTCGGACTGGGGCAAAGAAAAAAACCAATCGCACCCTTCTTTTCAAAAAAAAACATGATTTTGCTGCTTTTGAAGGAATGACAAACAGATTTAGGGCAGAAAAAATCAAACGCGTCATTCAAGCATGAAAAAAAAGAATCTTGCAACAAACATGTGAAGGAAAAGCAAAATTAAAGGCAAAAAATAATTAGAAACCAAAAAATTTCAAATAATACATCAAATCAAAAGATTTAATAATTCAAACGTGAAGCTAGACAATCGAGTTATCAAATCATTTTAAAAGCTTATAAATTGCACTAGATAGAAAACATACTTACTGCATCAAGAAAAACTCAAACTGTAGCTCAATTGGAATTCTCCTCTTCAGACATCGTTTTCCTCGGCTTTACAGTAATCGATTAATTCTTCTTCTTCTTGCTTTTGCCGTCGACATAAATGTTTTCATTTTTTTTTACCTTCTTCTTTTCTGTAGAGCTTCGCCTTTTTTTGGGGTTCAATAATGGATATGGAAGTGGAAAAGGTTTAGGGTGTCATTTAATTTAGGATATTGGGGTATTGGGTTGCTTGTTTTTATTTAGGGTATTTGGGCTGCTTGTTTTATTTAGGGTATTTGGGCTGCTGGTTTACTTCAGCAAGTGTTTTATTTACTTCAGCATGTTTTATTTACTTCAGCATGTTTTATTTACTTGCAGAGAAGCATGTTTCAGCATGTTTTATTTACTTCAGTGTGGTTTATTTACTTGCATGATTTTTACTTGTAGAGAATCATGTTTTTAATTTTAATTTTATTTGGAGCTTAATTTAATTTAAGTTATATTGGGGAGAATTTAAGTTATATTGCAGAAAAGTTATATTGGGGAGAATTACTGTAATTCTAACCTAAGTTTATTCAACTGTTTTCTAGTGATATTGTTCACAATTTATAGGTACGCTATGGAAAATCAAGCAAACACTACAGAGATTGGTTGGAATTATGCTATCCCAGTTGATGGAAATGTTCGGAAAAAAAATGCAGTTTTTGTAGTAAACAAATCAACGATGGCGGTATAACCCGTTTGAAAGGACATTTGGCAGGTGCAGGCGGCAATGTAATGGCATGTCCAAATGTTCCTCAAGATGTCAAAAAATTAGTACGAGCTCATATTGTTGGAAATAAAAATGACCGTACTAAAGGAAAACTAGAGAAACAACGTGTACAACAAGAATTGATGAGTAGACCTCAACAACATGACTCGAACAATGAAGATGATGAAAACGAAGATGATAGAGATGTTCGTCATGCTATGCGAGAAAGCAGGGATACATTTTGAGAACAGGAGATGCAAAGAACTTACACACAATCAGGTGTCGGTTCTAGTCAACCGGAGCGTAATGTACAAAGTAGATCTACGAAACTAGAGAGTGATTTTGAAACTCACTCTGTTGCAAGGATTGATTCATACATGCAAAAAAAAGGTATTTCTCAACCTTTTATTAAGTCTGCAATGAAAGGTATTAAAAATGCTAAAAAGCACATAGGCCATACAATTGCTAAATTCTTTTACTTTAACCACATTCCACATAACGTTGCAAATAGTCCTTATTATGCAACGATGGTTGATGCAATTGCGGAATGCGGTCGTGGAATAGATCCACCTACCGCATACGAATTATCACATTCATACTTGGAAATGAAATTAGAAGAAGTTCATTCATATATTACCACTTTTCATAATTTTTGGGATGAATATGGTTGTACGTTGATGTGCGATGGTTGGAGTACTCGGAATCGACGAAAAATTATAAATTTTCTTGTGTACTCCACCCATGGGACGATATTTCTCAAATCTGTAGATGCTACTAATGAATTTCAAAGCAGTGAATATATATGTGGATTGATGAACGAAGTTGTAGAGACTATTGGAGAAAATAGAGTAGTGCAAGTAGTGATAGATAATGGGGCCAACTACAAAGCTGCCGGTCAATTGTTGATGCAGAAATAAAAACATTTATACTGGACGCCATGTGCAGCACATTGCATTGATCTGATCTTAGAAGATATCTCGAAAGAACCAAAGGCAATATCTATCATCTCAAATTGGCAATTAATAACGACATTCATATACAATCATGGTTGGTTACTTTCCATAATGAGAAAAGAGACAAATGGCAAAGAATTGATCAGACCGGTAGTGACTAGGTTTGCCACTCATTTCATTGCATTAGACTCTGTTTATAAACACAAAAATGACTTGATAAGAATGATTGATACAAGGGAATGGGCATCTAAAATGCCTAGACTCGCTATTAAGGACAAAAGAACTGCAACCAATGTCTCCGACCTGATTTAAAATGATACTTTTTGGACTGCTGCTGCTTCCATCATTCTTGTATTTGAACCACTAGTCAAAGCACTAAGAATGGTGGATAGTGATGATAATGCAGACATGGGCTACCTTTATGAAGCGATGGATCTCCCGAAAGAGTCAATTAGGAAAAACGTTGGCTCAAGGCAATCAAAAAAATGGTGGGACATTATAGATAAAAGATGGGAAAAACAACTACACCGGCCAATTCACGCGGTAGGTATTTTAAATTATTACCTTACAAATAGTTAAAATTCGTAACATTCATATTCGTACTATTTAAAATATAGGCTATTTTCTTAATCCTATCATTCAATATGGTGATGCGGTAAACGATAGTGAAGTTTTAAATGGATTCAACAACGTTGTTGAAAGAATGATCCCAGACATATTAACACAAATCGAGATTGGAAAATAGGTAAATTGCATCAAATGTTTTATTCAAAATAGAGATCCAATATTTAATTTTTATATCCACGGGTCAAGGTTTTAAATATCGGATTTCGGTCATGTTTCGTCTCGGAATTTTTACACAAGTTATCTCATTCGAGGGAGATCTCGGATGAGATGAGTACATATCGGGTGTATGTCCCGGATTGACATCTCAATTCTTGTAATGCATCTCGGGAATATCTCGGATGTACTTATGTGTCTAAAATTGATGTGTCAAAAATTTATTAAATGGTTATAACTTTCTTAGCAAAAATAAAAATAGTAACTTACTTGATTTACACGGAAAAATGAATATTTTTAGAAGAGTAGTAGCTTGATTAGCTTAATTGATTTGGCAATGATTGAATAATATCCTTTTATTAGAACATAATAAAGAAGTGAAACCTTTTGCTTTGACTCATTAAGATAAAAGGTTAAGAATATGTTCAAGAAATTGGTAAGTTATAATTGGATTGAGTAGTTTCTTTTGAATCAATATGAAAATAAAAAATATTATGCAAAATAAGAAAAATACATAATTTCGGGTGAGATCTCGGATTGAGATTTTGATCCATATTTCGGGTGAGATTTGAATATCTCGGACGAGATGAGTGTCGAGTGAGAGATAGCGGAGATTTGTAACAACCCGGATATTTTAACGATTTTATTTAATTTAATTAACCGGTTGTGTGAAAATTAAAAATTAATTTAAATGATAAAATTTTGAAATATAAATTTAATATTTGAAATGCGTGTAGTTAAACATAGCAACTGGTAAATTTTCGTCCAGTAATACGGAAGTTTATTTCGTGCGTAAATTTACTTCAATTTAATCAGTTAAAAAGCGATGAAAATAAAACGTTTTCAAAACGAAAATATTTTTACATAGAAAATGTAATATCCTGAAATTTTTAACAATATCAATTTAATAATCTGTAGTTAAATTAAATTGATATTGATGTTCTGTAAATAATTATTCAGATAAATTTAATAATCTTCTTTAATAAATATTTAAATTGGTTATTTTATCTTTTAAATGATACAAATTGATTTCTATTTACAATATAAATATATGGTTTATATTTTAAATAGATTGGTTTTGTTTTAATTTTTATAGATAAAACATATTTTCTAATTTTATTATTTATAGTAATTTGGAAATTTTATTTTAAATTGGTATTGAGTTTTAAAATTTATTTCATAAATAAAAATATGATTTTAAAATTGATAAGAAAAATATTGGAATGTTTTGAAATTTAATTGGTATTGTTTTAAATTTAGAATAAATTCAATAAAATGTTTTATGACTAAATAAAATAGATATTTTACTTATAAAAATAGAATTCCTTGCAAAATGATTTTAATTTAATAAGAAGATATTTATAAAAACAATATTGATATTGTATTGTCTTTATAAATAAGTTTTGGAAAAGATTTGTAATTTTTATTTCAAGTTGAATTTGTATTTATAACTTGATTTAAAAATATTTTACTCTTGAATTTAATTTGAAGTTAAATTCAAAAGTTTAAATTATTGTTTTAATTTTTTAAATTGTGTACACATGGTTTGTTTTCATTTATAAATACATACACATGTTTAAATTAAACTAACATATTTACTTAGGCTAACACACATATTAATTGGTAATTAGTGCTAATTGTTTTAAAGAAATATGTGTTGCATTGAATAAACAAGTGTTATATTCTTATGCATTCAAATTAACAAGTGTTCAAAAACTAGTTTACAAAATGGACAAGTGTAAAATTTCAGTTTTTAATTTTCTTTTCTTTTATTAAAATCTGAAATACATTGGTTTAGTTGCATCTTCATTTATGCATACATTGTTCATTCTCCTAAATCAAAAGAAAAAAAAGGGGATCAAACTCATTTTCTTCATTTATGCATTCTCTTCATAAACCTGCATATTAAAAGATCAAATTCATTTTTCATATCCACAATCCAAACCCCTGAAAATCCACAAATCTGCATTTCAAAATCAAAGTAAAAACCTGCATATTCAAATACAAAAAAATTATGTATACTCCACCTCTTCAAAATCAAATCAACCTCTGTTACCAAATTCTACACATCATTTCAAAATCAAATGGAGCCTGCATGTTCCTACCCTCTGTTTAAGCCTGGAAATGGAAATATTAACATGCATTGAGGGATGAGTATCACAACCATCAGCATGTTTGTGAGAAGTTAGAAACTACATCACCTTCATCTGCATGCATTTGGAGATTAGCAACTGCATCATCTACATGAAGTATATCTAGTCAAGCCTGCATTTTTGGTTTTCTGCAAATTCAAAACAGAAGCTAAACAGTGGTCTGCATTCAAATAAAGGTGAGTAACATTAAATCTTAAAACTATAATTAGGTTGCTTATTAAATGTTAAGATGAATATGTTTGTGTGCTTATATAAGGTCTGTTGAAAATTTTGATTTGAATGTGTATTTTGCTTTGCTGAGATCCCAGATTCACTATCATATTTACAGAAATTCCCTATGATTGATCCAAGTTGAAGTAGTATCTGGGTTTTTGAATAAATAAATAAAAAGGGGCTTTGTTTAGCATAGATTAGAATGCAGATTTATAAAGTATCGTTGTTAAGTTTCTTGAGTTCAGATTTGAATTTTTAGTGAAGACATATACAGGGTGATGTTGTTGTTAATCAGATAATAACATTATATGTTAAATCTTGATCAAATCCAAACCTATAAATATAGAAATCCAGTTTTATAAATAAATAAAAAATAAAATAAAATAATAACCGGAACTTGATTTTTTTTAAATCAAGTAATAGAAATTAAAGAGTATAGGTTCCTTTACTGTGTGTTCTTGAACAAATATGATTTTGAGCAAATACTTACAATCTGTAGTTTCAGAAAAATTCAAACTCTTCTGAGTTATTAAGTAAGGTTCCTAGATCCTAAGAAAAATCTGAGGAGAATTTAAAGTTTGCTTGTTAAGTTGCAGTTTGGATTTTAAACTTTTTAACCCTAGTTTTTACTGTGTTCTTGAATCAATCAATTTCGGGACATAGGGTGGATTGAGTGTTCTTGATTTTGGTGTATTGATAGTTGATGTGTAGAAGCATTCGTGGACGGGAAGGATGGATGTCAGGTGATCGGAGTGGCGATGTATGAACGTTGACAGGTTTTGATGTTGAAACCTGTAAAAATATTTACAGGTTATGAAACTTCGGGTTTCAGAGATAAATCTTTGAATTCTTGTTTATCTGTTTGATTTGGTGAAAATGTTAGTGGGTTGAGGGGTTACTGGTTGGTAGTGGATCATCTGAAATGGTCAGCAAAGGGGGCGGTGATGAGTTCACTGATGAACTTTTGGATTCGGTGGTGTTTCAGGGGAGATGAGGGAAAGGGGAAAATTTGGCTCGAAGTAACTAGTAAAAGAACTCGAAGCAGGACAGTGTGAAACTCGGAGTAAGTGTGAGGGAAACCCGAAGTAGAAAATAAGGTTCTCGAGTAGAACCTGTAGATTAGCAGGTTTCAGGGAAACCTGAATTTTATTTTAAATCTGTGTTTTCAAAACCTATTAAATCTGTAGTTTTTAGGTTTTAAGAAGTTTAAGTTTAAAATAAAATTCAAGTTTGTATTTTAGATTTAAATTCAAGTTTGAATTTTTGATTGAGTTAAAATTCCAGTTTTTGAAACCTATTTCCTGTTTATGTTAAAATCTGGGTTTCATATTTTAAATCTGTAGTTGTTTAAAAGTAAGGTTAGGTTTAAATTAAATTCAAGTTTGAACTTTTTGTTTCAAGTTCAAACTCCAGTTTTTAAAATAGAAATTTAAGTTTAAAATTTAACTTATTTAACTATATCATGTTGATAAATAATTTAATCATTTTTAATAATGAGATTTTAACATATGAATAGATTTGAAGTTAATTTTATAATATGGAAATTAAAAAGTTAAATTTGAGTTTTCAGCTTTAAATTTCAAACAAGGTTTAAATTTGAAGTTTTAAATTAAAGTGGAAATTTGAGTTATTAAAGGTTTGAAATGGAATTAACTTTAAAATTTCATATAGTATTTGTTTTGACTTGTAAATTTAAATAAGTTTTAAATTTATTTAAAACTTTGATAAGTTTAAAATTATTCTATTTTAAACTTGAATTTGAATTGAAATTTAAAGGTAATTTCAAAAGTACTTTGTTTGAATCAAATTGTTTTAAACATAATTAAGTTATGTTTTATTTTGGAAAATTTGATTAAGAATTATGTTTTAAAATTTATTAACAGGTAATTAAGATTAATTAATTAATTTAATTAATTAATTAAATTTGGAATTAATAATTGATTAATGATTAATCAATTTGAAATTAAGGTCATTAATTAAGTTATTAATTAATGATAAATGAATATTAATTATGTAATTAAGTTTTAAATCAAGGTTAATTAATTTAATAAATAACTTTAATTAATAAATGATTAAAGATAATCTAATTTGTAATTAATTTAAGTTAATTACCTTATAAAATAATTTAAGGATGGTTATTGAAGGTCATTAACCATGATTATTTAACAATTAATTAATATAGTTAATTTTTATAATTAATTAGATTAATTAATTTAATAATAATCAATTGTAAATGGTTTGAGTAATTACTTGATAAAGTAATTAAGAAATTAATTACTTAATGTAATTAATTTAATTGAATAAGATTGTTTATTTTTAATTAATTAAGTTTAATTAATTTTAAACACTTGGGTTAAGGATAATTACTTTATGTAATTAATGTTTTGGAAATTACTTAGTTAAGTAATTAATTAATAATTACATGATTGTAATTAAGTGGAGATGTTTAAGTATGAGATAATTTGGATTAATTATTTAGTAATTAATCAAATAATTAATTAAGAAGTTAATTTAAGAATAATTAATTTGGTTTAATATAATAATTAAGTTAGTTAATTACTTTGAGTAATTAATTTAAGAAATAATTAAGATCATTAATTATTTAATTAGTGATGTAATTAAGGATGATTAATTGGGATTAATTAATCAATAATAGGTAATTAATTAATGTAATTAATTAAGGATTAGGATAATTAATTATGATTAATTAATTAATTAATTGAAGTAATTAAAGGTTAATTACTTTTTGGTTGTAATTAATTTGTGAAATTAATTAAGGATAATTACATGAATGTAATTAAGGGTAATTAATCAAGGGTGGTTAATTAAGGTAATTTATTTTGAATGATTGATTAATTGATTGTAATCAATTAAATGATTGAGTAAGCAAGATTTTTATTGTGAAGCAATTAATTTAATTTATTTTAAATTAATTAAAGATGAAGGAATTAATTTAATTCATTTTAAATTAATTTGAGATAGAGACAATTAATTTAATTCATTTTAAATTAATTATATTGTGATGAGTGGATCCTTGCTTATGTGTGAATGGATGTCATGGATTGACTTGGATGCTTAGTGATCTCAGTAATGAGATAAGTATGTTTGTGAGGTATGGAATGTATGGTTGCATTGTGATGATAACATAGGTTATCTATTGTGATGATATATGGTATATCTATTTGATATTGATGATGTGAATTACCTGTTATGTGATAATGTTTAGATACTGAAATTGAAATGTTTAAAACTTTAAAACAACTTGGACCTTAAAAGACACGCTTTGGTTTTCGATGAGACCGGGATCGGGTTTCCATAATTGGATATCCGAAAACCACATCGATTCCAAATAACGTTAGGTCGTGATTCAAAGTGGAGCTTTGTGAAGACTCGAGGTGTAAGGGCTATACGTCAGTATAACTCTGTGGGTGATTCCGTAATGAGTTTGACGGAATAGACCTTATAGATTCGAGATGGTGAATCAGAGTGCAAGGGTTATTGTCGTTAACTCTGAGGGTGATTCCAATACGAGTGTAACGAGATAATGCCTTCGGTTTCGTTCGAACCCGGAACGAACCTGTATGGATTGAATGCTTTCAGAACATCGTCAGGTGGACGATGAGCATTCTAAGTGATATGTCCTATAAAGGTAATCGTAGCCTCAAGCCTCATCAACCGGGAATGGCTAAAACAGGGGAGGTGCAGCAAAGCTTCGTGGGTCGCGCCCACTGAAGAGCAAGATTGATCCCTGTCTAGAAGTCCCTTTATATTTCGGCTGTGTAGGGCGATTGCTAGCTAGAATCGCCGGGGTTGTCTTGTTTGGAACTGTTCAGTAAGGAACGGGTCCGGCTTTGTGTTGCAGGGGATGAAGGGAGTAATCCTCGGTACGGTGATCTAGGCCACATACTGTGACGGGCGGTACCCCAGTAGCCCTGCCATTGTATGGAATCCATAATCCAATAAGTGCCAACGGTTTTGATTGTATTACCCACTTTTGTGGCTAGTAGCTGGAATTTAATCATGTAACAATTTCGGCTATTTCTTATTTATTTGAAAACCCTAGACACTATTATAATATCATCGGATTTCCTATCAAATGTTTTGGTTAGCGTAAGGTAAAAACTTTTCCATATTTATGTGTGGGAAGTCTTACGTGATACCTTTCTTTTCAAAGGTTTTTGAAAGTTAAGCAACTTTAACCTGTTACTCACACCAGACCCATGTCTGACCCGGAGTTTATTTTTGTTTTTCATAAACTCTTGGGTACTCAAATTTTTTATGAGTAGTCAAGGGAATTCAGGTTAGGATTCTGGATTAGCTTTGACGACTTGTGGAGGAGCAATGGAGCAGGAGGCTTCTGCGAGTAGATATATATAGAGTATTCCGCTGTGTGTTCTCTGAGAGTTTGTTGTATTATGTTGTATAACTAGACAGGTGTCTATAACTGTCTAGATGAGTTATTTATACTGTGTATCTCTGATGTATATGATACTATGTAAAGTATTATGTTATTAATATAATTTATTCGTTCCGCTGTGTTAGATTCTGATGTTGTTTCTTCTTCTCTTCTTTCTTTTCTTCTTCTATCCCTTTCTTTCTTCAAGATGATGCGATTTTCCGGGAGTGGAAAGTCGGGCCGTCACATTTGGTATCAGAGCATTAGGTTGAGCGAATACCTAGGCTCTGAAGTATATCTTTCTTTAGGGAGCGTTAGGTTGAGTGAATACCTAGGCTCTGTAGTGGTGACTTTCTTGAGAGAGCGTATTTGTAAATTTTTATATTTATATATATATATATTTATTTATTTATTTATTTATTTCTACCTATCTGTTGGGTTACCTGTTCAGGTTTTCCAATATAAGTTATGAAGGTAGATGAGGTAGTAGTGTGTGCAACACGACTACCATTGGTTGGAGTTTGAATGTTTGAGGTTGGAAGTATTTGTTGAGACTGTAGACCTAATATCGTCTTAAGTGAGTTCTGTAGTGATGAAGAACTTCATTGACCTCTGAAGGAAACCTGTAAAGGTTCGGAGTTCATTTTTGAGTAGATGAGTAGTGTTTGGATCTGTTGGCTTGGTAGAAGCAAGTGATGGTATTTTGAATACCTCAGGAAGTAGTAGCTGCGAGATGAGATGCAGTGACTATGGATGTTCCCGAAGATGTTTTCTTTGGAACAAGTTAAGGAAGTGAGTCTGCTTCAGTGTTGTGGCTGTGGTCAACTTGAATTTCAGTTTGCTTTGAAGTCCGAGTTTCTCGAAGAGCTTTGTTTTGGAATTCTTTGTCATCTGTGGCACCAGTGCAGTTTGGAATGTTCTCGGTGTTGGGACGAGATCTTCTGGCTTAGCAGTTTTCTGGTTCAGAAGCAGTTGAGTGAACCCGTTTCTTTGATGGGTTGGCTAGTTGAGTTTGAGCAGTTCTGTTTGGTTTAGAAAGAATAGTTTTCTTTGGATTTGGTTTGGTGGATCGCAAAAGTGACTTGCGATTGTTTGAAAGTTCTCTTGGGTTATCTGAGTTTTTTCTGGATGTCTTCTGGAAGTCAGAGTTTTGTCTACATCTGGAGTTTGAGTTGGTGTAGCAGCTCGGAGTTTTGAAGAAACTTCTGAAGTTTTTATGGATTTATTGAACCATATCTCTGGGGTGTGTTGTCTTGTTGTGCTTGTGTTCTTCTCCAGTATTCTCTTCTACTTCGGATCAGAGTTGAGCAGCGGAAGCAGTTTGGAAGTGTATCTGCTTTTCTTTGTCGGACAGGAGAAGTGAGTTGTTGTTCTCTGATGTTGAGGAGTTGAGTTTGAGATCTTGTTTTTGGTTTTGGTTGATCTTGAGGAGATCATTTTGTTGAGTTGATTGGTCTGGTTTGTTTCTAGAAGCATCAGCGAAGGTTGAACTGATTGGTAGGCTGTGGACAGCTCAGGATCATCTGAAGAGTTATGTGGATAAGAGTCGGAGGTATTTGGACTCTGAAGTCGGAGATTTAATTTTGGATAAGTTGTCTCCGATCACAAGTGAGCTATAAGTTTGGGTAAGTCTGTGAAGTAGCTCTGTAGTGTTTTGGATCTTTTCTGTGATCTTGGAGAATAAGTGATGGGTCTACAGGATTGAGTTGCCAGTTTGGATAACTGGGAATTGATGAGTTTCACGTATCTCTGAGGGAGTAGGTGTATGATCTGTCTCTGGTTGTGGAACCAGCAGTTTTGGAGTTTTGGTTGTTGAGTCAGACTCGTTTGTAGTCTGATATTTTGTCTAGTGTTATAGATATAGTTGTATAGGAGCTTTGTAGCTTCATAGTATTGTTTGTTTGGATTTTCTAGGGCGAGTATCCCGGTGGATATATATATACACAGGGGAAACTCGATAGAATTTTATCCAGAATTTGTCTGGATAATTAGATTTGCTGGATTGGTTGAATTGGTTGTTTGGTTGTTAGCATATGTTTATATATACTTGTGTTTAAAATAAAAATATAATGAGATTATTAAATTACCTTTGTTTTAAATTTCGAGGACGAAATTCTTTTAAGGGGGAAGGATTGTAATATCCTGAAATTTTTAACAATATCAATTTAATAATCTGTAGTTAAATTAAATTGATATTGATGTTCTGTAAATAATTATTCAGATAAATTTAATAATCTTCTTTAATAAATATTTAAATTGGTTATTTTATCTTTTAAATGATACAAATTGATTTCTATTTACAATATAAATATATGGTTTATATTTTAAATAGATTGGTTTTGTTTTAATTTTTATAGATAAAACATATTTTCTAATTTTATTATTTATAGTAATTTGGAAATTTTATTTTAAATTGGTATTGAGTTTTAAAATTTATTTCATAAATAAAAATATGATTTTAAAATTGATAAGAAAAATATTGGAATGTTTTGAAATTTAATTGGTATTGTTTTAAATTTAGAATAAATTCAATAAAATGTTTTATGACTAAATAAAATAGATATTTTACTTATAAAAATAGAATTCCTTGCAAAATGATTTTAATTTAATAAGAAGATATTTATAAAAACAATATTGATATTGTATTGTCTTTATAAATAAGTTTTGGAAAAGATTTGTAATTTTTATTTCAAGTTGAATTTGTATTTATAACTTGATTTAAAAATATTTTACTCTTGAATTTAATTTGAAGTTAAATTCAAAAGTTTAAATTATTGTTTTAATTTTTTAAATTGTGTACACATGGTTTGTTTTCATTTATAAATACATACACATGTTTAAATTAAACTAACATATTTACTTAGGCTAACACACATATTAATTGGTAATTAGTGCTAATTGTTTTAAAGAAATATGTGTTGCATTGAATAAACAAGTGTTATATTCTTATGCATTCAAATTAACAAGTGTTCAAAAACTAGTTTACAAAATGGACAAGTGTAAAATTTCAGTTTTTAATTTTCTTTTCTTTTATTAAAATCTGAAATACATTGGTTTAGTTGCATCTTCATTTATGCATACATTGTTCATTCTCCTAAATCAAAAGAAAAAAAAGGGGATCAAACTCATTTTCTTCATTTATGCATTCTCTTCATAAACCTGCATATTAAAAGATCAAATTCATTTTTCATATCCACAATCCAAACCCCTGAAAATCCACAAATCTGCATTTCAAAATCAAAGTAAAAACCTGCATATTCAAATACAAAAAAATTATGTATACTCCACCTCTTCAAAATAAAATCAACCTCTGTTACCAAATTCTACACATCATTTCAAAATCAAATGGAGCCTGCATGTTCCTACCCTCTGTTTAAGCCTGGAAATGGAAATATTAACATGCATTGAGGGATGAGTATCACAACCATCAGCATGTTTGTGAGAAGTTAGAAACTACATCACCTTCATCTGCATGCATTTGGAGATTAGCAACTGCATCATCTACATGAAGTATATCTAGTCAAGCCTGCATTTTTGGTTTTCTGCAAATTCAAAACAGAAGCTAAACAGTGGTCTGCATTCAAATAAAGGTGAGTAACATTAAATCTTAAAACTATAATTAGGTTGCTTATTAAATGTTAAGATGAATATGTTTGTGTGCTTATATAAGGTCTGTTGAAAATTTTGATTTGAATGTGTATTTTGCTTTGCTGAGATCCCAGATTCACTATCATATTTACAGAAATTCCCTATGATTGATCCAAGTTGAAGTAGTATCTGGGTTTTTGAATAAATAAATAAAAAGGGGCTTTGTTTAGCATAGATTAGAATGCAGATTTATAAAGTATCGTTGTTAAGTTTCTTGAGTTCAGATTTGAATTTTTAGTGAAGACATATACAGGGTGATGTTGTTGTTAATCAGATAATAACATTATATGTTAAATCTTGATCAAATCCAAACCTATAAATATAGAAATCCAGTTTTATAAATAAATAAAAAATAAAATAAAATAATAACCGGAACTTGATTTTTTTTAAATCAAGTAATAGAAATTAAAGAGTATAGGTTCCTTTACTGTGTGTTCTTGAACAAATATGATTTTGAGCAAATACTTACAATCTGTAGTTTCAGAAAAATTCAAACTCTTCTGAGTTATTAAGTAAGGTTCCTAGATCCTAAGAAAAATCTGAGGAGAATTTAAAGTTTGCTTGTTAAGTTGCAGTTTGGATTTTAAACTTTTTAACCCTAGTTTTTACTGTGTTCTTGAATCAATCAATTTCGGGACATAGGGTGGATTGAGTGTTCTTGATTTTGGTGTATTGATAGTTGATGTGTAGAAGCATTCGTGGACGGGAAGGATGGATGTCAGGTGATCGGAGTGGCGATGTATGAACGTTGACAGGTTTTGATGTTGAAACCTGTAAAAATATTTACAGGTTATGAAACTTCGGGTTTCAGAGATAAATCTTTGAATTCTTGTTTATCTGTTTGATTTGGTGAAAATGTTAGTGGGTTGAGGGGTTACTGGTTGGTAGTGGATCATCTGAAATGGTCAGCAAAGGGGGCGGTGATGAGTTCACTGATGAACTTTTGGATTCGGTGGTGTTTCAGGGGAGATGAGGGAAAGGGGAAAATTTGGCTCGAAGTAACTAGTAAAAGAACTCGAAGCAGGACAGTGTGAAACTCGGAGTAAGTGTGAGGGAAACCCGAAGTAGAAAATAAGGTTCTCGAGTAGAACCTGTAGATTAGCAGGTTTCAGGGAAACCTGAATTTTATTTTAAATCTGTGTTTTCAAAACCTATTAAATCTGTAGTTTTTAGGTTTTAAGAAGTTTAAGTTTAAAATAAAATTCAAGTTTGTATTTTAGATTTAAATTCAAGTTTGAATTTTTGATTGAGTTAAAATTCCAGTTTTTGAAACCTATTTCCTGTTTATGTTAAAATCTGGGTTTCATATTTTAAATCTGTAGTTGTTTAAAAGTAAGGTTAGGTTTAAATTAAATTCAAGTTTGAACTTTTTGTTTCAAGTTCAAACTCCAGTTTTTAAAATAGAAATTTAAGTTTAAAATTTAACTTATTTAACTATATCATGTTGATAAATAATTTAATCATTTTTAATAATGAGATTTTAACATATGAATAGATTTGAAGTTAATTTTATAATATGGAAATTAAAAAGTTAAATTTGAGTTTTCAGCTTTAAATTTCAAACAAGGTTTAAATTTGAAGTTTTAAATTAAAGTGGAAATTTGAGTTATTAAAGGTTTGAAATGGAATTAACTTTAAAATTTCATATAGTATTTGTTTTGACTTGTAAATTTAAATAAGTTTTAAATTTATTTAAAACTTTGATAAGTTTAAAATTATTCTATTTTAAACTTGAATTTGAATTGAAATTTAAAGGTAATTTCAAAAGTACTTTGTTTGAATCAAATTGTTTTAAACATAATTAAGTTATGTTTTATTTTGGAAAATTTGATTAAGAATTATGTTTTAAAATTTATTAACAGGTAATTAAGATTAATTAATTAATTTAATTAATTAATTAAATTTGGAATTAATAATTGATTAATGATTAATCAATTTGAAATTAAGGTCATTAATTAAGTTATTAATTAATGATAAATGAATATTAATTATGTAATTAAGTTTTAAATCAAGGTTAATTAATTTAATAAATAACTTTAATTAATAAATGATTAAAGATAATCTAATTTGTAATTAATTTAAGTTAATTACCTTATAAAATAATTTAAGGATGGTTATTGAAGGTCATTAACCATGATTATTTAACAATTAATTAATATAGTTAATTTTTATAATTAATTAGATTAATTAATTTAATAATAATCAATTGTAAATGGTTTGAGTAATTACTTGATAAAGTAATTAAGAAATTAATTACTTAATGTAATTAATTTAATTGAATAAGATTGTTTATTTTTAATTAATTAAGTTTAATTAATTTTAAACACTTGGGTTAAGGATAATTACTTTATGTAATTAATGTTTTGGAAATTACTTAGTTAAGTAATTAATTAATAATTACATGATTGTAATTAAGTGGAGATGTTTAAGTATGAGATAATTTGGATTAATTATTTAGTAATTAATCAAATAATTAATTAAGAAGTTAATTTAAGAATAATTAATTTGGTTTAATATAATAATTAAGTTAGTTAATTACTTTGAGTAATTAATTTAAGAAATAATTAAGATCATTAATTATTTAATTAGTGATGTAATTAAGGATGATTAATTGGGATTAATTAATCAATAATAGGTAATTAATTAATGTAATTAATTAAGGATTAGGATAATTAATTATGATTAATTAATTAATTAATTGAAGTAATTAAAGGTTAATTACTTTTTGGTTGTAATTAATTTGTGAAATTAATTAAGGATAATTACATGAATGTAATTAAGGGTAATTAATCAAGGGTGGTTAATTAAGGTAATTTATTTTGAATGATTGATTAATTGATTGTAATCAATTAAATGATTGAGTAAGCAAGATTTTTATTGTGAAGCAATTAATTTAATTTATTTTAAATTAATTAAAGATGAAGGAATTAATTTAATTCATTTTAAATTAATTTGAGATAGAGACAATTAATTTAATTCATTTTAAATTAATTATATTGTGATGAGTGGATCCTTGCTTATGTGTGAATGGATGTCATGGATTGACTTGGATGCTTAGTGATCTCAGTAATGAGATAAGTATGTTTGTGAGGTATGGAATGTATGGTTGCATTGTGATGATAACATAGGTTATCTATTGTGATGATATATGGTATATCTATTTGATATTGATGATGTGAATTACCTGTTATGTGATAATGTTTAGATACTGAAATTGAAATGTTTAAAACTTTAAAACAACTTGGACCTTAAAAGACACGCTTTGGTTTTCGATGAGACCGGGATCGGGTTTCCATAATTGGATATCCGAAAACCACATCGATTCCAAATAACGTTAGGTCGTGATTCAAAGTGGAGCTTTGTGAAGACTCGAGGTGTAAGGGCTATACGTCAGTATAACTCTGTGGGTGATTCCGTAATGAGTTTGACGGAATAGACCTTATAGATTCGAGATGGTGAATCAGAGTGCAAGGGTTATTGTCGTTAACTCTGAGGGTGATTCCAATACGAGTGTAACGAGATAATGCCTTCGGTTTCGTTCGAACCCGGAACGAACTTGTATGGATTGAATGCTTTCAGAACATCGTCAGGTGGACGATGAGCATTCTAAGTGATATGTCCTATAAAGGTAATCGTAGCCTCAAGCCTCATCAACCGGGAATGGCTAAAACAGGGGAGGTGCAGCAAAGCTTCGTGGGTCGCGCCCACTGGAGAGCAAGATTGATCCCTGTCTAGAAGTCCCTTTATATTTCGGCTGTGTGGGGCGATTGCTAGCTAGAATCGCCGGGGTTGTCTTGTTTGGAACTGTTCAGTAAGGAACGGGTCCGGCTTTGTGTTGCAGGGGATGAAGGGAGTAATCCTCGGTACGGTGATCTAGGCCACGTACTGTGACGGGCGGTACCCCAGTAGCCCTGCCATTGTATGGAATCCATAATCCAATAAGTGCCAACGGTTTTGATTGTATTACCCACTTTTGTGGCTAGTAGCTGGAATTTAATCATGTAACAATTTCGGCTATTTCTTATTTATTTGAAAACCCTAGACACTATTATAATATCATCGGATTTCCTATCAAATGTTTTGGTTAGCGTAAGGTAAAAACTTTTCCATATTTATGTGTGGGAAGTCTTACGTGATACCTTTCTTTTCAAAGGTTTTTGAAAGTTAAGCAACTTTAACCTGTTACTCACACCAGACCCATGTCTGACCCGGAGTTTATTTTTGTTTTTCATAAACTCTTGGGTACTCAAATTTTTTATGAGTAGTCAAGGGAATTCAGGTTAGGATTCTGGATTAGCTTTGACGACTTGTGGAGGAGCAATGGAGCAGGAGGCTTCTGCGAGTAGATATATATAGAGTATTCCGCTGTGTGTTCTCTGAGAGTTTGTTGTATTATGTTGTATAACTAGACAGGTGTCTATAACTGTCTAGATGAGTTATTTATACTGTGTATCTCTGATGTATATGATACTATGTAAAGTATTATGTTATTAATATAATTTATTCGTTCCGCTGTGTTAGATTCTGATGTTGTTTCTTCTTCTCTTCTTTCTTTTCTTCTTCTATCCCTTTCTTTCTTCAAGATGATGCGATTTTCCGGGAGTGGAAAGTCGGGCCGTCACAGAAAAATTCTAAAACATCTTCTGAACAAGATGTCAGTTTGGCATTTTTCTAAATTCGGACATCTTTAGCTCCGTCGATCTTATTATTCTGCGATTTTCTTGTATTTTTCGTTGTATAAATTTTCAAATTTTTATAATTAAATCGTACCACTGATACCCGGATACCGTTTTGATCTCGTCACGCTGATCTCTATGGTATATTCTATTATGTATTTTGAAGTCAGGAAAATGGCAGAGTCTACGGATCGATTTCCATTTCAGTACCGATTTGGTAAATTTTGTTTTCAGTTACCATTCAACCATTTCCTTTTTCTATTCACTAACCTTTGCTATTCTACCTTGAATTCACGGATGCCTCTTTCTTTTTTTTTTTTTTTTGGTAATATGTTATGACTTTCAATTGGTGGCTATTCATTAATAAAGTATGTGTATACAAAAATGGCCTGTAACTTTACATTCTTTTCTCTTCTCAAAACTTAGTTTCTTCTTCCTGTTCAATCACTTCTCTAAAAAAAATGCTGACCCAAGCCACTCTTCGTCCAACAGCCACTCACCCCGCCGATCCAAGCCTCTCTTCATCCAACAGCCATTCCGCGACCCACCATTCCATTGCCCTTCGTCGATCACCGACCCAAGAACGCACGCGCGTTCTCCCTCTCCTTCCCACCACATACGCGATTGTATATGCCTCTCACTAGACCACGCCCTCAAGGCCAACAAGCCTCCTCATCGGCCTCTCCTCCGCCTTCTCTCCTACCTCCGACTAAATACGCAACTTCGAGCCCACCTAGTCGTCCACAACCGACTGCCGTTCTTCCCCTCTCATCCCAAGCTCGCATCGCCTTGACCCAGCTTTGCTCACGCATCCTCACTATTTCACCATGGCCGAATACTTAGTATCCATATGTGAGAAGCAACCGATGCAGTTCACTTCAAACTGAGCATCTCAGAGAGGTATATGATCATGCGTTAAAGATAACCTGAGTAATAAATATATAAGTATTACTAGTCGTTGGCATCTACGTTAATATCTTTATAGATATAAGTTTTCAAGTGTATGGGTTATTTATATATTTAGTTGTATACATGTTTGTAGCAATGATGTTTAGGTATATATAAGTTAACATTAGTTTATAAGCTATACATATTAATATTTAACTATTTGGTTTGAAGCCTACATAGTATTAAATGTAAACGGTGTACATGTGTATACAAGTTAGTTTTATATATATACGTGTACTGTTTTTTTTATTATATATATAGTTTAAAGCCTATACATGATGTATAAATTGTATTGGAAATGTATTATATAAGTTCGTTCGTATTACTATATTATTTGCTGAATTATAGTTACAATAGCTTTTATTAGAAACAAAATATTGAATATTGTTTATGGTTTATATTCAGACAGTGATATGCTTTTATACTATGATATAAATTATTATATGATAGCTAGCTTGAGGCTGTACATCCACTTAATATAGTTTATACTGCATTGACACAATATTACGTTTATACTTATATTATGGACTTTGATTTCAGGCAACCTTATGCAGATAACTTATGCGTATATTTATATTCACTTATATACATTCTATGTCATGTTAAATTTACGTTTATACTTATATTTTAAATGGCATCAAATGCATACGATTATTCATAATATATTTGTTGAAATGCTAGTTACTAGCCTAAGTTTCTCTTTATTTAATGCATTACTTACATGAGGTTAGACTATATTAGCCTTTTACTGAGATTTAGAGTTGTTTACAGCAGTATTTCTTTTATTTTAGTTATGTTTTGTTAAGTTATAAGTTGAAATTATTTTGGTTTGTAATGTTATTAAGTTTATAAATTTCCATTTTATTTTGATATATTTTTATATAAGTTACGTATGTTTGGTTTTAGAAAACGAGTGAGAAAGAGTGATTTTGCAGTACATATATAGATGTATATATACGGGTTGATAATGAAGTGGGATAATATAGGGTAATGTATTAGCTCATATGAATGGATTTGCAAAATATAAGTTATACTTGTTTATATTGATTACATACTTTGCCTAAATATGTTTTATATAGCCTATTTATTTTGTATGCAGTGTATATTCGTTTGGTTTTAACATATGTATCTTAATTCTTAAACAATGGATTTTGAAATTTACACACATTTAAATTTATTATTGAATTTAAAATATGATATTATATATAGTTATATATTGTTATATATGTTCACTTATATCAATTATCCGCATCGATCCACTCTTATTTGATTTCGTCTATTCCTTATCTACCAGCTTTGATCGTTGATTCGTGCATCTCTTACTTTGCTTTGGAATTCGTAGCTTGCTTTGTTGTCAATCTCTAGCTTCAAAAGGTGAGCAATCACTCACGATTAATATTCTTTTATTTATTAAATTTGATTTCAATTTGAACGACAATTGAAATATACTGCTGTTATTTATTGCACTGTTATTTATGTATCAGTTCACCTTTGACACTGACACTGTTATCTGTTATGTATGCAATAATAATTCCAGTTTGGTTGATAATTGATTGATTGATTGTTGTTTATATTGGATGCTAAATTGTAATGAATAAGTGATAAATAGTATGAAATTGAATTTGACGCATGATAGTTAAAATTTTGAATTGACATATGTTTTGAATTTGCTTAGCTAAATTTGTGTAATACGACCTTTAAATGTTAGATAAAAATTGATACGTAGAATTGGTTAATTACACCTTGAACCATTGAATGTATGATTGTATAGGTTGACGTAATATGAAATTGAACAATTAATGTAAAGTGTAGAATTGCATAGAATAATTAGTGTAATAATCTTTAATCAACATGAAATGATAGTGTAGGTTCTAGAAATAATTATATTAATTCGCACAAATAACAATGCAAATTAATACGACTATTTCAGGATTATTTAATTGAATTAATTATTGAATTGTTATTGATGTTTTCTATTGCTTGTTTATTTACTTTGACACCATCCCAGTTATCACACTGCAAGTTCCCTTTATTATGCTTGATTTTGAATTGGAATTGAAATCGGGTTGAAATGATAAATACCCAAAATGAACTTGACTTAGGATAGAGAATTTAATAAATCCGATTGGTCAATAATTTGATTTAAAAAATAAAATAATGATTTTTATTCGAGTAAAGAATAAGTTTTGAAATAAAGTTGGAATTTGAATTTTGATAGGAAAATGTAAAGATTGAAATATGAAGCAAATATTAACGTAGTAATTGGTGAAAGGACATTGTTTGAAATTTAATTATTTAATATTTATATTTGGAATTATTAATAAATAATTTGGAATAAGTAATAATTGATTTTTGAAATTATTAAGTTTGAAACACTAATAATTAAATTTGAAATTATAATTAAGTTTGGAATTATAATTAAGTTTGAAATTATTAAGTTGAATTTATAATTAAGTTGAAATGATTTGATAATTAAGTTGAAATTATTAAGTTTTGATATGATTTAATAATTGAGTTGGAATTTATAATTAAGTTGCAGTTATTAAGTTTTGAATATTTTAATAATTAAGTTTGAAATTTTTAATAATTGAATAAGATTGAATTATTTCTTTGATAAGAGAAATTGAGCTTTTGGATAAGTGGATTTGAACTTCGTTAATAAATGAAATTTGGGAAATTATTTAAGTAAGTTAATAAGTGAAATTGAAACTTCTGGATTATGTGAAATTAAGTTCTTTATTAATTGAGTTTGAAATTTGTAACGAAGTCAATAAATAAGTGAAAATTGAATTTCTTTAATAAGAAATAAAATGTGATTTATTGAAATGAATGAGATTTATTGAAATTAACGTAAGACTTGTAATTTAAGAATTCGATTTGACGAACTAATTTAGTTAAATTTGAAGTTTTGATATAATGAAGATGAACGTAAGTAATTGATTTAACGAATGGGGAATTAAGTAAAATTGTTTGAATGATAGATTAACTTAACGAATATTGAATGAAATGGAAAAATGAATTTAAATGATTTGAATGAGAATTAAACCATTTTAAATGATTTCGGAATGGAACTTATATACGAACTTGAATCAATATTTAAATTGTTTGAATAAAACTTGAAATCGAATTATAAGAATTCGAAATGGTAATTTGGAAGTTTTGAAACGTAAACTTTGGAAATTGACTTAGAAAGACAAACGAAATGTTGATTTTCGAATTGAAATTGAAATTGATTTGTTTTTGAAATTTATAAAACGACCAATCGGTATAATAATTACGAAAGTTATTAAAGAGACCGGAATCGGTTATGGATATACTCTCTATCTAAACCGAAAACCACTTTAATAACTATACGCGGAGTGATGATCCAGAATGAAGTGATTGGAATGATGTCCGTGTTAACTGAAGAAAGGGAACGATAATGGATAGCCTTGACACTTGTGTCAAATTGGAAATGACTAAAATCAGGAGCCGTGCCGGGCCAAATGGGGTTAGCCACCTCGAGCGAACACATTTCTTCGTAACTACTACTCATTACTTGTGATTGATTGGTGCACCCTCGGAATTTCAGGAGTGTTGTTTCGCGGTGTTGCGATCGCTGCGGCGATGCGTTCTCACCGGTCCGGATCAGGCAAACGGTAGTTTCACTACCTTGGGTATTGCCTTATGTGCCTTGTCATACTTCTACCCCTATATACGCGACCACTACGAATTTGTTTTGTGTTACTGATATCCCACTAGTTTACGGTGGAGTTTACAGTGCTGCATAGACTATAACGCTTATATAAAATGTGTTAAGGGGGATAAATGGCAACGCCTTAATACTATTTTGATATATTATATTACTGATAGGCATTATCTATTTAGCGTACACTACTACATAGTATATAGTTTAACGGATCCTTAGAGGATGGTGATTCCCACATCCTTTGAGTTACTTGTATTTCGATTGCTATTGCACTTGAGTTGGATTTATTGATATGAGAATATTAATCCTGTACGAGTGTTTTGTGTTTTGCTTTACGCTCGGGTCAGACTGAGTGTACCAGTATTCAAGACTCACCTTTGGAGTTGGAGCTTTGCTTGAAGATCCAGCCATCTATTCTGCTTTCAGTATTCGATGATTCCAGTGATGTATTTTGATTTGTATTTGATGTATCGTGTTACTCTTCTGCTGTAAACTCTGATGTATCTTATATATTTATATAGTAGCTTCATGAACTACTATCTCATTTACTTCCACTGCATATTATTACTCTGTGTCTGAGATTCTGTGATTATTTATTTACTGTATATCTGAGTTTTTCCAAATTTAAATTGACAATTCAGTATTTTGAATTATCCATGTCCGACATGTGCGGATGCGAATAGTCAAAAATAGCGGGTTGTTACAGTTGGTATCAGAGCTTTTGGAACGTTCCCTGCAGTTCCAAAATTCATTCGTGTCCCTCACCATTCGTCTTCTTTCAGTTCTGGAGCATCCCATAACTCCACTTAGAATGATCCTTATAATGTATCCGCGGTCTCGCCAATCTTCGAATTAATTATAAATGGGTGAAATTCCTTTATAATAGACATCGACTTACCGAAGATTTCTATATCCTCGGTTTACGATGCTATCTATTTCATACTATACCTGAATTCTATTTCTCAAGATTGAATGTTGATTTACCTCGGAATTTAGCACGATCTTATTCTTGAAGTTACGGTCGATCCGGTTAAGGTTGCCCGTGAATTAAATAAGCTTATTCATCTCCCGATTTTGTTATTTAAAACATCTTATCATTGTTTCAAACTTGTATCCGAATCAAAATTCTCTTTGATTTGAGTCCATCAATTTGAATCTCAATCCTTGTTTTTAAATCCATCCTTGTATCGTCGAGCGGGAAGTGTATTTGTAAATTAATATTACAAATGTTATATATATATATATTGTGTTGTTTGAGTTGTTGATGTTGATTTGGATTTTCGATCGATTCGTCTGATCAACGCAATCGATAGAATTTCCAAAACACTTAAACAGAGCAAACTGACACAATATTATTTTCAAATTTGGTAAATAAAATAGTTTTGTATGATTATATTATGTATAAGTCTAAATCTTTCTGAAATTAGAATGTTAATGAATATGTTGTCCGAAATGTGAAAATTTTGATTTTCATTTATTGTTTTATAAATCATTGACTATTGCATAAAATTTTTTTTTTATAAAATTTGGTTATGATTTAATTTGGAATTTGAAATGTATTTAAATCAAGTGTTTAAGAATTTAAGTTCCGGTAATTTCAAACTTTGGGTCTAAACTTTAAAAGGCATATTGTATAAAGTAATTTCGAATAGAAATCATTTTCAAAGAAATTTTAAATAATTAAATTTGAGCTCTTCCCTTTTGTCGCTGGAAAATAATTTCGGTGATGACGGCCGCATCATCGACATTTATTTACGAGTTTCGAAGTGGAGAGACTATTCTGTAGCTTTGCTATAGTGTGTTTTGAAAATAAATTGATTTGAAATTCTTAAAATATGATTGTTTTGGAATATATATATATTAATATATGATTTAAATCTGATATGATATATTATATATATACATTTATTTACCTCTAAATAAATTTAAAGTTACTCGGAAATTTAATTCTTAAATTAATGTTAAAGGATAATTTAGACTATAAAATGAAATCGAAATTTTAAATAAAAGTTTAAGCGTGGATAATTAAATTAGAAAATTTTACTAGTGTAAACTCGATTGCATTATATATAACTTCCTAAATTTCAAAAGTTGACCATGTAATCGAATATTATACGGTAGAAAATGATATCAAAGGAATTTATAAATAAATTTGAGTGGTTATAATAAATGTAAATATACTTAATATATATATGTTAGGATATATTAAGTAGAATAAATTTAATAATAATTTGGAATAAAGAAGAATTATATTTGTTAAATAAAGTATGATTATAATAAATGACCATTCAATTTTATGATCTTTGAAATTGTTAATTTAAGAAATTTGATAATATACAATATGAAAAATTGTCTTCATAAATAAAATGTGAGTGCGTATAATAAATGTTATTCACTTAAATTTATTTTTAAAATGTTTATGAAGATAAATAGAATAATAAGTTAATAGAATAATAAATGAGATAAATAAAATAGATTCTGTTTTGAGGGAATTAAATCAACTTAATGAAATACTTGAATTTGAAATCAGTTATTAAGTATTAACCAATTTAATTAAAATTTGTATGGTTTAAATTAATTATTTATAATGTAATTCAAGTCTATTTTCTTTTGGTTGTTTCTATTCCCTACCTACTTCCTTTTCGAGGATGAAAAGTTTTGAATAGGGGAGTGTGTAACAACCCGGATATTTTAACGATTTTATTTAATTTAATTAACCGGTTGTGTGAAAATTAAAAATTAATTTAAACGATAAAATTTGGAAATATAAATTTAATATTTAAAATGCGTCTAGTTAAACATAGCAACTGGTAAATTTTCGTCCAATAATACGGAAGTTTATTTCGTGCGTAAATTTACTTCAATTTAATCAGTTAAAAAGCGATGAAAATAAAACGTTTTCAAAACGAAAATATTTTTACATAGAAAAATTCTAAAACATCTTCTGAACAAAATGTCAATTTGGCCTTTTTTCAAATTTAGACATCTTTAGCTCTGTCGATCTTATTTTTCTGCGATTTTCTTGCATTTTTCGTAGTATAAAATTTCAAATTTTTATAATTAAATCGTACCACTGATACCCGAATACCGTTTTGATCGTCTCGTCACGCTGATCTCAATGGTATATTCTATTCTGTATTTTGAAGTCAGGAAAATGGCAGAGTCTACGGATCGATTTCCATTTCAGTATCGATTTGATAAATTTTGTTTTTCAGTTACCATTCAACCATTTCCTTTTTCTATTCACTAACCTTTGCTATTCTACCTAGAATTCACGCATGCCTCTTTCTTTCTTTTTTCTTTTTTTTAGTAATATGTTATGACTTTCAATTGGTGGCTATTCATTAACAAAGTATGTGTATATAGAAATGGCCTGTAACTTTGCATTCTTTTCTCTTCTCAAAACTTAGTTTCTTCTTCCTGTTCAATCACTTCTCTAAAAAAAACGCTGACCCAAGCCTCTCTTCGTCCAACAGCCACTCACCCCGCCGATCCAAGCCTCTCTTCATCCAACAGCCATTCGCCGACCCACCATTCCACTGCCCACCGTCGAAGTCATCACCGACCCAAGAACGCACGCGCGTTCTCCCTCTCCTTCCCACCACAGACGCGATTGTATCTGCCTCTCACTAGACCACGCCCTCAAGGCCAGCAAGCCTCCTCATCGGCCTCTCCTCCGCCTTCTCTCCTACCTCCGACTAAATACGCAACTCCGAGCCCACCTAGTCGTCCACAACCGACCGCCGTTCTTCCCCTCTCCGTCCAAGCTCACATCGCCTTCACCCAGCTTTGCTCACGCATACTCACTATTTCACTGTGGCCGAATACTTAGTATCCATATGTGAGAAGCAACCGATGCAGTTCACTTCAAACTGAGCATCTCGGAGAGGTATATGATCATGCGTTAAAGATAACCTGAGTAATAAATATATAAGTATTACTAGTCGTTGGCATCTACGTTAATATCTGTATAGATATAAGTTTTCAAGTGTATGGGTTATTTATATATTTAGTTGTATACATGTCTGTAGCAATGATGTTTAGGTATATATAAGTTTACATTAGTTTATAAGCTATACATATTAATATTTAACTATTTGGTTTGAAGCCTACATAGTATTAAATGTAAACAGTGTACATGTGTATACAAGTTAGTTTTATATATATACGTGTACTGTTTTTTTATATTATATATATAGTTTAAAGCCTATACATGATGTATAAATTATATTGGAAATATATTATATAAGTTCGTTCGTATTACTATATTATTTGCTGAATTATAGTTACAATAGCTTTTATCAGAAATAAAATATTGAATATTGTTTATGGTTTATATTCAGACAGTGATATGCTTTTATACTATGATATAAATTATTATATGATAGCTAGCTTGAGGCTGTACATCCACTTAATATAGTTTATACTGCACTGACACAATATTACGTTTATACTTATATTATGGACTTTGATTTCAGGCAACCTTATGCAGATAACTAACGCGTATATTTATATTCACTTATATACATTCTATGTCATGTTAAATTTACGTTTATACTCATATTTTAAATGGCATCATATGCATACAATTATTCGTAATATATTTGTTGAAATGCTAGTTACTAGCCTAAGTTTCTCTTTATTTAATGTATTACTTACATGAGGTTAGACTATATTAGCCTTTTACTGAGATTTAGAGTTGTTTACAGCAGTATTTCTTTTATTTTAGTTATGTTTTGTTAAGTTATAAGTTGAAATTATTTTGGTTTGTAATGCTATTAAGTTTATAAATTTCCATTTTATTTTGATATATTTTTATATAAGTTACATATGTTTGGTTTTAGAAAACGCGTGAGAAAGAGTGGTTTTGCAGTACATATATAGATGTATATATACGGGTTGATAATGAAGTGGGATAATATAGGGTAATGTATTAGCTCATATGAATGAATTTGCAAAATATAAGTTATATTTGTTTATATTGATTACATACTTTGCCTAAATATGTTTTATATAGCCTATTTGTTTCGTATGCAGTGTATATTCGTTTGGTTTTAACATATGTATCTAAATTCTTAAACAATGGATTTTGAAATTTATACACATTTAAATTTATGATTGAATTTAAAATATGATATTATATATAGTTATATATTGTTATATATGTTCACTTATATCAATTATCCGCATCGATCCACTCTTATTTGATTTCGTCGATTCCTTATCTACCAGCTTTGATCGTTGATTCGTGCATGTCTTACTTTGCTTTGTAATTCGTAGCTTGCTTTGTTGTCAATCTCTAGCCTCAAAAGGTGAGCAATCGCTCACGATTAATATTCTTTTATTTATTAAGTTTGATTTCAATTGGAACGACAATTGAAATATACTGCTGTTATTTATTGCACTGTTATTTATGTATCAGTTCACCTTTGACATCTGACACTGTTATCTGTTATGTATGCAATAATAAATCCAGTTTGGTTGATAATTGATTGATTGATTGTTGTTTATATTGGATGCTCAATTGTAATGAATAAGTGATAAATATTATGAAATTGAATTTGACGCATGATAGTTAAAATTTTGAATTGACATATGTTTTGAATTTGCTTAGTTAAATTTGTGTAATATGACCTTTAAATGTTAGATAAAAATTGATACGAAGAATTGGTTATTTACACCTTGAACCATTGAATGTATGATTGTATAGGTTGATGTAATATGAAATTGGACAATTGATGTAAAGTGTAGAATTTGTTGAATATGCGCTTATATGATTTTTGTTTGATGATAATAAACATATATACATTCGTTTAAATGTATTTGATAATATACTATTTTATTTTTTCACAGAATAAATAAATATTTGCTGAATAAAAATAAATAACACAGTTTTTGAATTCAAACGAATATTTTATTCAAACAAATATTTATTACAACTTTGATAGTACAATTTCAAGCTCTCACTATACATATACAATTTTGACTACAATACATGACATTTCACTATTTTAAATCAGCACCTCACTACATATCACTCACACTCGTATTTATCTTCAACTGCATTCAAGTTTGAATCCAGCATCTGAGCGATCTGCAAAAATATAAACTAACGCAGTAAAATTGAAAATAAAATATTTTTGCGATATAAAATAAAACGTGAATTTTAAAAATGATATTTGCCTCAGTTATTTGGGTTGTTCGTCTTCATTTATATTTGAATTCATCATACACGAACAACTTGTGACATACACAGTATATTACTGTATATGCCACAAGACCGTGCACGCCGATATATACACTTGATTGTTTTACAGGGACAGGTGCGCACAGGTCAAACCCAAATGAAAAACCGGGTTCAACTCACGTGCAATAACATTGAAAATCACGACATAAGCACAAGGTCAAATCCGAGTTTTGAAACTGGATTCAACACAAGGTGACATGACATGAATGCTATGTTCAAACATGACACAGCCTCAAACCAGCAGTATACAAGTACAAGACCACCAAGCAAAACCAGTTCAACATGCATGAAATGAAACAACAACATGCAATACAACAATCAGATGGTCAGAGCCATAGCAAACAGAGGCATCAATATGTAACACAAATGCAACTCGACAAACAGCAAGACCAAACTGCACAAGTGACCACAAAGACCATCAGCTACATCAGAAGCAAGTGCAACACAGTTGCAAACAACAGGAATGAATATCAAGTGAATACAACATGAAGCACTGCTACTCAAGGCAACTAGGAATGAACAGTTTCACAAATGTAAAGATCAGGAAAGTGAACAATGCTTGAAGACTGCAGCGGTCAATATACATGCACAGAAGCAACTACAATCAACTCAACTGAATACAGAAAAATGCACAAAGGTATAGCAAGAGTCACAAGACCATCATGCAGTTTGCTGTGGTACGAGCTCAAGTCAGAACAAACAGTGGCAAACTACACAACTAGATCAAAATGAGACATACACAAATATATCAACTCATACATGAACAACAAGTTTTGCAGTGATACAAAACAAGTTCGACAGGCAACAAGCAAAAGTTCACAGTGAAGTTGAAATCATGGAAAGTGGACAGCAAATACCACAAGCCTCAGCAATATGCACATAAACAAGATACAACTGGTTCAAGGCCAGAATGACTATAAGATAATGCAATCTGAACAACAGATCAGCCATGACCAAAGCATAACAAATGAACACTACAAGTCAGAGAGTAGTTCAAATGATGAAGCACTGCAACATCAAAATGCAAATCATGGAAATGAAACAAATCCACTGACTCAAATGAACATACTAAACAACACAATCAAACTGCAAACAACAACACGAAGGCAACATGATCAAAAGTTCAGTGCCACAACAATCATGACAACAGCAATACATTATCATGAAGACCAAAATTCACAGTGAAGCCAAATATACACAAGTGCAGATGAACAGATTCAAGCCAAAGTCAAAAATAAATTATCAGTGTTCAACGTCAAAGATCATGGCCGAAGTAATGCAGAGCCATGAGTCACGAAATCAAAACAGTGCCGAGATTGCCTTGGCAATGAAGGAATATAACCAAGTCAAAGCCGGTGGTCATCACAAAATCCAACTCGAAGTCAACCAGAGAAAATCACGAAATTGATTTTAAAACCGTGTCAACCAAGGAACCAAGTTTATACGATTATGAAAAAGTCAGAATCAATCTCAATCATTCAAGCATCATCAAGTGGTCGAAGTGATTCAGTAGAAAAATTCAAATATATTCGTACGAACGCAAATCTAGGGTTACAAACCCTATATAAATCAAATTCACATCATCGGCAAGGTGCAGGGAGTTCAATCAAGTATTACAGAATAGAATAAACTAAAAATCACATACCGAGTCGAATCGAACTCCATCAACTCAAAGCAGCCACAGTGAGCTTCAAGGAACCAAATCGATCAAGGCAACACGCAAATCATCGGTGATTCGATTGAATTAAACAGGCACTTCGAGATACAAAACCCTAAATCTGGAAAAGGGACGAACGCCGTTATTCTCAAGAAAAAGGAACCAGGCCGACAAAATAAAAGGAGAAAAAGGGGACGCATTTTTTAATCATCTAATTATTGGGCCGTTTCCACCAATAATTAATTTAGGCTTATTTTTTATAAATTAGGGTTTTGTATTTTAATTTGTTTTTAATTTGTATTTTCCTTTTTAAACCGTTTAATTTTTTCTAGTCGTGTGACTAGGGTACAAACTACGGTGTGTAGTTTGAGAATTCGCAACTCGGTAGTTGAGTTGTGGCAGGGTTTTGAGCGTAGAGTTAGATTAGTCAATAGCGGTGTATAGCGAGTTTACGTGTGTAAGCGAGGGACTATCTAATTTCTAGTAGAAACCTTGGGGGCAGCACGTAGGCAGGGTTTTGCCGAAGCTGGGTAAATTCTGTGTTGTTCCGTTTTATTCTGTTATTTATATTCTGCGATATCTGTGCTGCTATTCTGTGATCTGAATTGAAATTAATTTATAAGCTTCCGCGATTAATTTTAATAATTAACACTATCACCCTATTCACCCCCCCTCTAGGGTGAAATCGATCCTACAAGTGGTATCAGAGCTAGGAATAGAAGTCAACATTTGTTTTAAAAATTCTATTTTTTTTTGAAAAAATCAGTTTTTGTTTAAAAATTCGAATTTTTGAAATGGCTTCTTTTAATAATGCTTTTGCAGAAGGTCAATCCATAGTTAGACCACCAATGTTCAATGGTGAATATGCTTTTTGGAAAAATAGGATGAAATTTTTTTTGAAAACCATTGACGCTTGGGATATTGTTGAAACAGGTTATAGGATACCAACTATAACTGTAGATAATAAGGAAATAGAGAAACCAAAGGAACAATGGACAGAATTAGAAAATAAATTACAGAATACTAATGCTAAAGCTATGAATTCTATTATCTGTTCATTAGATCAATTTGAATTTAATCGTGTCTCACATTGTCTAACTGCGCAGGAAATATGGCACATACTAGAAGTGACTCACGAAGGAACATCTCAAGTCAAAGAATCACGCCTTGCCATGCTAAGCAGCGAATACGAGAACTTTACAATGGAAAAGGAAGAAAATGTCAAAGAGATGTACGGTCGACTTTCCAATATCGTATACAAATCAAAAGCTCTCGGAAAAACATACACCGAATTGGAAATAGTCCGGAAAATTCTCAGAGTTCTTCCACGAAGCTTTGAAGCAAAAGTAACTGCCATTCAAGAATCGAAAGATTTAAAACAACTCAAAGTCGAAGAACTCATTGGAAATCTCACCACTTATGAGCTAGAAATGAAATTCAAGGAAGAGCGTGAAGGAGGAGATACTCGAAAGAAATCAATAGCGCTCAAAGGAACAACCGAAAGTGATGATGATAACGATGATGATGATGATGGAGAAGCAGAGCTGGCGCTACTAATAAAGAAATTCAAAAGGTGGAATCGCAAATACGGAAATCCAGCTCGAAATCATGAATTGAAAAGCAGAATAGGCAAAGCACTAGACAACCCAGAAGAACAGAAAATCATCTGTTACAAATGCAACAAACCCGGTCATATCAAGCCACAATGTCCTCAAAAACGATCAAATCAAGGAAAGAAACTAAAGAAGAAAAGCTTTGCGGCTACTTGGGATGAAACTGACGAAGATGAAAGTGATAACACCGAGAGTGAGAGTGAAAAAGCAAACATGTGCCTTCATGGTGAAGTTACAGACAGTGATGATGACGAGCCAAGCGAGGTATCAAAACTCACTCATTCTGAATTACTTATTTATTTCCATGAAGTAAATGGCTGTTATGAACGACTTAGGGAAAAATACGCCAAACTTGAATCTCAAAAGAATACTTTGATAGAATGCAATGAACAACTTGATCAATTAGTTAAGAACTATCAACGTAGGATCCCTAAGTGTGATAAGTGTCCAACATTTGAAGAAGAAATTAAAAAATCAGAAATCAATATAAAATCACTTGAAAATGAAATTCTGATTTTAAAAGAGAATGAAAATACTAGGAGAGAGAATTCTATTAAAAAGTGCACATAGTTGTTAAACGAAAATGAATCTCTCAAATCACAAGTCCAACAATTGTCAACGACTTTAGATAAATTTTCAAAAAGTGAAAAATCGTTGAATATGCTATTAGGAAAGCAAACTGTTAATACGGTTAGACAAGGACTTGGATATAATAATTCGAAAATTGTTGAAAACAAGATTAATCAAGTTAATTCTATGTGCACAATTTGTAGAAAATTTGGACACGGTCACAATAATTGTTGGTATAGACCCAAACATGTGAAAACTATACCGATTTGGGTTTCAAAAGGCACAAATATAAAATCTCTCAAAGTTAAACAAATTTGGGTGCCAAAGGGAACAATTATAAATAGTTTTGGGTCTACACAAAATCATTTTTCAAAATTTTCTGCCACTAACAACCATGGACCTATAAAAACAAATAGGTCACTAAACTCTCTTCTCGTGTAGGTATGCCGGCAGGCTAAGGAACAACAGCAATGGTACTTGGATTCTGGCTGTTCCAGGCACATGACAGGCGATAAATCGAAGTTCCTTAGCCTAGAAAAGTACAAAGGTGGCAGAGTCACAATGGGGAACAATGACAAGTGTAAAATTGTCGGTAAAGGTAAAGTAGGTAACAATACATTTACCTTAAATGACGTTTTATATGTTGAAAATCTGCACCACAATTTGATATCAATCAGCCAGCTATGTGATAAAGGTATGAATGTTATCTTTGATTCTGACATGTGCAAAATTGTTCACAAATCATCAAAAGAAATCTTATTTTCAGGAAAAAGGAAAGGTAATATATATTCTCTATCTTTTGATGATCTCATCCTCTCTAAATGCTTGGTAGCTAAGGATATAGAAGTGAATTTATGGCATAGACGTTTAGGGCATGCTAGTATGAACTTATTAAACAAATTAAAAAGGAAAAGTTTGGTAAGAGGGTTTCCATCACATGAGTTTGAAACTGAAAACATCTGTAAAGCATGTACTTTGAGAAAACTTAGAAAATCATCATTTCATGCCAAAAACAATGTAAGCACTTCTAGAGTTCTTGAACTAATTCATATGGATCTATTTGGACCTAATGACATTGCTAGCTTAGGAGGTAAGAAATATTGCTTTGTGTTAGTTGATGATTACTCAAGATATACATGGGTATACTTCTTAGCTAAAAAATCAGAAACTTTTTCATACTTCACAAGATTCGCAAAATTTGTGCAAAATGAAAACGAAGTCTCTATTGTTTCGTTAAGAAGTGATCATGGTGGAGAATTTGAAAATTATGAATTTGAAACTTTCTGTGATGAAAACGGAATCAAACATGAGTTCTCTGCACCACGTACTCCACAACAAAATGGGGTAGTTGAGAGAAAGAATCGTACTTTACAAGAATTGGCTAGGTCTATGTTAAATGAATATGAACTACCTCTGCATCTCTGGGCAGAAGCTGTAAATACAGCATGTTATGTAATGAATAGAGTTATCATCAGACCGATTCTTAACAAAACCCCCTATGAATTATGGTTCAACAAAAAACCAAACATCGCTTACTTCAAAGTGTTTGGATGTCCTTGCTATATTCTTAATACAGGTGATCAGTTAGGAAAATTTGAAGCAAAGGCTGATGATGGCATCTTCATGGGTTACTCTTCGAGAAGCAAAGCTTATAGAGTCTACAACAAAAAGACTAAAACAATCGTAGAGTCAATCAATGTGAAATTTGATGAAGGCATTGACGAACAGAATACATCCAAAAGCAACGTTGAAGAGGAGAAAGAAAAAGATGAATTTGAAAAACCAAAAGAAACTGCTGATGCTAGAGAAACTTCCACAACTCAAGAAGTCAGAAGAAATCTGGATCCAGAAAAGCTGAAATACAAAACAGACCATCCACCAGAATTGGTAATTGGAAACCCTATAGCAGGTATACAAACTCGTTCATCCTTTAAAAATCTATGTGATCTGTGCTTGTATAGTGGATTTATTTCAGAAATAGAACCAAATAGCATAGATTCAGCCCTTAATGATGAAAACTGGTTCATGGCCATGCAAGAAGAACTAAATCAGTTTGAACGAAATAATGTTTGGAGTCTAGCACCTAGACCTAAGGATTATCCAGTTATAGGAACAAAATGGATTTTTAAAAATAAATATGATGAATCTGGAAATATAATTAGAAATAAAGCTAGACTAGTTGCTAAAGGATACAATCAAATTGAAGGAGTTGACTTTGATGAAACCTTTGCGCCTGTAGCTAGACTAGAATCAATTAGAATATTGTTAGCTTTTGCTTGCTACAAAGGATTTAAACTAAGACAAATGGATATTAAGAGTGCTTTTCTTAACGGAGTTTTAAAAGAAGATGTGTTTGTTGAACAACCAGAAGGTTTTGAAAGTCATGAATATCCAAACCATGTATACAAACTAAAGAAGGCATTATATGGATTAAAACAAGCTCCCAGAGCTTGGTATGAATGTCTTACTTCTTATCTCCTTGAAAATGGGTTCAAAAAGGGATGTGTAGATACCACACTATTTCTGTTGCATGAAAACAATGATATTTTGATTGTTCAAATATATGTTGATGACATCATTTATGGTGCTACTAACAAGTTATTGTATGAGAAATTTGAAAAAGTCATGCAGGAAAAGTTTGAAATGAGCTTGGTTGGAGAGTTAAAATTCTTTTTAGGATTTCAAATCCAACAAAGCAATAAAGGCACATTCATTTCTCAAACAAAATATATTAGGGAACTTGTCAACAAATTTGGATTAAAAGATGCTAAACCAGCAAGAACTCCCATGAGTACAACACTTAAACTTGACAAAGATGAAAAGGGTAAGACAGTTGATCAAAAGCTGTACAGAGGTATGATTGGATCACTCCTTTATCTTACCGCCTCTAGACCTGACATCATGTTTTCTGTCTGCTTATGTGCGCGTTTTCAATCTAACCCAAAAGAATCTCATTTAAAAGCTGTTAAAAGAATTATAAGATATTTGTTGCACACCCCACGGTTTGGTCTTTGGTATCCATCAAATGATAATTTTGAATTGAAAGGTTTTTCAGATGCTGATTATGCTGGAAATTTGGTTGATAGAAAAAGTACTAGTGGAGCATGTTTTATGTTAGGACATTCATTAGTTGCATGGTCGAGTAGAAAACAAAATTGTATTGCATTATCCACAACAGAAGCAGAGTATATTGCTTTGAGCGGTTGCTCTGCTCAAATCTTGTGGATGATACAAACTTTGCATGACTATGGCCTAAATTTTAAACGTGTACCACTAATGTGTGATAGCAAAAGCGCAATTGATCTCACAAATAATCCTGTACATCATTCGCGAACAAAACATATAGATGTAAGACATCATTTTATTAGAGATCATATTTCCAAAGAAAATATCTGCATAAATTTTATTTCAACTTATTCTCAATTGGCAGACATCTTTACAAAACCCCTACCAGAAAATAGTTTTTGTAAACTACGACTCAGTCTAGGTGTTTTAGAAATTTGCTGAATATTTAACATTTTTTTTCTCCCTACAAATTATCGAAAAGAAAAATAGTGATTGAAAAAAGTGATGAGTGTTGATATTGATTATATATTATAACTCGAGAAAGTATAATTAGAAAATTTCTTTAGAAATGTAAACAAGAGTTATAAAACTTTTTGTTGGTAAAAATTCCATGACCATCTCTATACCTATCATATTTCTATCAACCATCATTCATCAAAATTCTATATAGTTTGTCGGTATGTGGTACTTTAAACAGGAATCGTTCGTTTTTCATTTTCACATTTTTTTTAAAAAAAAAAAAAAAGCAAAAAATAAATAAATACCAAAGTATTCACTCTCATTTAAAAGTCCTCACGGTTATGCATGGGTGAATTACTTGGAATTTGTTATGTGCTTCCATGCTCATTTAAAAGTCCTCACGGTTATGCATGTATGGAACGCATATCAAAAGTTGATTTTTTTCTTTCTTTTAAAATAAACAAGTTGATTCTAATCCCATTTAAAAGTCCTCACGGTTATGCGTGGTTAGAAGATACTTGAATTCATTTTTTTTTAAAATAAAATTGGAATACTACTAATCTCATTTAAAAGTCCTAACGGTTATGCATGGTTAGTAGATATTCAAATTCCTGATATAAATATGCCACAAATAGACACAACTGTATGGTTTTATATATGACATCATTTCCATCATCCTAAAAGTGGAATATGCGCCTAACAAAATATTTATGATTTTTGTTTGATTTTTTATCGAAATTTAATATTTATATTCAATTGAGTTTTAATGTTGAATTAATATCGATAACTTTATCTCTATTTTCTCTAACACTATTATTCTTTTGCTGATAACAAAAGGGGGAGAGAAAAGTTAAGATTTTGTCTAATAAAATCAAGCAAAGGTCAAACAATTTTTCATTTGCATATAGGCTCATTCACACATTTTATTTGTATGCATATATGTAGGGGGAGTATCATATAGAAAGGAAGCATTCAAATAGGGGGAGCAATTGAAATTATCAAATACTTTTAATATATTCAAAATCTTAAATATATGTTTGTTATCATCAAAAGGGGGAGATTGTTGAATATGCGCTTATATGATTTTTGTTTGATGATAATAAACATATATACATTCGTTTAAATGTATTTGATAATATACTATTTTATTTTTTCACAGAATAAATAAATATTTGCTGAATAAAAATAAATAACACAGTTTTTGAATTCAAACGAATATTTTATTCAAACAAATATTTATTACAACTTTGATAGTACAATTTCAAGCTCTCACTATACATATACAATTTTGACTACAATACATGACATTTCACTATTTTACATCAGCACCTCACTACATATCACTCACACTCGTATTTATCTTCAACTGCATTCAAGTTTGAATCCAGCATCTGAGCGATCTGCAAAAATATAAACTAACGCAGTAAAATTGAAAATAAAATATTTTTGCGATATAAAATAAAACGTGAATTTTAAAAATGATATTTGCCTCAGTTATTTGGGTTGTTCGTCTTTATTTATATTTGAATTCATCATACACGAACAACTTGTGACATACACAGTATATTACTGTATATGCCACAAGGCCGTGCACGCCGATATATACATTTGATTGTTTTACAGGGACAGGTGCGCACAGGTCAAACCCAAATGAAAAACCGGGTTTAACTCACGTGCAATAACATTGAAAATCACGACATAAGCACAAGGTCAAATCCGAGTTTTGAAACTGGATTCAACACAAGGCGACATGACATGAATGCTATGTTCAAACATGACACAGCCTCAAACCAGCAGTATACAAGTACAAGACCACCAAGCAAAACCAGTTCAACATGCGTGAAATGAAACAACAACATCCAATACAACAATCAGATGGTCAGAGCCATAGCAAACAGAGGCATCAATATGTAACACAAATGCAACTCGACAAACAGCAAGACCAAACTGCACAAGTGACCACAAAGACCATCAGCTACATCAGAAGCAAGTGCAACACAGTTGCAAACAACAGGAATGAATATCAAGTGAATACAACATGAAGCACTGCTACTCAAGGCAACTAGGAATGAACAGTTTCACAAATGTAAAGATCAGGAAAGTGAACAATGCTTGAAGACTGCAGCGGTCAATATACATGCACAGAAGCAACTACAATCAACTCAACTGAATACAAAAAAATGCACAAAGGTATAGCAAGAGTCACAAGACCATCATGCAGTTTGCTGTGGTACGAGCTCAAGTCAGAACAAACAGTGGCAAACTACACAACTAGATCAAAATGAGACATACACAAATATATCAACTCATACATGAACAACAAGTTTTGCAGTGATACAAAACAAGTTCGACAGGCAACAAGCAAAAGTTCACAGTGAAGTTGAAATCATGGAAAGTGGACAGCAAATACCACAAGCCTCAGCAATATGCACATAAACAAGATACAACTGGTTCAAGGCCAGAATGACTATAAGATAATGCAATCTGAACAACAGATCAGCCATGACCAAAGCATAACAAATGAACACTACAAGTCAGAGAGTAGTTCAAATGATGAAGCACTGCAACATCAAAATGCAAATCGTGGAAATGAAACAACTCCACTGACTCAAATGAACATACTAAACAACACAATCAAACTGCAAACAACAACACGAAGGCAACATGATCAAAAGTTCAGTGCCACAACAATCATGACAACAGCAATACATTATCATGAAGACCAAAATTCACAGTGAAGCCAAATATACACAAGTGCAGATGAACAGATTCAAGCCAAAGTCAAAAATAAATTATCAGTGTTCAACGTCAAAGATCATGGCCGAAGTAATGCAGAGCCATGAGTCACGAAATCAAAACAGTGCCGAGATTGCCTTGGCAATGAAGGAATATAACCAAGTCAAAGCCGGTGGTCATCACAAAATCCAACTCGAAGTCAACCAGAGAAAATCACGAAATTGATTTTAAAACCGTGTCAACCAAGGAACCAAGTTTATACGATTATGAAAAAGTCAGAATCAATCTCAATCATTCAAGCATCATCAAGTGGTCGAAGTGATTCAGTAGAAAAATTCAAATATATTCGTACGAACGCAAATCTAGGGTTACAAACCCTATATAAATCAAATTCACATCATCGGCAAGGTGCAGGGAGTTCAATCAAGTATTACAGAATAGAATAAACTAAAAATCACATACCGAATCGAATCGAACTCCATCAACTCAAAGCAGCCACAGTGAGCTTCAAGGAACCAAATCGATCAAGGCAACACGCAAATCATCGGTGATTCGATTGAATTAAACAGGCGCTTCGAGATACAAAACCCTAAATCTGGAAAAGGGACGAACGCCGTTATTCTCAAGAAAAAGGAACCAGGCCGACAAAATAAAAGGAGAAAAAGGGGACGCATTTTTTAATCATCTAATTATTGGGCCGTTTCCACCAATAATTAATTTAGGCTTATTTTTTATAAATTAGGGTTTTGTATTTTAATTTGTTTTTAATTTGTATTTTCCTTTTTAAACCGTTTAATTTTTTCTAGTCGTGTGACTAGGGTACAAACTACGGTGTGTAGTTTGAGAATTCGCAACTCGGTAGTTGAGTTGTGGCAGGGTTTTGAGCGTAGAGTTAGATTAGTCAATAGCGGTGTATAGCGAGTTTACGTGTGTAAGCGAGGGACTATCTAATTTCTAGTAGAAACCTTGGGGGCAGCACGTAGGCAGGGTTTTGCCGAAGCTGGGTAAATTCTGTGTTGTTCCGTTTTATTCTGTTATTTATATTCTGCGATATCTGTGCTGCTATTCTGTGATCTGAATTGAAATTAATTTATAAGCTTCCGCGATTAATTTTAATAATTAACACTATCACCCTATTCACCCCCCCCCTCTAGGGTGAAATCGATCCTACAGAATTGCATAGAATAATTAGTGTAATAATCTTTAATCTACATGAAATGATAGTGTAGATTCTAGAAATAATTATATTAATTCGCACAAATAACAATGCGAATTAAAACGACTATTTCGGGATTATTTAATTGAATTAATTATTGAATTGTTATTGATGTTTGTTATTGCTTGTTTATTTACTTTGACACCATCCCAGTTATCACACTGCAAGTTCCCTTTATTATGCTTGATTTTGAATTGGAATTGAAATCGGGTTGAAATGATAAATACCCAAAATGAACTTGACTTAGGATAGAGAATTTAATAAATCCGATTGGTCAATAATTTGATTTAAAAAATAAAATAATGATTTTTATTCGAGTAAAGAATAAATTTTGAAATAAAGTTGGAATTTGAATTTTGATAGGAAAATGTAAAGATTGAAATATGAAGCAAATATTAACGTAGTAATTGCTGAAAGGACGTTGTTTGAAATTTAATTATTTAATATTTAAATTTGGAAATATTAATAAATAATTGGGAATAAGTAATAATTGATTTTTCAAATTATTAAGTTTGAAACACTAATAATTAAATTTGAAATTATAATTAAGTTTGGAATTATAATTAAGTTTGAAATTATTAAGTTGAATTTATAATTAAGTCGAAATGATTTGATAATTAAGTTGAAATAATTAAGATTTGATATGATTTAATAATTGAGTTTGAATTTATAATTAAGTTGTAATTATTAGGTTTTGAATTTATTAATAATTAAGTTTGAAATTTTTAATAATTGAATAAGATTGAATTATTGATAATTGAATAAAAAATTGAATTCTTTGATAAGAGAAATTGAGCTTTTAGATAAGTGGATTTGAACTTCGTTAATAAATGAAATTGAGTTTCTTTATTTATTAAAGTTTTGGGAAAATTATTTAAGTAAGTTAATAAGTGAAATTGAAACTTCTCGATTATGTGAAATTAAGTTCTTTATTAATTGAGTTTGAAATTTGTAACGAAGTCAATAAATAAGTGAAAATTGAATATCTTTAACAAGAAATAAAATGTGATTTATTGAAATGAATGAGATTTATTGAAATTAACGTAAGACTTGGAATTTAAGAATTCGATTTGACGAATCTAATTTAGTTAAATTTGAAGTTTTGATATAATGAAGATGAACGTAAATAATTGATTTAACCAATGGGGAATTAAGTAAAATTGTTTGAATGATAGATTAACTTAATGAATATTGAATGAAATCGAAAAATGAATTTAAATTGATTTGAATGAGAATTAAACCATTTTAAATGATTTCGGAATGAAACTTATATACGAACTTGAATCAATATTTAAATTGTTTGAATAAAACTTGAAATCGAATTATAAGAATTCGAAATGGTAATTTGGAAATTTTGAAACGTAAACTTTGGAAATTGATTTAGAAAGTCAAACGAAATGTTTATTTTCGAATTGAAATTGAAATTGAAATTGATTTGTTTTTGAAATTTATTAAACGACCAATCGGTATAATAATTACGAAAGTTATTAAAGAGACCGGAATTGGTTATGGATGTACTCTCTATCTAAACCGAAAACCACTTTAATAACTATACGCGGAGTGATGATCCAGAATGAAGTGATTGGAATGATGTCCGTGTTGACTGAAGAAAGAGAACGGTAATGGATAGCCTTGACACTTGTGTCAAATTGGAAATGACTAAAATCAGGAGCCGTGCCGGGCCAAATGGGGTTAGCCACCTCGAGTGAACACACTTCTTCGTAACTACTACTCATTACTTGTGATTGATTGGTGCACCCTCGGAATTTCAGGAGTGTTGTTTCGTGGTGTTGCGATCGCTGCGGCGATGCGTTCTCACCAACCCGGATCAGGCGAACGGTAGTTTCACTACCTTGGGTATTGCCTCTTGTGCCTTGTCATACTTGTATCCCTATATACGCGATCACTACGAATTTGTTTTGTGTTATACCTATGGAGTACTCCCTGATATCCCACTAGTTTATGGTGGAGTTTACAGTGCTGCATAGACTATAACGCTTATATAAAATGTGTTAAGGGGGATAAATGGCAACGCCTTAACACTATTTTGATATATTATATTACTGATAGGCATTATCTATTTAGCGTACACTACTACATAGTATATAGTTTAACGGATCCTTAAAGGATGGTGATTCCAACATCCTTTGAGTTACTTGTATTTCGATTGCTATTGCACTTGAGTTGGATTTATTGATATGAGAATATTAATCCTGACTCGAGTGTTTTGTGTTTTGCTTTACGCTCGGGTCAGACTGAGTGTACCAGTATTCAAGACTCACCTTTGGAGTTGGAGCTTTGCTTGAAGATCCAGCCATCTATTCTGCTTTCAGTATTCGATGATTCCAGTGATGTATTTTGATTTGTATTTGATGTATCGTGTTACTCTTCTGCTGTAAACTCTGATGTATCTTATATATTTTTATAGTAGCTTCATGAACTACTATCTCATTTACTTCCGTTGCATATTATTACTCTGTGTCTGAGATTCTGTGATTATTTATTTACTGTATATCTGAGTTTTTCCAAATTTAAATTAACAATTCGGTATTTTGAATTATCCAAGTCCGACATGTGCGGATGCGAATAGTCAAAAATAGCGGGTCGTTACAAGATTTGATGTCTCGTCTCGTTTAAATATGAAAATGAGATCTCAGAGGAGATCTCAGGCGATACATAGGAGATTTAAAACCATGCCACAGGTAGACAATTACAGAATGAAAGTTGGCGCATTTGGCTCTTCAAAAGCAAAATCAGCTATAAATAGTTGTTCTCATGCTCAGTGGTGGTCAATAATTGGTAGAGAGGATGCTCCAAATCTAACACGCTTAGCAATGCATATTCTAAGTCAGACAGTTTCTTCTTCAAACTGTGAAAGAAATTGGACTACATTTTCCATGATTCATACAAAATTGAGAAATAGAATCAAAATGGAAAATTTAGAAAAACTAGTATATGTACATTACAATATGAGATTACGAGCAAAAAATGTTAAACGTCACGATACAAATGATCAATTGATTGATCTGAATTATATATTTCATGAGGAGGATCCATTAGAAGAATGGACTACTGAAGTTGAACAAGGTTGCTTGATAACGATCCTTTGATGGTTAATATGACGAATGATGCCATTGCTGCAGTGGATGGCATACCTGCACAAACAATGGCAAGTCAAAGCGCAGAAAATAGTAGTGGTTCCTCAAATGGTGATAATGGCAATACTGGTGGTAACTATATCAGTTTAGCAAGTAATTATGGCCTTGGTTCTACTGATGGTGGTGCTTCGCATAGACCAACTATACCTTACGTGAGAAGAAGAGGTGTGATGAGCAATCGCGACAGAATAGACAGTAATTTGAATGTTGAATATGGACAACAATAAAATTATGATTATGCTAATAATCCGTATACGTCAAATAATCCACCAAACTACAAACATACTACTTTTGACTACGCCGGTGGCTATTATTATCATAGAGCAAACGAGATACATAACAGTGATATATCAAGCAATCAAAATAGTTAGACAACATGTACAACACAGAATGACGAACCCTTCTCATTTGATAACATGTTGGCAATGTTTCTTGGTATAGGACAAATACAATATGGTTATCCACCATACCATACGACACAAGTGGATGAAGAAAATTGTGAGAACAATCCATATACAGCACCGAGAAATAGTTTTTGGATGTAGTAAATTTATGATGTTGTATGTTGTATTCTATTTCTTTGTACACTAAATTATATTTTATTGATTGTTCACAAGTTTATTAACAAACTACTGAAAACCGAAATTTGGACCGAAACCGAAACAAAACCGAAATTTTCGAAATTTACGTAATCATCCGAAACTAACAAAATTTCAAACGACCGAAACCGAGACCGAGTTCTCGAACCTTGCTGGAAACTACTATAAAGCACTGGAGTGCAGCAGGTGATACATTGAACTTGGAATGAATCCTTCTGTCTAAAGTGCTTCCTTGCTTTGTGAACAAAGTTCGAGGTTGTTCGAATGCAATAGCATATATTAAGCAGCTTAAACATATTGGAATCAACCGAAGAATCTCCTTTGCTTCCCTTATTAGTTCAGCATTCACTGAATCATCTTTGTTTTGTCCGAACCTTCATGTTGTCAAATATATTTAATAATACAAGTAAAAAAGAAAAAAGACACTGGAGGCTCTAAAGTGTTAGAAATTTTTCAAGTTGAAGATTATTTGGATAACAAGTGTGAAATGAGAGATTGATTTTAAAGGAGAAAGTTGTACTTTATTACAAACTTTTGCTTACCATTTTTTGCTTACTTGCAATTGAGATACACCTCTCCTATTTATAGTAATTCACATCTCAAATGAACGGTGGAGATGTGTTTGATCCTACGGTATACAACTATTCTCTAGAGTTTTCTATAGCTTTCATACAAAATATCTTTAGATAAGAAAACTCTAAATTCTAGTTTTTTCATTACAATTTGAGAATGGAAAATTATAGAACCTCTTCTACCATGACAACATATATATAGATAATTCTATCTAAATGTTTCTTTCTAACTTTCTCTAGAATTCTCTTTTAACTTTACTTCTTTGTTTGTGGGCCAAATTAAGTCCAATAATCTAGCCCAAATTCAAGTTTAATTTTCAACATCCTCCCGTAAACTTGACTTTGTCACTCCAAGCATCTTCCGCAGTCTTTGAAAGTCTTCATTTTTTAATGCCTTTATAAAAATGTCTACTACTTGTTCTTTTGAGTTAATAAACTTTGCTTGTACTTCCTTTTTTGCAATCCGTTCTCAAATAAAGTGATAACGTGTATCGATGTGTGAACTTCGTTCATGGAAGACAGGATTCTTGGCTAGAGCGATAGGTGACTTATTATCCATGTAAATTTCTATTGCATTGTGTTGTGGTATATGCAACTCCATCAATAGATCTCGAAGCCAAATAGCATGATGAACACAAGTTATAGCAGCAACATACTCAGCTTTATAAGTGGAAAGCGTCACAATTGGTTGTTTTTTTTTTGGGCTTTTTCCCAAATTCTTTTAAAAAAAGCTCTAGATCTTTCTTTCATGCTTGATTTGGCATATCCATTAATACCAAAATTAATATTATCAAGAATAATTCGTTTTCCAAAATTACCAAAATCAAGTTTGTTTCCAACATCCCCTTAAACTTGATTTTGTAGCTCCAAACATAATTTCCAATCTTTGTATTTTATGTGTTTCGGTAGAAATAAGGAAATTATCAAAACTTTCTTTTTTCTTTTCTTCTTCTTTCCCGTTATCAAAATCTTTGAGGCAATTTCATTGATGCGCCATTCATTTCGTTCTACTTCATTGCCATAGAATATTCCAAAAAGTATGCACTCTAACTTCCACCTTGGTCCAGTGTCATAAATTTTGAATGAATCATATATGATATCTTTCCATCCTTTCTTAATTTCACTTTTACAATCTTTGACCAATCCAATGTCTTCGTGAAATTCATCGTTGGTCTCTTTGACATCCGCTTTGATCATTTCCTTTTTTACTTCTTTATTATTTTACATTTTCATTTTTTTTTTAATTTTTGCTTGTATTTTAAATCTCCTCTAATATCTTGAATTTCTTTACCATGATAGACGATTTCATCATTTTCGTCTTCATTACTTTCGCGCCTTTTACCACCTGCATCATCTTTGTTGTCTTTATCTTCGTCTTTGCCTTCTTTATTCTCTTTCATATTTAATTCCCTAGCAGTTACCTTCTTCACTTCATTGGTTTTTGTACGTTCTTCACTTGTAACATCTATCACTTTCTCTTTGGTTATCTTTGGCGAATCTTCTGCAATATTCTCCTCCATGTCAGTCTTTATTGTCTCTTTCTCTTCTTTCGCATCTTCCTCTCTCAACTCGTAGCTTTTCTTTTCTTCCTTTTCACTATTCTTTTTTTCTTCTTCCTCATTAATTTGGTTGTCTTCTTCTATTACTTTTGCATCATTATCTCGCATATTTTGTAATCGACTTTTCTTCACTTTATCAATTCCAATAAATGCATTCTCCAAATTCTCCCATGCTTCCTTACTAGTAGACGCGGTTGCTACCTTCTCAAACATATCATCATCCAAACCTTGATGAATGATAACTAGGGCTTGTAAATCCTTCTTCTTCAAACTCTTCAGTTTATCCCTTTTACTTTGGGATAAAGTGGTGACATTGATGGGTTCTTCATACCCATTTTCTACGATATCCCACACACCTTGTGATTCAAGCACCTTCTTCATGTGAATTCTCCAATTATCATAAAACCCTTTTTTGAGTAAGAGAATTTTTATAAAACTCAATCCTGTTGACATTCTTATGCATTTTATGCGAAAGTTAAACTTACTCGTCAATGTTTGTACTTTTGAACATGGACATCCAACTTCGTGCCAAAGCAAAGAAAGATCTCCCCACTCTACCAAAAGGATTCTTTATTAACAAACAATGTCGATACTTGTTGGTTCCAACCAAGAAGACGATAAGAGCGATACCCATAAGAATACAAGGTATTCCAAACCCAATACTCCAACTAATGTTATCCTGGACATAACTTAATATGAGCAAAGAAATAGTAGCGCCCGTGTTCATGCCAAAGTACCACCAATTGAAGAATGAACTTCTTGATTTATTCTCACTTGGGTCTGACTCATTGAACTGATCTACACCGAAAGCTTGCACGCATGGTTTGAAACCTCCTTGAGAGAATGTGATTAAGTAAAGAGAGCAGTAGACAAATACTAGTTGGGAATGGTTGCTTAGACTGTGAACACTACTAGAAACGGGTCGTAAAGCGACAGAGCCTAGCGACGGCTAAAAGAAGTGGTCGTCGCTTGTCATGAATATACAGATTTGCAGCCGAGAGAAACATTTTATTTCCATCCCCTAAATTTCTCACCTTCTTCTCCTCCCTCCCGCAACCAGCCGCCACCAGAAGCCGTCGCAACCTTCCGTCGCTAATTTGAACCTCACCAAACTTGCCAGTATCTCCTATTTTACATTATCTTTGTTTAATTTAGGTTTAAATTAAATTAGTTGATGATTTAGGGATTTGGAATTGGATGATTTATGGGTTTGGAGTTGATGAATATATGTTATTAGTTTAGGATATATAGTTTATTATTTGAATTGGGTATATAATGATAAACCTAATTTAGAAAATTAGTTGATTATGTGTTTGAAAATGGTGATTATTGCATATTAGGTGATGATAATTAGTGTTGATTTGGAGGTATTAATTAGTGAGTTTATTGTTCACTATGTTGTTAAAAATTATGGCTAATTTAAAATCCAAAAAATAGTCCATGATTATTGAATAATATATTTATGGATAAGTTTACGAGAATGTTTGTTATACTGTTGTAAGTGCTAACTACTTATTTAGTTCACAAAATCGTTAATTAAAATTTATGTAGTTAAACAAAAATTAAAATATGTTTTAAAATTTTAGATTTAATTAATAAATATTTAAATAGTTAAATGAAATATAAAATAGTTTTTGTAGTTGTTAAAATGGTAACTCATAGTTTCCATTTGTGAGATAAGCAATATTTTCCGAGTTACTGATAGTTCCCATGGATTTTGATTCATAATTAACGAATTCTATTTGGCTACATTACTAAAAAAATTTAAGATCATTATTTCACTGCAGACCACCAACACTTCAATATTAATATTTTTGAATTTGTGCTTTATTTATGTGAACCCCTTAGAGAATTTTTGGCCCCGTCTGACAAGTGTTATATATGTTCGTCATATGGATATTCGTTTTTCCACAGAAAGGACATCTATATTCATCTGATACAACATTTGTTGGATTTGTCCTAGTATTTGGACAAGTTACAAACACAATAAAGTAATCTTATTTCATAAACCATTTAAGTTTAGAAGGTTCAGAAAATTTCAATGGCACTTTCTTTTTTCCCTGTGTACACGCATTTGTGTACGATACAGGGAATAAAAGGAAGTGCTGCTGAAATTTTTTAGAATCGTTGAACCTAAAAAGATTTATAAAATATGATTACATTATTGTATTTGTCATGGGAAGTATGATAACTGGCCGTCAAAGTAAAAAAATAATAAACTTAAGAATTGAAAATTTTAATGCAGTATTTATTTGAATTTGTTAAAATAGTAAAGGGTTATATATGAATTTTTACAAGACTTTAATATGAAGTGTGTTATTCAATCTTTTAACCTACATTTTACAAATCAGGAAATATGTTCGATTATTTTCTCGATCGTAGTTGGATGTATGAACCTCGAAAAGGTATGAAAGGCTCAATAAAAGAACATTTCTGTAATGGTGTGCATGTATTTACTAGGTTTGCTCAATCTAATAATTGAAATAACGTAGACATTCGTTGTCCGTGTAGTAAGTGCAAACATCTGAAGCATTGGAAACTAGATGTAGTAGAAGTATATTTGTACTAATTTGGTTTTGTGCCGAATTATTACTTATGGGATCGTCAAGGAGAACTTGTTCAACCTTCACCTAATCCTGTATTGTTAGAGGACGATAATACTATGACCAATCCTGTAGAAAGCATGGTGCAAGATGCTACACGATTAATGTTTCCTACCTTTGACCAAGGTGATGATGGGAACGGAAATATTGACGAAGAGCCGACCATGGAAGCTAATTTTTTTATGATTTATTGGATTTTGCTAAGAGAGGCCATTGTGGGATGGATGTACAAGCAGAATCGAATTATCTGTAACCGCCAAATACATCACTATGAAATCGAAATTTAATCTTACAAAAGCTGCATTTACAGTAGTTGTACAAACTGCAAAACGACCATGCCACCTAATAATTTGATGTGTGATAGTCATTATAAAGTAAAAAAAACTTATGTCTGCTTTTGGATTGCCGTATCAGAAGATAGATACATGTGTAAAATGTTGCATGTTGTATTGGAAAGAAGACGCTCGTCTTACTAAATGTTGAATATGTAACGAGGAAAGATACAAACCAAGAAAAAAGAAAGGAAAAGAAGTTTCATATAAGAGGATGCATTATTTACCCATCACTCCTAGACTTCAACGGTTATATGCATCTTCTGCTACAGCATGTCATATGCGATGACACGGTGTGAGAATACCAGAAGAAGGAACTTTGATACATCCATCTGATGGAGAAGCACGAAAACTTTTCGATAAGACATATCCTGAATTTGCAGCAGAGAGCCGTAATGTTAGGCTTGGCTTATGTACGGATGGAATTCCGCCATTTTCTCAGTTTCGTAGTAAATATTCATCATGGCCTATTATTATTACTCCTTATAATTTACCTCCATGGATGTGTATGAAAACTCCATATATGTTTCTAACGATTGTCGTCCCTGGTCCCGATGATTCGACACAAGGAATTGATGTTTATCTACAACCACTAATTGACGAGTTGAAAACACTATGGCATGAAGGAGTTGAAACGTACGACATTTCGAGAAAAAGGAATTTTCGTATGTTTGCTTCTTTATTATGGACTATTAGTGATTTTCCCGCGTATGGCATGCTTTCAGGTTAGAGCACATTTGGACGTCTAGCTTGTTCTTATTGTATGGATGAAACACGAGCATTTTTATTAAAGTATGGACAGAAAATTTCTTGGTTTGACTGTCATCAGTATTTTCTACATATCAATCATAAATTTAAAATGGATAAAAAGAACTTTAAAGCTAACAGAGTAGAGAGTATGCTACCACCTAAGGTTTGGACAAGTGAAAAGGTACATAAAATTGTAAAAGACTACCCAAAGATACATGAAACTGGGGTACATGTTGAAATTCCAAGTAAATCGAACATTCATAACTAGTGCAAGAAAAGTATATTCTAGGAGTTACCGTACTGGAAAAATCTCCTACTCTGACATAGCATTGACATCATGCACAACGAAAAAAGCATGTTTGACAACGTGTTTAATACAATTTTGAATGTGAAGGGGAAAACCAAGGACGATGCGAATTCAAGATGTGATATATTATACTTTTGTAAGCAGCCCGAACTTCAATTATACAATGGTAATAAGAAACCTAAAGCATGCTATGAGGTAGAAAATAAGCAAGTAAAACTAATTCTAAAGTGGGTGGAAGGACTTAGATGTCCTGATGGGATTTTTTCTAACCTCCGTAGATGTGTTGACTTTAAAAACAGCAAATTGAGTGGGATGAAAAGTCACGATTGCAACATTATGATGGAGTATTTTTTTCCATGATTTTCAAAGAACTACTACCTGCAAAAATATGATGTGTTATAATAGAATTAAGTATGATTATAAATAGCTTTGTTCTACGACGTTAAAGGTAGATTGTATACATAAACTTGAAGCATAAATCCCTGTACTTCTATGCAAACTGGAGAAAATATTTCCGCCTGGTTTTTTAATGTAATTGAGCATTTACCTGTTCATCTACCATCTAAAGCACTCCTTTGTGGTCCTGTGCAATATGGATAGATGTATCCATTTGAGAGGTAATTTAATTAATTTCGATTTTTGTACCACCATATAAATTTAGTTAATTTTGTTTTAGATACCTGAATCATTTGAAGAAAAAAATTAGACAAAAAGCACGAGTAGAAGGTTCGATTTGCAAATCGTACCTTGAAGAAGAAGCTTCTTTTTTTTCTCATATTACTTTAGTAACGATGTGAACTTATCGTTCGTAAGTGTTCCCTGTAATGAAGAAACTATTGAGCAGGATTCTTCTCAAACAATGTTATCTATTTTTAGACAATATGGAAGACCTACTGGAAAATGTGTGGAAATATGGTTAGATGATAGGGATTACCATGTGGCACACACATATGTTCTTTTAAATTATGCTGAAGTTGCATCATTTGTCAGGTAATTATGAATTCATATATAATTCAGTTATACATGTATATATTAATTATAAAGGAATATAATACATATTTACATCATATACGAATCACAACATCCATCTGGCAATCTCAGTAAACAATTTGCTGGATGGTTTTCAAACTACGTTCATGATACAAAAAACTGTGTTGTTGACGAAGGATTACGACATCTTGCTATCGGACAAAAAAGAAATGTCAAGACATCCAATATTCTTCGTCAGTGGATTTAAATTCAACGCCAAAAATTACGGGGCTGAAAAATTAACAAATAACAGTGGTTTATTTGTCAAAGGAAGTGATGATCCAGAGGAGCATATAAAAGATTTTTACGGCGTCTTAACACAAGTTTTAGAGTTGACATATTACAAACAGCCTACAGAGAATTTTTTTTATTCAAATGCAACTAGTTTAGCAAAGTTCCTGGCACTAGAATTAACGTGCACAAAAATTATAAGCTAATTGAAATAAGGCATACGTCGCATTACTATAAGTATGATCCTTTTGTATTAGCTAAGCAAGCTCTACAAGTTTGTTTTGCTCCATATCTTTCCTTAAAAAAAGATAAAGCTGACTGGTGGGCTGTTTTTAAAACAAAGGAAAGATATACATTTGATGGAAATAATATTCCAGATGAAGCAGCGTATCAAGCGGATCTCAAGCCAAATACTGAAATAGTGATAACCGATGACATTGATATAGGGTCGTAGACTGATGAATCGAATGTTTTAATAGATGCATTTGTAAGTACCAAAGAAAATGATATAGAGTACGAGATCGAGTCTGAATCAAAATATGACGAAGACTGATCATAGATGGCATCGCTTGTTGTATAAGTGTGAGCTATGTATTAACAATAATGACTATGTTCTGTAATATTCTGAGCTATGTAATAATAATGATGACTATATATGATCTGTATCATTCTGAGTTATGCATTATTCTTTTCATGTATGCTTTTTTCAATGATTATGTGCTGATTATGCTTATGTGATGATTATCACTTGATTAATAATTATGTGATGATTATGTAATGATTAATGATTATGTGATATTGATTGATGATTATGTGATTCTTATGTTATCAGTACTCTAGTCTAAGCAGTGTATAACATTATATATATGTATGTCAGTTATGTCTGATAGACGACGTGATCGACGAAGTACATCTCGGTCACCTTCACTTGGAGCAGAGCCGAGTACCTTTGAGCCAGATCTCCATCGAGTTGCGGAGATAGTTCTGAAAAGTGCGGGGTATGTATCGAACTTATTTGAATTATATTATATGAAATATATTGAATATATACATCAACATTTCTACAGAGGGTTCGAGGTTGAGCCATCCGATTTCATTTTACAAGTATCGAAGGAGGCATACAAGAGGGGGATGTCCGGGTGTTGGCCTTAGCGGGATAACATCCCAACACATATAAAAAAAAATGCAATATGGGCTGATCATATGGTAAACACAATTTTGTAATATATAATTATACCTTATATGAAACCAAAAACAATATGCCATCATGCCTTATGATATCAGTTTTGTTCTGCTGATTGTTTTTAGTTATACAATCTCTTTTACATAACACGTATGATAATTCAATATGCACGCGGCCGTACATGTGGATCCGCAGGGTATGGATGTTTTTATAAATCATTGGAATAAAAAGATTCGAAAAAATTACAGAGAGACACTGTCAAGGGCTAAGAGTTCAGTGAAAAAGCCAAGTTGGATGGAGGATGATATTTGGGCTGTATTCCAACAATATTCGGAATCTGAAGCATTCAAAGTAAGTTATATTGATCATTATACTTTTACGTTTGAATGTATTGAATTATTTTACTTAATAGTGTATATAAACTAACAGGAATTGTCGGCAAGAAACAAGGCTAATAGGAACAAAAATCCCGCTTTACATCGTGGTGGCTCGAAATCCTTCCAACAACATAGGAGGGAATTGGTAAATAAATTAACCGATATTTATGTTATTGATGTATATATTTGCTAGTGTCTTTTTACCATATATTCTATTCTTGTATATAATCTATTCTTGTACATACTCACGCAAATTATCAATATAATTTATTCTTGTATATATTCAGTCGGCAAAGTATGACAGGCAGCCGACAACGGTTGAGGTTTTCAGAGTCACACATGCAGTGGAGCATACAGACGAGGATGGGAATGTTTCATATGATTGGTCGGATGACAATGCTACTTCTGTAATGGTAAATATGTTTATTTCTGTAATGAAAATATTTCATATTCGTTTATTTCACAGTAAATAAGTAAATTGTATAGCAATCGTGTCAAATATCTGTTCGTAATTGTAGGAGAGATATAATGCAGAGTATGCACGAGCGATACAAGCGAGTGGACGGGAGTCGCTTACGGTTGATGAGTCTAATCGGATATGGGATTCAATCATTGAACCTGTAAGTCGAAACAGGCGTTACAGTTCGGCAATATGGTATGTACTCAATGTTTACACAGTAGAAACCTGTATGCCATGAACTTCTTATTCACTTGAGTTTATTACCAATAACTTGAGTTTTCTTATTGTTATTGTATGTCATGAACTTCTTATTCACATGAATTATTTCACAGGCTCTTAATTTCCAAAGGGCATATAGGAGATCCATAGATGAGGAAGAGATTGCTCGGATGCAAACACAATTGGATGAGCTCAATAATTGGCGGAAGAGTCAGTTGGCGACGTAGATAGATGAGCGTACTGCTGCATTCTATCAGGAGCATGGGTCAATGCTCGGGGAAGGAGGTACAGATGATGATGATGCTTAGCTGGTTTGTTTTGATGGGTACGCTTTATATATATATGTGTACATATTTTGATGGGTTTGACATTTGTTACTTTGGATGTTGTGATTGATACTTAATGTTTTGGTGGGTTTGGTATTTTGGTTGTTGTGATTGATACTTGGAAACTTGATATGTACTGCTTGTTTAATTTAGTTATTGGTGGATTTTCATATTTGGTTATGTTGATTTTCTTATATGATTTTGTAAATATATGATAGAATATGCAATATTTGTTGATTTGGTTGTGTTGATATTAATTATATGGTATGATGGAATGGTATTATATGTGTGGAATGATGGAATTATATTATTTGGATTGATTGAGAATGAGGGTTGAAGGTGCTACAAATTGGCTGAAAAAATATTCCAGGTTTGCAACGGCTAGCGACGGCCATTCGGTCAAATTAAGCGACGGCTCACGACGGCTAGCAACGGGCACTTTGCAACGATTTGCATCAACAATCCGAAAAACCAACAACCCCAATGGTTGCTTCCACGTGGACACTTAGCCGTTACAAGCCGTTGCAAAAAGAACAACGGAGCCATCGCTAAGGCCGTCGCTTTCTTTAGTTGCAACGAGGTATTTTGCAACGGATTTTAGCAACGGCTAACGACAGCCGCCAAAGGCTTTTTTGCCGTCGCTAAACAGTTCTTCTTTTGTAGTGGAAGTAAAAAGGAAACAGTTAGCAACCCTATTCCCTGCAGCAATTGCTGAACTCATTACTGTCTTCCAATGTTCAAGTAGAAGGAAAAAAGAAGAAGAAAAGCATATAGTCTAACCAGCACATACTGAACTGAAGATATAACAATCATCTTGTAGCGTCCAGTATAGGAATCAGCAAAAAATGTACCAATCAGCGGCATCAATGATAACACGTCAGGCCAAATGTTTAATGCTGCTGATGATGAAGCTATAGATTGGTTGAGGTGGCCAGTGAAGTATGTGATAATGTTTAATGAAATTTCATAGTGTGCACATCTCTCTGTAATCTCTACACCTATTAACAATTTCAACAAAGTTAATCCTGGATAACAAATAAAACAAAAAGGGTTAGGCGCATTGTACCTATGATGAAGAATGCTGCTGTCCATCCACCTTTTCTAGGGCAGGCGATAAGGAGGCGATGAGGGCCGACCTCATTACGTGTCATTGTTGTGAATTACTGAAGAAACTGATTTTTTTTCTTTCTTTTTCTTTGTTTTTTTTATTTTTTTATTTCTTAATATCCTCCTCCTATTTCTATGGCGATATATTAATTAATTGCTCACTTAAACTCACAATTGAAAGGATTGCTTTTGACTGATTCACTATTTTGTTGCATTTGGCAATTTAACCTATTATATTTATATTTATTTATTGTTCATGAACCTTTATATGTGGTTTCATATTAATTATTGGCTATGTCCAAGTTCTCTAATTAATAGACTACCAAATTGAGTGTCATTTACATTTTAGAGTGATATTAATATGGATATCTATTATATTCTTTATAAATATTTTTCTCTTTCATTTCTCCTTTTTTCTTTCATTTTCTTCTTTCTACTTCTTAATACTATCATATACTAGGCTACTTTTTTTTCTTTTATATCCAAGTGGAAATTTTGCTCCTTTTGTTGGTTGAGATTTCTTCTAGCTTTGGTTGTAGTAGTAGAATTTTCTCTTTTAATTCCATCAATTAAGGTTGGCTCCTTCAAAAAATTAATATGTAAAATAAAACATTAATACTATAGTTATCTTCATTAGTTATAGATAATCTATTACTAAATTGTTAAAGTAAAGAAATCGAAAGGGGTTTGGATTCAATATTTATGGTAATTTCAATACACATACTTTTGATTTATTTTACAATTTACTACATTTTTGTATCAAGTTTTCATCAATTCTAATCGGTTAAATTTTCGTACATGTTCAATTATGTTATTGTATCTATGTTAATATTTTTGTCTTGATTTATTTCTCTTTTTCTTTTATTTCCTCATCTTCTCTATCTAGAATAAAAAATTTAATCCTTGAATAATTTATCTTCTATCTGTTTTACCTTTAAATCCAAGTGGAAAGTTTGCTTCTTTGGTTGTTCGTGTTAAAATTCTTCTAGCTTTGGTTGTAGTAATAGAATTATCTCTTCCATTTTCCATAGCAGCCATGAATTTAGGTACGTAATATTTTTTTCTATATATTAGTTTGTCTTATAGGGATTAATTAGTTTGACCTTAAGAAAATTACCACATAAAATAAAACACCACTTGATCTCTAACAAGTGATCATTTTTATAGAATCATGACTAGAAAAATCAAGTTGAAATGTATCATTTTTTCAAAAAGTTAATGTGGTTGTTTTTCTTTTTTTACCGGTAATTTGTTCGTTAAAAAGTCAAAATACAGAAATTGGAAGAAATTTTGATTCAACTTTCATGGCAAGTCCAGTACATATGTTTTTAATTTACTTTAGAGTTTGTTACATTTTTATATCAATTCTTCACCAATTCTTATTGGTTTTAATTTTGTGCCTATTCAATTGTTTTGTAATACATACATTGTTCATATGTGTCTCAGTTGATTCCTTTTCTTCAATTATTAAGTATATATAATAGTTTTCATGTTTTAGTATAATGTAGTTTGAACTTTATATTCTTTTTTTTTTGATTATTTTTGATTTTTTTTATTGTTGACCACTATTCTATCACGTAAAAGATAATCTATGAGACAACATGCCTATTTTAAAGTGTGGTAGGTATGACTTAATTTCTATAAGAATAATAAAATATCTTCAAACTTTTTTACCTTCAAATCAGAGTGAAAAGATTGCACTTTTGGTTGTTTTATTTTCTTCTAGCTTTGGTTGTAGTCATAGACGTTAGGAAATTAAATCTACTATTTCGATGACAATTGCTATATAATGGAATTCGAATATGAATATATATTTATATTTACAGGTACTTGCTTGAATAACATCACTAGAAAGATAAGAACAAGGCTCAAAAAAATATTACAAGAGACTATAAGTCAATAGGATCGATGGAGCAACAAGACAGATGCATAAAATAAGCATGCACAGTTTTCAAACGTCTGGGTGCACTACCCAGACATCTAAAGAAATCCTCTGGAATACAAAACAGACAGGATCAGATGTTTGGTTGATGCACTCAGACGTCTGAAAGGCTACTGTATACAAAAAATATATATAGCCAGATGTCCGAAACAAATACCAGACGTTTGATGCTGAACTAGGAATTTAAAATTCAAATTACAACTGCCACATTTGCAAAGAAATCTTCAATTCTCTTCACTGCAACTCTTCATCACCATCAAAAGCAGCTACAGAGCACTTATTAATGGATGCAACTACTCAAGGAATACTATATATAACATCAAGAATCAAAGAGAAGAATCCACCTTACTTACTTGCACTCTTTACTTATATACTCTATTATATTCTTGATCTCTAGCAACCTATACTTGTATTTCACTCTTCCATATAGTCAGACCTCCTCAATCAATACTTTCTAGATATATATATTGGAAGCGTTTGTACTTAATAGTCAATATCTGTGTTATAGAACACATACTTGACAAGAACAAGCTATTGTAACCAAGCCTATTCCTTCGCACGAAGTGAAGGTGTTTGATAGTCGAATTCCGAAGGGAAGCTTTGGGACTGGACGTAGGATGGGAGGTCCGAACCAGTAGAAAATCCTAGTGTGCTTATTCTATATTTACCTAGATTAATTTTATCTTAGTTGCATCATATATTTTGTCGCATATACTTGCATATACACTACACGATCCACCTTATAGACTTGCAATTGGTATTGGAGCAAAGTTTGATCAAAGTACAGTAACACATTTTTGAATCACTCTTATATTTTTCAAGAAGGACAATCCACAGCACAACCCCCACTTTTTGATGGCTCTAACTATGCATATTGGTCAACACGTATGAGAATTTTTATGGAAGCTAATAGATTAGAAATTTGGTGAGCCACTCAAGATAAATATGAAGCATCTACTACTGCTATGAACACATGGACCGATGCACAAAAAAGACAGCTTCTAATAATGCCAAAGCACGAATGTTCTATTTTTCTCACTAGATAAAAATGAATTTTCACGTGTCATGTTATGTAGGGCTGTCAATTTCCTACACGACCTGAAACACGACCCGAAACCCGCACGGAAATTAGCAGGTTAACCCGACCCATTTAATTGGCGGGTCATTTTCGGGTCAACCCGAATTTGACCCGTTTATAAACGGGAGGGTTTCGGGTTGACCCGCCAACCCGAAACTGACCCGTTAACAACCCGTTTATACAGTATATAGGTTAATCTGACTCGTTTACGACCCGCTCCGACCCGTTTATGACCCGTTTGTACCTTATACGGGTTATACGGGTTGACCCGACCCGTTTACGACCCGTTCCGACCCATTTACGACCCAATTATACCTTATACGGGTTGACCCGACTCGTTTACACCTTATACGGGTTGACCTGACCCATTTACGACCCGACCCGACCCATTTATAATCGGGTTACACGGGTTGGGTCGGGTCAACCCGTTTATAAACAGGTCGGGTTCGGGTTGAGCGTTTTCGGCCCGTTTAATAAACGGGTTGACCCGACCCATTTAAAATCAACCCGAACCCGACTTGACCCGACCCAAACCCGACCCGACCCGACCCGACCCGACCCGACCCGACCCATTGACAGCCCTAATGTTATGTAATACTGCATTTGATATTTGGCATACCTTATAAGTTACACACAAAGGCACAAACAAAGTTAAACAAACTAAAATTTCAATTTTACAAAATCAATTCTCATCATTTAAAATGAAACAAAATGAATGCATAGTAGATATGTACTCTAGATTCCAAACCATTCAACACGATTCAATTGCACTTGGAGTCATATTCATAAATTTTGATTTAGTATCTAGAATACTCAATTCTTTAACTATGGAGTGGGAATGAAAAGTATTAGCTATTGAAGAAGCTAATGATCTCTCAGCACTCTTAGTTGAAGAGTTAATAGGAAATTTAATGTCCTATGAAGCTAATTTGTAGGCACGAAAAGAACTAATTTCGAAAAAGAAGAACATAGCATTCCCGGCAACAAATGAGGACTCCGACTTAGATGAAGAAGAAATTGTATTTATTGCCAAAAACTACAACAAATTCAAGACGTGTAGGAAAATGACTAAATTTTAGAAAGGAGGAAATTCAAGCTCAACAAATCAAACAGCAATCAAATGCTATGAATGTGATCAATTTGGACATACGAAGAAAGACTGTCCCAAGCTAAATAATGATAGAAAGAAGAAAAAATTTGAAAAGTTAAAAAACAAGAAGGCTTTTGAAGTAACATAGGATGAATTAGATTCTTCATCATAATCAAATAGTGATAGCGATGGTGACAGAGAACAAGCTAATGTGTGCTTTATGGCACAAACCGATGAGATATGTCATGAACTTAGCTATGAGGAATTATTAGAACTTAGCATGGAATTAGATGATAAATTTAGACAAATTAAAAAATTGAACAAAGAACATATAGTAAAAATAAATACATTAGAACTTGAAGTAGGAATGTTAAAAGAGGATAAACTTATTTTAGAAGAGGAGCTAGAATTGTCTCAAGAAAAATTAAAAATAATTCAGTTGAAAATGAGGCTATTGCTATTGATTTTGATAAAACTAAAATAGTAAAGGATAAGTTGTTAAAAGAAAATGTCGACTTGAAGAGTAATATTGAAATATTGAAAATTGAAAATTAAAAGAAAAATTAGATAAAATTACAAATAATGTTTCAAAATTTAATTAAGGAATACAGGATTTGGAAAATCTTATCAAAACTTCAAAACCATCAGGTAATAGAAATGGAATAGGATTTAAAAATACTCCTAAATAAAGAGGAAATAAAGTTAAGAAATATAGTTGTAAAAAGACTAAATGTTCACCTAAGTCTAATATGAATACCAAAAATATAAAAGTTTGGATTCCTAAGACAAATAATAATTTTATTAGACAAAAACATATTAATAATTTCTTAGAGAAAGTAGTCCATAATAAGAATTATATTCATAAAGGTGCCAAACCTTCTTGGGTATGGCTACCTACTTCTCTTAACATCTAGGGCCCTAATAAAGTATATGGGTACCAATTAAAACATATTTTATTTTGCAGGTACCCAAAATAAAAAATAAAGAGAAATGGATACTAGATAGCGGATGCTCCAAGCATATGACCAGAAATTCAAAAATGTTATCAAATATAACATACATCGATGGAGGAACGGTAACTTTTGGAGATAACTCAAAAGGATACGTCATGGGGATCGGAGAAGTCATCAACTCTGGTATTTCTAACACTCCTATTATTACAAATGTTTTATTAGTAAAAAACTTAAAACACAACCTACTAAGTATTAGTCAATTATGCGATAAAGGTTTTTAAATCAATTTTGAAAAAGGTAGATGTAATATTTTCGATAATAACAAACAACTTATATTTGAGGGTTTTAGAAGCAAAAATATTTATGTCTTAGACATGAATATAAATAAAAATTCATATTTGTGTTTAACCACCAAACATGATGATCCATGGTTGTGGCATAAACGATTTTGTCATATTAACTTTAAATATATTAATAAATTAGCAAAATATGAGCTAGTTAGAGGTTTACCTAAAATAAATTACAAAGTAGGAAATTTATGTGATGATTGTCAAATTGGAAAACTAAAGAAAAGTTCTTTTAAATCTAAAGATAATATTTCTACAAAACAACCATTAGAATTATTACATTTAGATTTATTTGGTCTAATGCAAGTATGATCTATAAATCACAACAAATATGTTTTCCCTATAGTTGATGATTTTTCAAGATATACATGGAATTTATTGTAACATCCCGCTTTTTTAAAAATTTTAAATCAACGATAAACCACACACGTCAGACTCAAACCACACAAATGGGCGAATTATTATTGGGGTGAATAAGAAAAGATGAAAGAAATAAAACAAAACAGAATCTCACAGCGGAATGACAAGATATAATAATCAAATAACAGTTCATGAAGCTGTTTTACAAAACATTTGATTTTACTTATACAACACAGAATCAGAGTTACACATACCAAAGAACAATAAATATAATGCGTCGGAACAATGGAGTAAATACTAGTAATAAAATCTTCGTCTTCGTCCTCCAAAAGTAAGGCCTTCAAACTATGAAATGCTCAGGCTGACCCGAGCGAATTGAAAAGACAAAACACTCGAGTCAGAACTAAAAGATCTTATGTAAGTTAAATCAATGGTAAGTCATATGAGTGGAACGGCGTTAGAGATGTTTACGGGATTTGACATCTCCTATCCAGTGTCAAACGTATGTGCAGCAACTTAAGAGATGCTCAGGATTCACATCTCTTAAGGATCCGTTAAACTATCTACTATGTAGTAATATACGCTATTATAATAATGTCTAAAAGTAAAACAAACTTACTTTAAAATAGCGTTAAGGGGTTACCCATATGGCCCTTAACACGTAATAGTGCCAATAGTCTATACAGTACCGTAATACCTCCTAATTGGGAGGCTAGCAGAGGATACTCTATAGATACGACACAAATCAAACTCGTACATGGCGCACTAGGGTAGGTGACTCGGCATACAAGGCAATGCCAGGCATATATACCAATTACGCACATGGGCGGGTGGTAACGCTAGCAACTACTAACGCCCACCTCGAGCCACACCACCAAATCAAAAAATCAAAAGTGGCCACCAAATAATCCTCAAAGTCAGGATATAATATGGAAGGAGTGTGTCCGATAAGAGGGGCTACCTCCTTGGCCCGAGAATGCTCCTGTTTTAGCCACCTTATGCCAACTCACGGGAGTCGGATCCACTTATATACCATAATAGAACGTCACTACCATCCTACCTGTTAGGTCGCTTGTTTATGTTATGTCGCTCCGAAGTTAAGTCGCTCAATCCATAAGTCACAACCTGAAGCAGATTGTTCTTAGGTCGCTCGTTCTTCTTAAGTCGCTCCATGGTTAGGTCGCTGAGAAATTCCTTATGTCACTGCCGTTAAGTCGCAAATGGTGTTGAGTCAAATATGTTGCAATCCTCTTAGGTCGTTTGTTGTTATGTCGCATATATGTTGTAACGTGTTATGTCGCATACGTTAAGTCTTAGGTCGTGTGTGTTTGTTAGGTCGTGAATTTTTGTAACCTGTACTGTTGATAGGTCGTGAGTCGTGTAATGGTTGAGTCGCATATGTGCGTTGTTGTAATCTTCTATAAGTACGAGTGTGTTGTCATTGTAAAAGTGGTTGGTTTTGAATAAACTTTTGAGTGCTTTGCGCCTCTTTAAAAATTGGAAGTTGAGTGTGAGATCCTTTCTCCATCTTCGGTTATTCGAGTGCGCTCGAATCAACGAACTTGAAGCCGATTCATGGAATCTCGTGTGCGAGATAAACGTCGAAGAATCGTAGATCTTCTAACGCGGCATCGTGCACAATCAACATGTTGAAGATAGCTAGATTCCGGTATCTTGAGAGATCAACAGATTTGGGCATTTATCTTTGTTTACTTGACATGAATCATTTCGGGAGGAAGAAATTTGCATCAATTTGTATCAAACATTAATAGCACGTCAAGTTTGTTAATCCGCTGCGTCAATTTGATATCGGAGCTTGAAGAGCTTGCAGAGCTAAGTCGAAGCTAAGTTAGATCCAAGGTCGAATTAAAGCCGAGAGCTAAGTTCAAAGCCGCGTTGAGACGACCCGACTTTTTCTCCACAAAAAGTCGCATCATCCTTAAAAAAGAAACGGATAGAAAAGAGAAAAGAAAGAAGAGAAAGAAGAAACAACACAAGAATCTCAACAGCGGAACGAATAAATTATATTAATAACATAAGTATTACATAGTATACATCAAATATCAGAGTTACACAGACAATACAACACATACTAGACAGTTATAAACACCTGTCTAGTTATTACAACTCAATACATAATGCAGAAACACTCAGAGATACCAACACAGCGGAAAACTATATAACTATACGCAGAAGCCTCCTACTCCATTTGCTCCTCCACAATACGTCAAGCTAATCCTGAATCCTAACCTGAATTCCCTTGGCTACTCGTAAAATTTTGAGTACCAAAGAGTTAAAGAAAAACAGAAATAACTCCAGGTCAGACATGGGTCTGGTGTGAGTAACAGGTTAAAGTTGCTTAACTTTGAAAAACCTTTGAAAAGAAAAGGTACCACGTAAGACTTCCCACATGTAAACATGGAAAAGTTTTTACCTTACGCTAATCAAAACATTTGATAGGAAATCCGATGATATTATAATTGTGTCTAGGGTTTTCAAGTAAATAAGAAATAGCCGAAATTGTTACATGATTAAATTCCAGCTACTAGCCATAAAAGTGGGTAATACAATCAAAACCGTTGGCACTTATTGGATTTTGGATTCCATCAATGGCTGGGCTACTGGGGTACCGCCCGTCACAGTACGTGGCCTAGATCACCGTACCGAGGATTACTCCCAATCCCTTGTAACACAAAACCGGACCCGTTCCTTACTGAACAGTTCCAAACAAGACAACCCCGCAGTTGTGATCAGCAAGCGCACCACTAAGCCGAAAATAAAGGGACCTCTAGACAGGGATAAATCTTGCTCTCAAGTGGGGGCTACCCACGCAGCTTTGCTGCACCTCCCCTATTTTAGCCATTCCCGGTTGATGAGGCTTGAGGCTACGATTACCTTTATAGGACATATCACTTAGAATGCTCATCGTCCACCTGACGATGTTCTGAAGCATTCAATCCATACAAGTTCGTTTCGGGTTCGAACGAAACCGAAGGCATTATCTCGTTACACTCGTTTTGGAATTACCCTTAGAGTTAACGACAATAACCCTTGCACTCTGAATCACCATCTCGAATCTATAAGTACTATTCCGTCAACTCATTACGAAATCACGCACAGAGTTATATTGACGTATAGCCCTTACACATCGAGTCTTCACTCGCTCCACTTGGATTAACGACCTAACGTTTAATTGGAATCGATGTGGTTTTCGGATCCCAAATATGGAAACCCGATCCCGATCTCATCGAAATCCAAAGCGTGTCTTTTAAGGCCAAGTTGTTTTAAGTTTAAAACAATTCAATTCTTTATCTATATACATAGATTGATAATTCATAACACAATAGATAATCAACATTATCATTATCAGCAGATAATTCATATCATAATCAGATAATTCATACTATCATCAAAAAACAACCAATGCATCCATATCAATACACTACTCATCTCATAACTGAGATTACAACCCATACATGGCAATTAATACCAATCATCAAACATAAGCAATGATCTAATGATCACACCATTTATAATTAATTTAAAATGAATTAAATTAATTACCTAAACTCTAATTAATTTAAAATAAATTAAATTAATTACTTCGTCATTAATATTCTGCTTAACTTAACCATTAATTGATTACAAATCAATTTAAATAATCACCATCTCAATATTCATTTCAATTAATCATTTCAGATTAACAATTCACTAATTACAATAAGTAATTAGCTTATAAATTAATTACATAAGTAATTAATCTTTAATTTAAACAACATATATATTAATCACCTATGATTAACAACCATCCAGTAATTAACTATTTTAATTACTCATCCCATAAATTTATTACTCTTAATTAATTATCTTCATTAATCACTTGATTAATTTTCAAAGTAATTTAAATCCAAATTACTTCTATAATAAATATCTTTAATTACATTTAGTAATTATTAATTAATTACTTCCTTAAGTAATTACAAACCCATAAGTAATTATCAACAATCCACAAATGTTTAAATTAATTTAACTTAATTAATCTAAACTAATCACATTAATCAAATTAATTACACCAAGTAATTAATACATTAATTACTTTCATTAAGTAATTAAACTTAAACAATTGATTATTATTAATTAATTAATTTAATTAATTATCAAAAATTAATCTCATTGATTAATTGTTAAATAATCTTAAGTTACTGACCTGCATTAACATTTCTTAATTACTTAATTAAGATTAACTTATAATTAATCATTATTAATTATCAATTAATCAATATTTAATTACAATTTAATTAATCTCTAATTATTAATTAATTAAGTGTTAATTAAAATCTTAATTAATCATTAATCACTTGATTAATAAATCTTAATCATAAATAAAATTTTTATTAAACATTCTTAATTATATATTAATTAACCTTAATTAATTAATCTCAAATCTAATTAATTAACTTAAAAATTATCAATTACCTAATTAATCATCCACATTATTAATTAATTAAATAATTAATATTCCATTTAAATTAATTTAATAATTTAAATGAAACTAATTTAAGTTCTAAATTAAGATACATTCTTCTTTATACAAAGTATTTTAAACAAATTCAATTTGAAAATTTCTTTTTAAATTCAAACCGAAACACAATTTTAAATCTTTATTTCATAATTTAAAACTTATAGTTTTAAATACAAAACCAATGTTTCTTTATACTTTAGAAAGTTCAAATCTAAATTTAAATTCCAGATTTAAATTCAAACTCAGGTTCCATATTTCTGTTTTCCAGATTTAAACTTGTTTTAAATTTTCAGTTGCATTTTTAAAAATTTGCTTTTAAATTCAAAACAGAAAAACAGAAAAAAACAGTTTCCTGTTTTAGTTTGTTACAATCTTAAATTTTTGATTTCAAATTGTTTCAAATTGATTACATATTTAGATTTGAGGTTTAAACATTACAGTTTGAATTTCAACTTTAAATTTGAAACTGTACTTTTAAAATTTTAAAACGGAAAGACAATTTCTGTTTTTAGTTTAAAACCAAACTGGGATTTAAGAGCATTTTAAATTTAATTCAAAGATCTAAAATTTATAACTTATTGAATTTAAATTAAATTCCAGATTCAAACTTATTTCTAGATTTTGATTGCATTTTCTTTTTACATCAATTTGTAAAACCTGGGAAACAGTTTCCTGATCAAACTCTAAAACTAATTAAAAATTTCAAATTTCAAATTATTTCAAAAACCCAAAATTTAGTTAATTTAATTTATATTTAAATTCAGATTCAACTTAGTTTTCAGATTTTTGTTTGAAATTTACCTTCACTTTGAAAATTTAGAAACCTAGAAAACAGGTTTCTTTAAAACCTGAAACACTACACCGAGCCTACCTAGTTTACTTCGAGTCAATAACCTCCTTGCTTCAAGTTTCTTCCCAAATTTCCCAAGAAAATCACGAGCTTCAAAACCCTACAACCACTTCATCACAACCATGCACAACACCTCATTGTGCACCCACTCCCCATCTCTGGCCATTATCAACGACCATTCCCCATCGACCAGTGACCCCTCATCACACTTCCACCCTCAAATACCCATAATTCAACTTGAACTTAAATTCAAGTTGAAAACAAAAAAAACTGGAACAACACTTCCTTTTCCAAGCTCGACCTGTCAACGGCGAGATCACCCAACTCCGGCCACTACCACCCTTGAAACTCCGGCGATAACATCATCAAACCACCACCTATCACCACACGAATCGTGGTTGAACTCGATCAACCCAAGAGTCCATATTCAAACAAAATCAAAGACCCAAATAAACTAGGGTTCATAAATAAAAATCCCAAATTCAACATCAATATGTAATTGTAATCCAATTTAGTATTTTTCCTATAATATTTGATAGCTACTCTATCTCCAGAAGCCAATTCAATCAAATCAAATGCAAGAATCAAATGTACTTATCCAAATTGTAAGATACAGTAAATTCATTACTACACTTGTTTCACAACACTATAAATTATAATGTTTGATTTAAAATTCATGAATTCACTTGTTGTTTCAATTAATAAACCTAAAACAATAAATCATAAAGTTTGAATTTTCATTCTATACTAATTGTTGCTCTGTATAACTTGATTCCCAGGTTACAGACAATTTTGTTTAATTTATATAAAATTTTAAACATACTTAATTGTGACGCCCCACCTCTATACCCACGCTAGCCAAGAACAATACGGAGTAATGCTGTCAACTAGCACGGAGAATAAGGCTGTTGAGGAGCGACCATCTGTGTAATTGCTTTGCGCGAGCACCGATATGTCAGATAGTATAACATGCATTTTATTTCAAGAGGAAATCTGACATACCGACACAAACTCAAAGCCACTACACAGTGGCTATAATGTCTTCGGAAACAAATATTGAAATAAACATAACACAAATCAGTCACAGATAATTCGTATCACAAAGGCGGAAATAGATATGAATATATATAACACATAAAAGTGTTCATCAGAGTAGTGGTCAAGCAAGACCCACACTATCACAAGAGAATAGTTACAAGAACTACACAAAAGAATAAGTATACATCATGGAGTCTATATCTCAAATGTATACACCAAAATAAACTACTAATCTAAGTAGTAAGCCAAAAGTCAGAGAAATCAATCCCAAGAGAGAAGTCAAGCGGAAGCACCTGTAACATCTCGGTCTGACCCGAGTATTATTTAATAAGAAAATAATAAACGGATCAGTCTAACTATAAATATCAGATGAAACGATATAGAATAAGAGATATGACTAATCACATAATAATCATAATGCCAAGCTGTGATATATATAATTAGTTGAAAATCATCAAGAGATTAATCAATGTCACCAAATCTACACAAGAATCAAAAAAACATCATACTCCTTATTTCGTTCACCAAACCATAAATATTGACGATAATATCAATGTCAATCACAAAAGTCAATGACACACAAATTCCAGAATTCAATACACGAAATCCAGAAATCACAAAAGTCAATGACACACAAATTCACCAATGCACAAATATCGATAAGGCTTATCAATAGAAATCACGAAAATTGTTGAAGCACAAATTCTAGAAATCATCTCAAGGAATCCAGAAATCACAAAGGGGGGGAGGCCTATCACAAACGGGAGCATAAAGCACACCAACACGTGTATCACAAACGGAATGCTAATTCCATGGTTGCTAACCATCATAAATTGAGCCGAAGCTCCACAAACGGCCCGAAGACCATGGGTTGCTACCCCACCAATTTGAGTCGAAACTCCACAAAACGGGGTTTAGTCTCCCTCGCAGACAAAGAGACATCGCACATTGCTAGTCTAAATCACAAAGATGATCGTCATGATCAACGAGAAGTGTCAATTACACTAAGCTAGTAAATATATGAGTTTAGCTTCATGTCCCATAACCACTTGCTTAACTTAAATATTTACGAACAAACTATATATTCCCACTAGAAAATTGTCACAAGAGATTCAATCGAACAAGTCCAAGAATTAACCGACGAAGTAAACATAAGCGTTTCATACCACTCATTTTACTAAGCCGTTTAATTAGATTTCTCGTACGAGTGAGGTAAAGGTTTGTATATACTAATAGATTAGAAATCGGTTTAAAAAGACGAGCTTTGTAATAAAATAGTGTTGAAATCATTTGAAGAAAGAGTTTTGATATTTACTGTTAGTATAGAAAACCTTTATATTTTTAAAGTGACAAATCACAAAGAAGATTGTAGGCACAATCATTCACTAAAATTCACAAACGAAGATGTGAATAAAATCCAAAGAAACCGATAAAGAATCCATCGAAATGGATATTCAAAAATCCCTAAAAGGAGTCATCAAAGGCATAATAAATGATAACAACAAATAGGATCATCACGAATCGATTTAAATTGGAATTCTCAAGCGAATAGGCAAATAGGCAAAACATTGCAGTTTCAGACATCTGAAACAAGTGGTTCAGACGTCTGAATCTGGAAATATAAAGATTTCCAGAACACAATTCAGACGTCTGAATCAAGTGTTTCAGACGTCTGAAATAGGCACTTTTTAGCCTATTTCCTTTCTGGTTCCAAATGAACCAATTCAGACGTCTGAAACCATATATTTAGACGTCTGAATCTGGGAATAGAAATCTTCCCAGAACAATATTCAGACGTATGAATATTACGTTTCAGACGTCTGAATGAATGGTTCAGGGCATTCCCTGAACCTAGGCCAAAAATGGCCAAACGAATATCGAAAACGATCGAACGAGCAAATGACGATGACTAAGGAATTACGTCAAACGACAACCCAGCCTAAACGGCTCTTCGATACGCCTCAAATATCAATGTCCAAATATCCATAAAAGGATTTTCATAAATTAGACCAAAACACCAAAAATTGGAATATACACCAAATCAATCCAAACCAAAATCAATTGCACAAGAATAAGTGTTAGGAATTCATACCTAACAATCGAAGATAATTATAGACTAAGATGTGAGATAAAAATCTCACCTTTTTACAAAATCAAACAAGAAGAAGCTTGAAAGCAAATGGAGAATCAACCTCTCTTCAACACAACCCAAATGAGCTTGAATCTATGCTCAAAACAAGAACATTCCCAAAATTAGGTTTAGGAATTTCTGAAATTGGTAAGAGAATAAGTTGGAGAAGAAGAAGAGAATGCTTACCAATGGGTTCTCTTGAATTTGGAGCTAGGAATTTGAGGTTGCAAGAGGAACTAGGGTTTTGGAGTTTTAATTTCCAATCTCTCCCACCATTATTGCCTTAGAACTGAAAAGAGGAAGAGGTGAGGGTGAATGGGGAAGAGTGGTTCAGTTTTGGGTATAAGTTAGCCAGTGGGCTGAACCCAAACTCAAACCCAAAGTGAAAAAGGCCAAATTTTTGACTAACTCCAAATATATCAAAGTTTATACTCAAAAAGGTCGCAAACGGCATTTTGAACTCAATGGAGGTGGTCTCGAGTCCTAATTCAGCTATTTGCAAAAAGTAGCTTTTCGGACTAAAATCCGACTAACGATAAAATATTTAAATAAAATATTTAAATATAAAATCGATAAATATGCGGGTTGTTACAAACTCCCCTCCTTAAAGAAATTGCGTCCTCGCAATATTTAAGAAGAAGATATGTAGTAACAACCATAAAAGCATATTCAATACAAAAGAAATTTGAAATAAGAAGTTCACCTCAAAGAGCACGAGAAAGTAAGTCCGGATGTGTTCGCTCGATGTACTCTCTAGATTCCCAAGAACAATCCTTAGGATTTGAAGACCATTGAACTTTAACAAGCGGAACATCTTTATTTCGAAGTCGTTTGACCTCCGAAGCAATGATACGAATAGGATGTTGCCCACAAGTTAAATTAGGCGAAACTTCAATCTCTTCCACAACACCGGGCTCAAGAATAGAATCGGAATCTCGAAGACATTTCCAAAGTTGAGAAACGTGAAACACGTCATGGATAGCAGAAAATTGAGCCGGTAATAAAAGGCGATAAGCCATGGAACCAATACGTTCAGTGATAGGAAATGGCCCAATATATCGAGGCGCCAATTTTCCCGATCGACTGAAATGTACAACACCTTTCATCGGCGAAACACGAATAAAAATAGAGTCTCCAACAGAAAATTCTAATTTCCTTCTCCGGTTATCGGCATAGGATCTTTGTCTACCCTGGGCTTCTTTCATCCTATGACGAATAAGATCAATCTTTTCTGTGGAATCACGAATAAAATCGGGACCTAAAACCAGCTTCTCACCGGTCTCAAGCCAACAAGAAGGAGATCGGCATGGCCTTCCGTAGAGTGCCTCAAAAGGTGCCATACCATTACTAGTTTGAAAGCTATTATTATAGGGGAATTCAACAAGGGAAATATGGTCTTCCCAACTTCCCCTAAAATCAAGCACACAAGCACGAAGAAGATCTTCATGTGTTTGATTCACACGCTCGGCTTGTCCATCGGATTGAGGATGATAAGCGGTGCTAAAATTGAGCTTCGTTCCCAAAGCTTTTTGAAGACTCTTCCAAAACCCACTAGTAAACAATGGATCACGATCACTAACAATAGAAGTGGGAACTCCATGCAATTTAACAATCTCTTTAACAAAGAGTTTGACCAAAAGTGGAACGGTTCGGTTAGACCGAACGGGAATAAAATGGGCAGATTTAGTAAGTCTATCAACAATCACCCATAAGCTATCATGACCCGATCGAGAACGGGGAAGGCCATCTATAAAATCCATGGAAATCTGGTCCCACTTCCAAATTGGAATTTCTAAAGGTTGCAATAAACCACTAGGCCTTTGATGTTCGGCCTTAACGAGTTGGCAAGTCATGCAACGCTTAACGAAGTTAGCGATGTCAAGTTTCATTCCCTCCCAATAATATAGTCGTTTCATATCTGCGTACATTTTACTACTTCTGGGATGAATGGTAAATTTAGAACGATGAGAATCTTCTAAAACATCTTTACGAAGATCACTGATATTTGGCACGATAAGTCTACCAAATCTCCGAATGCCGCCACGAGAATCGATATCAAAGTCTTTCAAACCTTCAATATCAATTTTATCTTTAATATTTTGGCCAAGAAGAGCCAATTCAGGATCCAACCCTTGAGCTTCAAGAATGCGGTCTAAAAGAGAAGGATGAGCCTCAAGGCTACATAAAACAAGAGATGAACATAAATCGGTAACACGATCTCGAATTTCACAAGTGGATAAAAGCTCGAGATCGTTCCATTCGGATATCATCATAGAAACAATCGCTTGTTGCTTTTGACTAAGTGCATCAGCAACGCGATTTCCCTTTCCGGGAGTATAAAGGATATCAAGATCATATGGTGCAAGAAATTCGAGCCAACGCTGTTGACGCAAATTAAGTTCCTTTTGGGAGAATAAATACTTCAAGGACTTATGATCGGTATAAAGAACAAATTTCTCTCCTAAAAGATAATGACGCCAAATACGAAGGGCGAAAACAATAGCCGCGAGCTCTAAATCATGAGTGGCATATCTAGTCTCAGCAGGCTTCAATTGCCTAGAAGCATAAGCAATAACACGTTCTCTTTGCATAAGAACGACACCCAAACCAACGCGACTAGCATCGGTATAAACAACGAAATCTTGATTCCCCTTGGGAATAACGAGAATAGGAGCATTAGAAAGAAGTTCTTTTAATTTCTGAAAAGAAACTTCACATTTGTCCGACCAAATGTATTTAACACCTTTCTTCGTCAAGCTAGTGAGAGGCACGGCAATCTTAGAAAAGTCTTTGATAAAACGACGGTAATAGCCCGCCAATCCAAGAAAACTACGAATCTCTGTCACACTCTCCGGTCTCTTCCAATCTTGAATCGCTTCAATCTTTGAAGGATCCACGGAAATTCCGGATTCGGAAATAATATGACCGAGAAACTTCACACGAGATTGCCAAAAGTGGCATTTAGAAAATTTTGCCTTTAATTGATTATCCTAAGAGTTTCCAACACAATCCGAAGATGTTTTTCATGCTCCTCCTCGGTTTTAGAATACACAAGAATATCATCGATAAAGATGAGAACAAATCGGTCGAGAAAATCTTTGAAAACCCGATTCATAAGGTCAACGAAATACGCTGGAGCATTCATCAAACCAAATGGCATGACAAGCCATTCATAAGATCCATAACGAGTACGGAACGAGGTCAATGGAATGCTATCTTCTGCGATACGAAGCTGATGAAAACCGGTAGCCAAGTCCAATTGTGAAAAGACTCTAGCACCACTAAGCTGATCGAATAGATCATCAATCCGAGGTAGAGGATATTTATTTTTAATAGTAAGATCGTTAAGCTTGCGATAGTCAACGCAAAGCCTAAGCGTACCGTCGGGTTTCTTCACGAAAATAGCCGAAGCTCCCCAAGGCGAGGAACTAGAGCGAATAAATTGCTTCATCTCCAACTCGGATAGTTGTTTGCGCATCTCCTCGTTCTCCTTATTGGACATGTGATAAGGAGGACGAGTAATAGGTTGAGCTCCAGGAATAAGATTAATTCTGAACTCAATTGCTCGCTTAGGTGGTAATCCTAAAACGGGCTCGAATATGTCGGAAAATTCACAAACGACATGAATAAGAGAAATAATATCACCCTCATCATCTTCATCGTCATCACGAGGATTTAAAGAATATAAAGATGCAACCAAGCTGGAATCTGAATCCTTAAGATTAATAGAAATCTGCTTAACAGATTGAGGATGTCGAAAATGAATAGTCCGCTCAGGACATAGGATATAAGCTTCATAACGGTTAAGCCAATCCATTCCCAAAATCATTCCAAAGCCTAAATAACGCATGACATGCAAATCGGCTCGGAAAGAAAAATCACACAGAATAATCTCGACATCTTTACACAATAAACTGATTATCGCGGATCCACCAACCGGATTCGCAATTCTCAAAGAAGTCATTAAACACAAAACATCCAAAGAAAAAGTATCAACAAGTTCTTTTGATATAAAAGAATGGGACGCACCCGTATCAAAAAGAACTCGAATAGGATGATCACGAAATAAAATAATTCCATCCAGAATAGAATGAGAAATACCTTGGCCACGAGATGTGTTGCCAGGGGCTTGAGCAACATGAAGCTTTCCCTCTTTCCTGCCCTGAAGCTTGGGGCATGAGGATATAACATGACCGGGAACTTTGCAGTAGCGACAAGAGAGAGACTCTGGACACTTGTTCGCGTAATGGTCCTTCGAACCACAATTATAGCATTCCCCACGACCAAAGGAAGAAGTCTTTTCCACGGAGGTTGCTTGCTTCCCTTTCTTATTAGGATAGGGGCCTTTGAATTTGTTTGGCCTCTTCTTGTTGTTGTTGAAGCTTGGTTTGGAACCCACCACTTCAACATCATTCTCCCTATCCGCCTCTTCAAGATGAAGAGCGATAACAACGAGTTGGTCGAAAGAAACTTCTAATTTTAGAAGTAATGGCTTCTTGAGATTTTTGTTTAAGCCATAGACGAACCTCTGGTTCTTCTTTAAAGGGGTGTTGATGTATTCAACCCCATATTTGGAAAGCGACTCGAAGGAGGCGACGTAATCATTCACGGAGGACTCACCTTGAACAAGGTCTATAAATCGTCGAGCCAATGTCACTTTCTCTGCTTCTGGTACAAATTTCAACTCAAAGCGTTCTCGAAATTGCCCCCAGGTGAGATCCGCTTCATTAATCTCAGAAATAAGAAGCTCGTACCAGTCCAATGCTCTTTCTCGGAGCATACTAGAGGCCACCTGAACTCGGTGAAGGTCAATAAGATTCATGCGAGAAAAGATTCGATCGCATGACCTTAGCCAAGCCTGTACTTCAATAACAGTTTTGGAACCTTTGAATGGCTCCCCACCCAAATTAGTGTAATCGCTGCACAAGCGTGCAAATCCCGACTTTGGGTGAGTAGGTTCCGGGTTAGCTCCAGCTGCTTGAGCATTCGTCACTAAATCAAGAAGCTGTTGAGCAGTCATAAAAACTCCATCCTGGGGTAGGGTACTAGATGGTACGACTCTGGGGCGGTCTGGTCTAGACATTTCTCTTCCTTTGAAAGAAAGAAGAAGAAGAAAAAGGTTATTCACCAAATTCAATATCAAGAAATTCTTGATAGATAAAACAAGGAATCATAAAAGAAAATAGGATAGGACGGTACGTAGACCCGAATAAAATCCTAAAGCACGACTCCTAAGGTAGACTTAGGACGATGATCCTTGTTATATTATTCCATATTGTTCCGAAGTTTGGCTTTGATACCAAGCTGTGACGCCCCACCTCTATACCCACGCTAGCCAAGAACACCATGAAGTAATGTTGTCAACTAGCACGGAGAATAAGGCTGTTGAGGAGCGACCATCTGTGTAATTGCTTTGCGCGAGCACCGATATGTCAGATAGTATAACATGCATTTTATTTCAAGAGGAAATCCGACATACCAACACAAACTCAAAGCTACTACACAGTGGCTATAATGTCTTCGAAAATAAATATTGAAATAAACATAACACAAATCAGTCACAGATAATTCATATCACAAAGGCGGAAACAGATATGAATATATATAACACATAAAAGTGTTCATCAGAGTAGTGGTCAAGCAAGACCCACACTATCACAAGAGAATAGTTACAAGAACTACACAAAAGAATAAGTATACATCATGGAGTCTATATCTCAAATGTATACACCAAGATAAACTACTAATCTAAGTAGTAAGCCAAAAGTCAAAGAAATCAATCCCAAGAGAGAAGTCAAGCAGAAGCACCTGTAACATCTCGGTCTGACCCGAGTATTATTTAATAAGAAAATAATAAACGGATCAGTCTAACTATAAATATCAGATGAAATGATATCGAATAAGAGATATGACTAATCACATAATAATCACAATGCCAAGCTGTGATATATATAATTAGTTGAAAATCATCAAGAGATTAATCAATGTCACCAAATCTACACAAGAATCAAAGAAACGTCATACTCCTTATTTCATTCACCAAACCATAAATATTGACGATAATATCAATGTCAATCACAAAAGTCAATGACACACAAATTCCAGAATTCAATACACGAAATCCAGAAATCACAAAAGTCAATGACGCACAAATTCACCAATGCACAAATATCGATAAGGCTTATCAATAGAAATCACTAAAATTGGTGAAGCACAAATTCTAGAAATCATCTCAAGAAATCCAGAAATCACAAAGGGGGGAGGCCTATCACAAACGGGAGCATAAAGCTCACCAACACGTGTATCACAAATGGAATGCTAATTCCATGGTTGCTAACCATCACAAATTGAGCCGAAGCTCCACAAACGGCCCGAAGACCATGGGTTGCTACCCCACCAATTTGAGTCGAAACTCCACAAAACGGGGTTTAGTCTCCCTCGCAGACAAAGAGACATCGCACATTGCTAGTCTAAATCACAAAGTTGATCATCATGATCAACGAGAAGTGTCAATTACACTAAGCTAGTAAATATATGAGTTTAGCTTCATGTCCCATAACCACTTGCTTAAATTAAATATTTACGAACAAACTATAGATTCCCACTAGAAAATTGTCACAAGAGATTCAATCGAACAAGTCCAAGAATTAACCGACGAAGTAAACTTAAGCGTTTCATACCACTCATTTTACTAAGCCGTTTAATTAGATTTCTCGTACGAGTGAGGTAAAGGTTTGTATATACTAATAGATTAGAAATCGGTTTAAAAAGACGAGCTTTGTAATAAAATAGTGTTGAAATCATTTGAAGAAAGAGTTTTGATATTTACTACTAGTATAGAAAACCTTTATATTTTTAAAGTGACAAATCACAAAGAAGATTGTAGGAACAATCATTCACTAAAATTCACACACGAAGATGTGAATAAAATCCAAAGAAACCGATAAAGAATCCATCGAAATGGATATTCAAGAATCCCTAAAAGGAGTCATCAAAGGCATAATAAATGATAACAACAAATAGGATCATCGCGAATCGATTTAAATTGGAATTCTCAAGCGAATAGGCAAATAGGCAAAACACTGCAGTTTCAGACGTCTGAAACAAGTGGTTCAGACGTCTGAATCTGGAAATATAAAGATTTCCGGAACACAATTCAGACGTCTGAATCAAGTGTTTCAGACGTCTGAAATAGGCACTTTTTAGCCTATTTCCTTTCTGGTTCCAAATGAACCAATTCAGACGTCTGAAACCATATATTCAGACGTCTGAATCTGGGAATAGAAATCTTCCCAGAACAATATTCAGACGTTTGAATATTACGTTTCAGACGTCTGAATGAATGGTTCAGGGCATTCCCTGAACCTAGGCCAAAAATGGCCAAACGAATATCGAAAACGGTCGAACGAGCAAATGACGATGACTAAGGAATTACGTCGAATGACAACCCAGCCTAAACGGCTCTTCGATACGCCTCAAATATCAATGTCCAAATATCCATAAAAGGATTTTCATAAATTAGACCAAAACACCAAAAATTGGAATATACACCAAATCAATCCAAACCAAAATCAATTGCACAAGAATAAGTGTTAGGAATTCATAACTAACAATCGAAGATAATTATAGACTAAGATGTGAGATAAAAATCTCACCTTTTTACAAAATCAAACAAGAAGAAGCTTGAAAGCAAATGGAGAATCAACCTCTCTTCAACACAACCCAAATGAGCTTGAATCTATGCTCAAAACAAGAACATTTCCAAAATTAGGTTTAGGAATTTCTGAAATTGGTAAGAGAATAAGTTGGAGAAGAAGAAGAGAATGCTTACCAATGGGTTCTCTTGAATTTGGAGCTAGGAATTTGAGGTTGCAAGAGGAACTAGGGTTTTGGAGTTTTAATTTCCAATCTCTCCCACCATTATTTCCTTAGAACTGAAAAGAGGAAGAAGTGAGGGTGAATGGGGAAGAGTGGTTCAGTTTTGGGTACAAGTTGGCTAGTGGGCTGAACCCAAACTCAAACCCAAAGTTAAAAAGCTCAAATTTTTGACTAACTCCAAATATATCAAAGTTTATACTCAAAAAGGTCGCAAACGGCATTTTGAACTCAATGGAGGTGGTCTCGAGTCCTAATTCGGCTGTTTGCAAAAAGTAGCTTTTCGGACTAAAACCGACTAGCGATAAAATATTTAAATAAAATATTTAAATATAAAATCGATAAATATGCGGGTTGTTACATTAATTCTAAAAAAAACATGTTTTATTCAAAAGTTTGAGTCATAACAACAATCAAGTCAAGCAAAGAATTTTAGGGATCAAACATGAGTTTGAAATTTTGAAGAACATCAAGCAAAGTCATCAACATGTTTACAGGCACACATTTACAGGTATAACATTTCAACAATTTCATATAAGTTCATTTGTAATTTATAAAGCATACACAACTTAACCTATTAAACAGATTTTAAAAAAATGAGTTACTCACCTGTACTTGAAAAATGCAGAGCACAAATTTAATTACATGTTCCAGATTTGAAAATTCATGAATGCAGGCCCTTGCTTGCAGATGCAAAGAAATGCATACCTTTTGCTTGCTTTTAATCCGTATTTATACATGCTTCCATATGAAATGCAGGTGCAACTTGAAATTGTTGCATGCAGGAACCATTTCATGATTTATGATGTGCATTTGAAGATGAACTAGAGGGTGATTGTTCAGATTTGCTTTAATTTGTAAATGCAGAGCTTGCTTGAAAATGGAATGTTTATTTGCTATGCATTTACTTTGCAGGTTTGTAGAGATGAAATTTTTGCAGATTTGAGGAATGCATTTGAACAGATTTTTAGATTTCTTTTTAGAATGAAAATGAGAAAGGAAAAAGAAATGAGTATATGCAAGTTTATAAACTAAATTTATGATTTATTAAAAACAAAGAAAAATAAAAGATCAAATTTGACACTTGTCTAAAATGTTAACACTTGTTAACTTATATTTTAAATTACTTACACATGTCATTTTAAAATGATTTGTTATCTTAATTAAAGTTAATGAATGTTTAAATTAAATTAATTAGTTCTTATACTTAGTTATGTATATATTTTCTAAAGAATAAATCAAAGTGTTATTTTAAATAAAACAATATACAAATTAATCATTTGAAAAAGAAACTTTTAAACAATTAAAATAAATTTATAAAAGAGTTTGTAACTTAATGAATACATGTTTCATATTTTAAATTGTATTTTAAATTTCAAATTAAATTAACAAATCACATTTTATAAATCAATATTTTAAAAAGAATAACACAAACATTTTTATAACTTATTTTAAATATCCAAACTTAAGTTAAAATGAATTTTAAACCAAATAAACATTTATCTCACATATTTAAAATCATATAGTATTTAATTAAATATTTTTGAAAAGCTTAAATTAAAAATAAATCACGATTTCTATTTTCAAAACATTAAAATTATGCTATACTAATTTAACAACTTATCTATTCAAAATATATATAAATACATATACATTATAAAATAGAGAATAGATTCATTAGTTTATTAAAAATAAATTCACAAATTAAATATTTAAATAAAGAAAATTATTAATTCAAATCAAATTTATCAACAAAAATTATCAATTCAATATAAATTTAAAAACAGATCATTAAATTTATATTGTCTAAAATTCCGGGATATTACAATCCTTCCCCCTTAAAAGAATTTCGTCCCCAAAATTTAAAACAAAGGTAATTTAATAATCTATTTACAAATTTTATTTTAAAACACAGCATATGTTAATCATATGCCAACAACCAAAGCAACCAATTCACACAATCAGAACAAATCTAATTATCCAAAAGAATTTTGGATAAAACTTTCACGAGTTTCCCCGGTATATATATATATATATATATATATATATATATATATATATATATATATATATATATATATATATATATATATATATATATATATATATATATCGGGATACTCGCTCCATAAATTCCAATCAATCAATACGACTAAGCTATAGAGCTCCTAACAACAATTCTATACAGAATATCAGACTACAAATGAGTCTGACTCAACAACCAAACCATCCTAAACTACTGGTTCTACAACCAAAAATATCAAACACGTACTCCCTCAGAGATACGTGAAAACACTCTAAATCCCAGTTATCCAAACTAGCAATTCAACTCTAGAAAACCAAACTCTCATCTTACCAAAACACTACGGAGTTAGCTTTCCAAACTTATAGCTCCTTGGATCAGAGAAAAAGTTATCCCAAAACAAATCTCTGATTCCAGAATCCAAATTTCTCCGTCCCTTATCCATAAAAACTCTTCAGACGATCCTGGGCTACCAACATCCATCCTGATCAGCTCAACTCTACGCTGATGCATCTAGAAACAAGCTGGATCAAAACAATCCAATGATCTCATCAAGATCAATCCAAAACCAAGAACACACTCTCAACTTCTCAACAACAGAAGACAGAACAAACTTCTTCTTATCCGAAAAAATAAAATAGAAGCACTCCCAAACTGCTTTCGCTGTACAACTCTGATCCAAAATTGAAGAAAATGCAGAAGAACATGAGCACAAACTAGACAACCCAGCACAGAAATATGGTTCCATATATCCATAAAAGAAAACTCAGATGTTCCTCCGAAACTTGAGCTGCTACACCGACTTCTATCTCAAGGAACCATCCATCTACTAACTGAACCACCTGTTCCATTCCTGGAAAGAAATCCGGACAATCTCCAACAACTCAAAAGAACATTATCGCAAGTCACTTTTGCGATCAACTCAGCTAGATCCAAAGAAAACTGCTCTCTCTCAACCAAACAGAACAGCTTATGCTAGCTTAGCCAACTCACCAGAGAAAAAGATCCACTCTGCTGCTTCTGAACTCCACTTCAGAGAAGCTACCCAGCCAGAAGACTCCTTACCAACTCAGAACACTCTTCTAAACTCAACCACATCACCGAGAAAACTCACTTCTTACTCTTGTTCCAAAGAAACATCTTCGGAAATATCCATAGTCGCTGCATCTCATCACGCAGCTTCTACTTCCGGAGATATCAAGATATCATCACTCACTTGATTCTTCCCAAACGACAGATCCAAACTCAATTCTGCTCTTCAAAGATGAACTCCGAACCTTAACAGGTTTCCTTCAGAGATCGATGAAGTCCTTCACCACAACAAAACTCAGTTGAGATGGTATTCGGTCTACAGTCTCAACAAATACACTTCCGACCACATCCATCAAACTCCAACCAATGGTAGTCGTGTTACACACACTTCTACCTCATCTACCTTTATAACTTACATTGGAAAACCTGAACAGGTAATCCAACAAATAGGTAGAAACATAAATATATAAATATAAATATATATATATATATTAAAAATACAAATACGCTCTCTCAAAATAGACACCACTACAGATCCTAGGTATTCACTCAACCTAACGCTCTGATAACAAGTGAGACGACCCGACTTTTTCTCCACAAAAAGTCGCATCATCCTTAAGAAAGAAAGGGATAGAAAAGAGAAAAGAAAGAAGAGAAAGAAGAAACAACACAAGAATCTCAACAACGAAACGAATAAATTATATTAATAACATAAGTATTACATAGTATACATCAAATATCATAGTTACACAGACAATACAACACATACTAGACAGTTATAAACACCTGTCTAGTTATTACAACTCAATACATAATACAGAAACACTCAGAGATACCAACACAACGGAAAACTATATAACTATACGCAGAAGCCTCCTGCTCCATTTGCTCCTCCACAATACATCAAGTTAATCCTGAATCCAAACCTGAAATCCCTTGGCTACTCGTAAAAATTTGAGTACCCAAGAGTTAAAGAAAAACAGAAATAACTCCGGGTCAGACATGGGTCTGGTGTGAGTAACAGGTTAAAGTTTCTTAACATTGAAAAACCTTTGAAAAGAAAAGGTATCACGTAAGACTTCCCACACATAAACATGGAAAAGTTTTTACCTTACGCTAACCAAAACATTTGATAGGAAATCCGATGATATTATAATAGTGTCTAGGGTTTTCAAGTAAATAAGAAATAGCCGACATTGTTACATGATCAAATTCCAGCTACTAGCCACAAAAGTGGGTAATACAATCAAAATCGTTGGCACTTATTGGATTTTGGATTCCATCAATGGCTGGGCTACTGGGGTACCGCCCGTCACAGTACGTGGCCTAGATCACCGTACCGAGGATAACTCCCAATCCCCTACAACACAAAACCGGACCCGTTCCTTACTGAACAATTCCAAACAAGACAACCCCGCAGTTGTGATCAGCAACCGCACCACTAAGCCGAAAATAAAGGGACCTCTAGACAGAGATAAATCTTGATCTCAAGTGGGGGCTACCCACGAAGCTTTGCTGCACCTCCCCTATTTTAGCCATTCCCGGTTGATGAGGCTTGAGGCTACGATTACCTTTATAGGACATATCACTTAGAATGCTCATCGTCCACCTGATGATGTTCTGAAGCATTCAATCCATACAAGTTTGTTCCAGGTTCGAACGAAACCGAAGGCATTATCTCGTTACACTCGTTTTGGAATCACCCTCAGAGTTAACGGCAATAACCCTTGCACTCTGAATCACCATCTCGAATCTATAAGTACTATTCCGTCAACTCATTACGGAATCACCCACAGAGTTATACTGACGTATAGCCCTTACACCTCGAGTCTTCACTCGCTCCACTTAGATTAACGACCTAACGTTTAATTGGAATCGATGTGGTTTTCGGATCCCAAATATGGAAACCCGATCCCGGTCTCATCGAAATCCAAAGCGTGTCTTTTAAGGCCAAGTTGTTTTAAGTTTAAAACAATTCAATTCTTTATCTATATACACAGATAGATAATTCATAACACAATAGATAATCAACATTATCATTATGAACAGATAATTCATATCATAATCAGATAATTCATACTATCATCAAAAAACAACCAATGCATCCATATCAATACACTACTCATCTCATAACTGAGATTACAACCCATACATGGCAATTAATACCAATCATCAAACATAAGCAATGATCTAATGATCACACCATTTATAATTAATTTAAAATGAATTAAATTAATTACCTAAACTCTAATTAATTTAAAATAAATTAAATTAATTACTTCATCATTAATATTCTGCTTAACTTAACCATTAATTGATTACAAATTAATTTAAATAATCACCATCTCAATATTCATTTCAATTAATCATTTCAGATTAACAATTCACTAATTACAATAAGTAATTAGCTTATAAATTAATTACATAAGTAATTAATCTTTAATTTAAACAACATATATATTAATCACCTATGATTAATAACCATCCAGTAATTAACTATTTTAATTACTCGTCCTTTAAATTTATTACTCTTAATTAATTATCTTCATTAATCACTTGATTAATTTTCAAAGTAATTTAAATCCAAATTACTTCTATAATAAATATCTTTAATTACATTCAGTAATTATTAATTAATTACTTCCTTAAGTAATTACAAACCCATAAGTAATTATCAACAATCAACAAATGTTTAAATTAATTTAACTTAATTAATCTAAACTAATCACATTAATCAAATTAATTACACCAAGTAATTAATTCATTAATTACTTTCATTAAGTAACTAAACTTAAACAATTGATTATTATTAATTAATTAATTTAATTAATTATCAAAAATTAATCACATTAATTAATTGTTAAATAATCTTATGTTAGTGACCTGCATTAACATTTCTTAATTACTTAATTAAGATTAACTTATAATTAATCATTATTAATTATCAATTAATCAATATTTAATTACAATTTAATTAATCTCTAATTATTAATTAATTAAGTGTTAATTAAAATCTTAATTAATCATTAATCACTTGATTAATAAATCTTAATCATAAATAAAAATTTAATTAAACATTCTTAATTATAGATTAATTAACCTTAATTAATTAATCTCAAATCTAATTAATTAACTAAAAAATTATTAATTACCTAATTAATCATCCACATTATTGATTAATTAAATAATTAATATTCCATTTAAATTAATTTAATAATTTAAATGAAACTAGTTTAAGTTCTAAATTAAGATACATTCTTCTTTATACCAAGTATTTTAAACAAATTCAATTTGAAATTTTCTTTTTAAATTTCAAACTGAAACAAAATTTTAAATCTTTATTTCATAATTTATAACATATAGTTTTAAATACAAAACCAATGTTTCTTTATACTTTAAAAATTTCAAATCTAAATTTAAATTCCAAATTTAAATTCAAACTCAGGTTCCATATTTCTGTTTTCCAGATTTAAACTTGTTTTAAATTTTCAGTTGCATTTTTAAAAATTTGCTTTTAAATTCAAAACGGAAAAACAGAAGAAAAAAAAACAGTTTCCTGTTTTAGTTTGTTACAATCTTAAATTTTTCATTTCAAATTGTTTCAAAATCCAAGAATTAATTTATTGATTACATATTTAGATTTCAGGCTTAAACATTACAGTTTGAACTTCAACTTTAAATTTGAAACTGTACTTTTAAAATTTTAAAACAGAAAGACAATTCCTGTTTTTAGTTTAAAACCAAACTGGGATTTAAGAGCATTTTAAATTTAATTCAAAGAACTAAAATTTATAACTTATTGAATTTAAATTAAATTCTAGATTCAAACTTATTTCCAGATTTTGATTGCATTTTCTTTTTACATAAATTTGTAAAACCTGCGAAACAGTTTCCTGATCAAACTTTAAAACTAATTAAAAATTTCAAAATTTAAATTATTTCAAAAACCCAAAATTTAATTAATTGAATTTATATTTAAATTCAGATTCAACTTAGTTTTCAGATTTTTGTTTGAAATTTACCTTCACTTTGAAAATTTAGAAACCTGGAAAACAGGTTTCTGTTAAAACCTGAAACACTACACCGAGCCTACCCAGTTTACTTCGAGTCAATAACCTCCTTGCTTCGAGTTTCTTCCCAAATTTCCCGAGAAAATCACGAGCTTCAAACCCTGCAACCACTTCAACACAACCATGCACAACACCTCACTGTGCACCCACTCCCCATCTCCGGCCATTATCAACGACCATTCCCCATCGACCAGTGACCCATCATCACACTTCCACCCTCAAATACCCATAATTCAACTTGACTTTAAATTCAAGTTTTAAAACAAAAAGAAACTGGAACATCACTTCCTTTTCCAAGCTCGACCTGTCAACGACGAGATCACCCAACTCCGGCCACTACCACCCTTGAAACTCCGGCGATAACATCATCAAACCACCACGTATCACAAAACGAATCGCGGTTGAACTCGATCAACCCAAGAGTCCATATTCAAACAAAATCAGAGACCCAAATAAACTAGGGTTCATAAATAAAAATCCCAAATTCAACATCAATATGTAATTGTAATCCAATTTAGTGTTTTTACTATAATGTTTGATAGCTACTCTATCTCCAGAAGCCAATTCAATCTAATCAAATGCAAGAATCAAATGTACTTAACCAAATTGTAAGATGCAGTAAATTCATTACTGCACTTGTTTCACAACACTATAAATTATAATGTTTGATTTAAAATTCATGAATTCACTTGTTGTTTCAATTAATAAACCTGAAACAATAAATCATAAAGTTTGAATTTTCATTCTATACTAATTGTTGCTCTGTATAACTTGATTCCTAGGTTACAAACAATTTTGTTTAATTTATATAAAATTTTAAACATACTTAATTCTAAAACAAACATGTTTTATTCAAAAGTTTGAGTCATAACAACAATCAAGTCAACCAAAGAATTTCAGGGATCAAACATGAGCTTGAAATTTTGAAGAACATCAAGCAAAGTCATCAACATGTTTACAGGCACACATTTACAGGTATAACATTTCAACAATTTCATATAAGTTCATTTGTAATTTATAAAGCATACACAACTTAACCTATTAAACAGATTTTAAAAAAATGAGTTACTCACCTGTACTTGAAAAATGCAGAGCACAAATTTAATTGCATGTTCCAGATTTGAAAATTCATGAATGCAGGCCCTTGCTTCCAGATGCAAAGAAATGCAGACCTTTTGCTTGCTTTTAATCTTGATTTATACATGCTTCCAGATGAAATGCAGGTGCAACTTGAAATTGGTGCATGCAGGAACCATTTCATGATTTATGCTATGCATTTGAAGATGAACTAGAGGGTGATTGTTCAGATTTGCTTTAATTTGTAAATGCAGAGCTTGCTTGAAAATGGAATGTTTATTTGCTATGCATTTACTTTGCAGGTTTGTAGAGATGAAATTTTTGCAGATTTGAGGAATGCATTTGAACAGATTTTTAGATTTCTTTTTAGAATGAAAATGAGAAAGGGGAAAAGAAATGAGTATATGCAAGTTTATAAACTAAATTTATGATTTATTAAAAACAAAGAAAAATAAAAGATCAAATTTGACACTTGTCTAAAATGTTAACACTTGTTAACTTATATTTTAAATTACTTACACATGTCATTTTAAAATGATTTGTTATCTTAATTAAAGTTAATGAATGTTTAAATTAAATTAATTAGTTCTTATACTTAGTTATGTATATATTTTCTAAAGAATAAATCAAAGTGTTATTTTAAATAAAACAATATACAAATTAATCATTTGAAAAAGAAACTTTTAAACAATTAAAATAAATTTATAAAAGAGTTTGTAACTTAATGAATACATGTTTCATATTTTAAATTGTATTTTAAATTTCAAATTAAATTAACAAATCACATTTTATAAATCAATATTTTAAAAAGAATAACACAAACATTTTTATAACTTATTTTAAATATCCAAACTTAAGTTAAAATGAATTTTAAACCAAATAACATTTATCTCACATATTTAAAATCATATAGTATTTAATTAAATATTTTTGAAAAGCTTAAATTAAAAATAAATCACAGTTTCTATTTTCAAAACATTAAAATTATGCTATACTAATTTAACAACTTATCTATTCAAAATATATATAAATACATATACATTATAAAATAGAGAATAGATTCATTAGTTTATTAAAAATAAATTCACAAATTAAATATTTAAATAAAGAAAATTATTAATTCAAATCAAATTTATCAACAAAAATTATCAATTCAATATAAATTTAAACACAGATTATTAAATTTATATTGTCCAAAATTCCGGGATATTACATGCGCATTCATATCAGTTTGTGCTAAGCCGAGCGAGCTAAGTGCAGAACCAGGTTAGGTCGAAGCCGAGCTAGTACAGAGCCGAGTTAAAGTAGTATTGAGTTGGATCCGAGTTTGTTGATAATCAAGCCTCCGAGACGTGCTAATCTATTTCAAAATGTTGAAGATGTATACCGAAGACAAGAAGCTGAACAGATGGAGCAACGTATCAATGAAAAGTTCGATGAAGGTATTGGAAAGTTAGAGAAGTTGATGAGAGAAATGAATCAAAGTCAAAGCAGAACTTCACCAGTTTCGCACCATAGTGCAAACAGAGTTTCACCTTCAGTTTCGGGAGGGAGAGACGTGCGTGGTAGCAGAAATGTTGATGGTCAGAATCGACATCGACATACGCCAGATTTGGAGGAATTCAGTGATGGTGATAATAGCTCTTGTCGAAACCATGGCCAAGGATGAAGTCGAAATAGAGATTTCAAAGATGATCGTCGATGGGAGTCGGGAATGAAAACAGATATTCCAGAATTCAAAGGGGGAATGATAGCGGAAGAGTTTTTGGATTGGTTATCGAAAGTTGAAGAAATTTTTGACTTCAAGGAAGTACCTGAGCATCGTAGAGTTAAGTTGGTTGCTACACGATTGAGGGGAAGAGCTATGGCATGGTGGCAACAAACTAAACTTACACGAGAAAGAATGGGAAGGTCGAAGATGTTTCATTGGAAAAGATGAAGAAGTTAATGAAGGCTACTTTCTTGCCTTATAATTATAAGTCTCTTATGTATCAGTGCTTACAGAATTTGAGACAAGGGACAAAGTCGGTAAATGATTATGTAGATGAATTTTATCAACTGATTACTAGAAACTACATCATGGAAACGGAGGAACAGTTGACATCTAGATTTGTTGGAGGATTGAGAATGCAAATTCAGGATATGGTAAATATGTTTGATCCAAGATCCATTGCTGAAGCACACCAGAAGGCTCTAGCTTGGGAGAAGCAAGGTAGAAGAGAAGGTGGTGCGCTTACAAGTTCGATCAATCAGGTGAAAGGGGCTAGTAGCAATACTAACGTTTCCAATGCTGTTAGTAAACCGGTTGTCAGTGAAGTTGCTAAGACCAAGGTCAACAACAATTTCAAGTGTTATAGCTGTTAGGAGTTTGGTCATAAGAGCAATGAATGCCCGAGGCCTAAGAAGAGATAGATGGTTGCTGAGCTTGAGGATGAGGATGCAGAAGTAGAATGTTCCAATTCACCGCAAGTCGAGGAGGAAGAAGAATTGCTGACGGGAGAGGAGGGATATTCTTTAATGATGAAGAGATCTTGCTTGACGCCAAAGCAGGAAGAGGAGACTAGCTGGTTGAGGAGTAATATTTTTCAGTAGACGTGCACTACTTTGGGAAAGGTTTTAAGTTTGTGATCGATGCAGGAAGTTGTGATAACATCATCTCTACAGAAGCTGTAAAGAAGTTAGCGTTAAAGACAGAGAAGCATCCCAAACCCTACAAATTGGCTTGGCTGAGGAAAGGAGAGGAAGTGAAGGTTAGTTGAAGAGCTTGTGTAACCTTTTCCATCGGAAAGAAGTATAAGGATGAAATTTTGTGTGACGTGGTAGATATGGATGTATGCCATTTGTTGTTGGGAAGACCGTGGCAATTTGATAGAGCCGTGCAACACGATGGTAGGACTAACTGCTATAGTTTCATGTTCAATGGCACTAGAATCACTTTAGTTCCTAAAAAGAGACAACAAAGTGAAAGCAAGTTGGAGGAAATCGAGGAACTAAAGATTCTGTTATCTTCGAATGAGTTTGTCAAAGAAGTAGAGGATGGCCTGAAGTATTTCTGTTGATTGGACGTGAAAGTAGTGAAACGGTTGAAATTCCTAAGGAAGTTAAGCCAGTGTTGAAGGAATTTGAATATGTATTTCCTGAAGAATTACCAAAAGAGTTACCACCGTTGAAAGACATACAGCATCAGATTGATCTTGTTCCGGGAGCTGTGTTACCACATAGACCACATTATAGAATGAGTCCAAAGGAGCACGAAGAGTTGAGAAGGCAGGTGGAAGAGTTACTTGAACAAGGGCGTGCATAAGAAAGTTTAAGTCCTTGTGCAGTACCAGCTTTATTAGTATCAAAGAAGGATGGAACTTGGAGAATGTGTACAGATAGTCGAGCACTAAACAAGATTAAAGTGAGGCACAGATTTCCAATGCCAAGATTGGACGATTTGTTAGATCAGTTGAGCGGAGCTGCTATCTTTTCGAAGATTGATTTGAAGAGTGGGTATCATCAGATTCGAATTCGACCAGGGGATGAATGGAAGACAGCCTTCGGGACATGGGAGGGGTTGTATGAATGGCTGGTCATGCCATTTGGTCTTTTGAATGCACCTAGTACTTTTATGCGAGTGATGAATCAGATCTTTCGACCATTTATTGGAAAGTTTGTGGTGGTATACTTTGATGATATATTGATATACAGTGGAAGCACAGAAGAACATCTACAACACTTGCGGGAAGTGTTGATGATACTTCGTCAGGGGAAATTTTACGCGGCAACAAAGAAATGCATGTTCATGACACACAATATTTTGTTCTTGGGACATGTGTTGTCCAAGGAAGGTATTCATGTGGATCAAGGTAAAGTTGAAGCAATCAAGGATTGGCCACAACCCAGGACTGTAACTGAATTGAGAAGTTTCCATGGTTTAGCATCATACTACCGAAGGTTTATTCCATATTTCAGTAGCGCGATGGCACCAGTGACAGATTGTATGAAAGGAAAGCAGTTTGTGTGGATTGAAGAGGCTGATTCTGCTTTCTAATAGATCAAGACACTTTTGACTACAACACCGATTCTTAGATACCCGGACTTTCAGTTACTCTTTGAGCTAAATACTGATGCGTCTAAGTTGGAATTGGTGGAGTGTTAAGTCAAAGGGGTCCTCCAAATTGCTTATTTTAGCGATAAACTGTCTGGAGCCAAGACAAGATACAGTACCTATGACTTGGAGTTCTATGCTATTGCCCAAGCCATAAAGCATTGGAGACACTACTTGTTTTATAAAGAGTTTGTGTTGTATAATGACCATAAAGGATTGAAACATTTGCAGGGACATGATAAGATTGCAGCCAGACATGCTTCATGGATCGCATACTTGCAACAATTACATTTGTTGTAAAGCATAAGTCGGGAGTTACAAATCATGTGGCAGATGCATTGAGTAGAAGAAATCATTTATTGACTACGATGAGAGTTGAAGTGATGGGGTTTGATGTATTTCCAGAATTGTTTGTTGAGGATCCTTACTTTGCTAAGATTGTAGATGAAGTCGAGAATGGGAAGACGGGTGAGTATGTGTTGGTAGATGGTTTTCAATTCAAAGGAAATCGGTTGTGTATACCAGAGTGCAGTTTGCGAATGAAGATTGCGAAGGAATTGCATGAAGAAGGTCATATGGGAAGAGATCGTACCTTGCAGTTGATTTCTCAATCATATTTTTGGCCTTCCATAAGGAAAGAAGTTGAAAGATTTGTGCAGAGATGTCACATATGTCAAGTTTCCAAAGGGAAAGCTACGAATGCAGGATTGTAAATGCCATTGTTCGTGCCTACTAGACCATGGGTTGATGTTAGCATGGATTTTGTTTTGGGTTTGCCAATAACTCAACGAGGGAATGATTCTATATATGTTGTTGTAACGACCCAGAATTTTTAATAATGTAAATTTGAATATTTAATTAATTTTAAATATTAATAAGTGAATTTTTGGAGTCGAATAAATTTTATTTTGAATTTTGGATTTAATTTTGCAATTAAATCGATTTATTTAATAGTGAAATTCCACAAATAATTAGATATTGGGTTAAATATGATTGAAAATGGTTTGGAAAATTTTGTTATATCATATTAAAGTTATAGAAATGTTTTAGAACTTGTAAAATTGAATTTGGAGTTAATTTGTAAAAATTGAATATTTTAATATTTAATTATCGACTGAAAAATAGCCAATTTTTGAACAGTCTCGGAATTGAACGAAACGAGTTTCATTGTATCCGTAATAGTTAGTTATTATCGGATTTCAATTTTCGTAGCAAACGGAGTTGTCGTTTGACCGTGGCAGCTCGAAACGCATCAATATCGTTTTAATATAAATTCGGCGAGTTAAAATAGCCATTTTTCAAACGGTCTCGGATTTCGACGAAACCAGTTTCATCGGATCCGTAATGTGATATTATTGTAAGATTTCAAATTTCAAGTCAATCGGATTTATCGTTTGTCCGGTACAAGCCAAAACGCCTAGAAATCGTTTAAATCGGTTTTAATTTAAATTGATCGTTTAATTCTATATCTCACACATACGATCGAATTAGCTTACGAAACCTGTCCCATTGCGTCCGGGACGTGGAAAAACTTTAGAATCGCCTGTCGGAACGCGTAGATTGGAGGTCGTTTGCATAAGTGTTAAATTGGAGATTTTATTATTAAAATAATATTGGTATATATGTCATTTTCTTTTTCTAACCCTAGTTGCCAAGCCAGCCGCCGTTAGTTATATTCAATGGCCGAAACCTAGCGATCTTCTCCTCCAAATCGCGACAAATCCACTCAACGATTTCGAAAATTTTCTGAAGCAAGATTGTAGAGCGTTCCAAGATCTCCAGATCCGTACGGTGGAGTGGCGAATAACTCAGCGGATCGTTGGCAAATCGTTCGAGAAGGAGGCGCGTTTCACCTCGTTTTGCGTGCGCCAGGGACCACCGAGTGGCACGTGGTCGGGGGCGAAAGTGGGGTTTGGCGAGGCCGTTCTAATGGCGTGTTCTGATCGATGGGGAATGGAGGGTATTGCATGTGATTTGGAGCCCTAGGGGGCGGCTTATGGGTTCTTTTGCACGATGATAGGCTGGAGATGAAACGCGCACGCACGGGAAGAAGGGAGAGCATGGGGCCCGCACGCGTGAAGAGGGGGTGAGGTGTTTTCTTTTAATTTTTAGTTTAAATTCAAAATTCAAATTCGTTCAATGTTTAAACCGCAATAACTTTTGCATGCGAGGTCGGATTCGAACGAGATTTTTTGCGTTGGCTTCGTATCGCCGAGCTCTTCGCAATGCAGCTGGTTTGGAGTCGATTGGAGGTCGTTTGAATTTCGGGTAAAATTAAACGTTCGTTTAATTTTATTCGAAAACGAACGCGAAAACGAAAATAAAATCAAGGTGAGAACTCCTCACTCAATCGAAAGGTTTTGTTTAAAATTTTAAATAGTTAATATTGATTGTTGATGGTTGATTGATTGTGGTAGTAGATATAATAGGATATATACTATATATAGCGATATATATATATTGGCATATGTATATATCGGATTTGATTTCCCGCCTCGTATAGCGGATGAGACCCTATTGCGCCGTTATTAAGCGGATATTTTATAAAATCCCATATACCGCGATATTCCACCTTGAAGTGGAATTGGTATTGTGCTAACGTCTGTGGATGCAGGGTAACAGGTTGGAGGGATCCAACTGGATTCCTCACATATTTATTTGTTTATGAATATTATGTTGATTGTTGATAATCATATTGATATATGACACTTATTCCCGTGATTGACCATCTGATGTTGTTGCATCATCGGATTCAAATTTTTAAAATTAAAATAACGGTTTTGAATTTAAAAAGGGGTTTTAAATCGATTTTTCAAAGAATATGGTTTATTAAAAATTTTGAATTGATTAAATTTTAAAATAAATAGATGGATAAATTTTTATGTTTTAAAAATTTATATCTTTATAAAATATAACTTAAAAGAAATTTTTAACAATAATAGGTTTTTATAAAATAGTTAAATTTGGTTTTTGGGAAGTTATTATTATTAATGGTTTATATAAAGGATTTTATAAATGGATGTTTTTAAATAAAAATTATTGAAGTTATAGAATAAATTTATAAAGTGTTAAGTTGATGTATAACATGAATTTCACTAGGATTTATAGATTAATAAATGTGAAATTTATAAAATGAATGGTTATTGGAAAATTTTAAGTTTATAAGTTATTAACTTATAGAAATGGATTTGGGCATTAAAAAGGGGAATTTTATAGAAATTGTTAATAAATGAAGATTTCATTAGTTGAAATTATTATAAACCATAAAGAAATCTTGTAAGTGATAAGATTTTAAATTGGTGAAGTTCAAAGGAACGATTTGGTAAATAAATAATATTATAAGTATTTAACTTACAATATGGCTTTTGGGTATGAAATTGGGTTATGTAAATTGCATCGGATTAATAAAGGAATTTATAAAATTGGGGTTTATAATAGAAATGGAATTTATAAACTATGTTTATAAATTTGAAATTCATCGAATTTGATAAATTGAAATATGGGAATTTGTTAAGTGGGCTATATTCACTATTTTGAATATTGAATAGATTATTAAATAAAATGGGTTTGTTTTTGGGAAAGGAATGTTTTAAATGGAATTTAAAACGAATTAAAGGTGTTTTAAAATGTATTGAGTATTGAAAACATAGATTTCAACATTGATTGTTGAAATAGACGTTTTCGAGAAACAGAAAGGGATAATTTGTATAGTATTGGATTTATATATCTATTTTTAATTTCAAATCCATATACTAGTGTTTTTGGGTTGTCGTAACGATGTTTTACGCAACATTCGTTTTTAACCCAAATAAATGTGAATAAAGGAATGTTTTCTTAAAGAGAATGGAATAAATACTTAACTGTGATTTAAGTATATGGAATATTTTCAAATCGTTGAAAATAAATAAATTTGTGAATTACTTATTTTTAAAATAAGCATGGGAATGGTTTTCTAATATGAAATGGAACGGTTTTTGTGAATTCACCTTTAAGGTAATTGAAAGCAAATAACTTGAAATCGATTTGGGAATCGTATGCTAGTAGATGCTTGGAATTTAAATCCACTTTGGAATTTATATATATGAAGGGAATTTGTTTAAAAATAAATATTGATTTATTTTGAAGTATGAAAATGAATTTACGGATTTGGGACGTAAATTTAAATTAAATCGGTAAAGATTTATTTGATGATTTGAAATTTGTTTTCAAAGGGTATAAAGGATGAAAAGTAATTTGAAATTAGTTTTCAAATGGTTAAGGTGATTTGAAATTAGTTTTCAAATGGTTAAGGTGATTTGAAATTGGTTTGCAAATGGTTAATGTAATTTGAAAATTGGTTTTCAAATGGTAAAGGTAAATTGGAAATTGGTTTTTCAATTGGTTAAGTGTGGAAAGTTTTATCGTGAAGTGGTTTTGGTAAAACAAATAACTGGGGCAATTATTTGTAAATGGTGTATATATATATATATATCTTGTAAAGATATTTTGGGACTTAATAATTTTGGAAAAATTATTTGGAATCTGATGATGTGGCGCATCTTTATTGATAGTTAAATAACCGACTATCAATATTTACCCTTGGATGGTATTGATTGTGTTTGTTTGGAATTGAATGCACACTTATTTTTAAAATAAGCGCTCGCTATTCGGTTTAGCCGGGAAAGGACCTTTGTGTCATATATCCCATTCCGAATATGCGATACGTCGTTTGGATTGCATTTGAAGACCGGTGTTGAAGACCGGGTATTTGTGAAAACGATAGGATGACCTATCGATTGTCTCCGCATCGTTAGCTACGATATGGAGATTTCCTTTGTGATGGGAAATTTTATCGGGATTGTGAATACCCGGATTGCAAGGGCTTCCTTGGAAGTGCCTTCGGTTCTGTTCGAACCCGGAACAGACTTGTATGGTTACGTGTCTGACATTACATTTTGAGAGATAGAGCAGATTTCTTTCAAATACATTTCTGTTGGTGGCGGAGAATTTATTCTCTTAGCTTAACACCCTTCTCTGAGACGTACGAGCTCAGAGGTTATGTAGTTGAAGGTTATCAGCGATATTTCCCAATCTGGTAATGTGGCATGCTGAGTGCTGCTGTGTGATGATCATTGGTTGGTCATTTGTGATATGATCATTTGTTTGATCATTTATCTTTGTGATTATTGCTTTGGTCATCTGTGGACCCGAAGCATGGCTTTGTACACAAAGCGTAGCTTTGTGGACGAGACTTCGTCAGGACCTCACTCCCCGGAAATGGTCGAAACAGGAATATGCGGCAAGGTTATGAGGGTCGCGCCCTTTAGGGTATGTCATTCCCTTCTGGTAAAGGGTGGTATCATGGTATGGAGCCCAGATACTTACTCATGTGGAAACACTATATCTATTTCTGTGTGGTGTTGTTGGTATCGAGCGCTCGGATAAAGGTCCCAAAGGACCGGGGGATGGCATATTCGTGTAGTAGTTACCTAGTTACAGAGGTAACCCGGCCTTGTGTTGGCAGAGATCTAACCGTAACGTTAGTTCTCGGGACGTCCCGCCAGAGGCGATCCCATGTGGCAGTAGGAAGTTCCTTAGCCTGACCATTTGTTGGAAATCCATTCATCCAATACGCGCCCTGTACGGTTTTAGTTGTAGAACCTGCCATTTAATATGGCAGCTATAGTAGGCATAGTATCATGGTACCTATGCTGGCTAGGATTTATATTCTACTTTCGAAATATTTTCCACTATGCACTAGTAATAATATCAAAGAATTTTTCTCGTAGTAAGCATGTTTGACTATCATAAGGAGAAATCTCCCCCATGTGTGCGTTTGCATTGTGTGTGTGCCGGGAGGCCTTATGGTAGTTTCATTTTCAAAAAAGCATTGCGGATTTCAAAATTTAAATTTTCTTGTTGCTTGTTTAAAGATAAACTGTTTTGAGTTCTCACACCAGTCACATGACTGACCTGGAGTTTATTGTTCCTTTCCTAAACTCTGGGTGCCCACTATTTTCCACACGGGCAGTCTAGAGTTAGGTTATCAGGTTATTCTGGATTCGGGAGTTGCTGTGCAGATCTGGAGGCGAGCCAGATAGCGTAGTCTATTATCTATTGTATATAGTATTTTTTTCCGCTGTTTTATTGTTGTACACTCTGATGATATGATGTATTGTGATGTATGTATAAAATGTATAGTTCTTTTGTTTTAATGATATTCATTTATCTATTATATGTTGTTCCGCTGCGATTGTGAGATTCTGATATTATTTCTCGTTCTGTCACTTGTTTTTTTTCTGTTTTCTCTTCTCTTTCTTTTCTTTCTTCTTCTACCTCTTTCTTCTTCTAAAACCCTAACGGTTCGATTTTTCGGCAACGAAAAATCGCGATCGTTACATTTGGTATCAGAGCATATGGTTAAGCGACAACCTGCTCTGTTGGGTATTACTCATTAGAGATAGAGTCAGCAGTACTCTAGAATGAGTGTGAGTGTAATAATAGATATGAGTGCGTATTTGTTAGTGAGTATAAAATTGTTTTATATTGTGATGATTGGTTTGTTGAGTGGTATATGAACCTTCGTCGGCGCAGCCTCGAAAACTGAATCGAAGGGGTTCCTAAACACTTGAATAGAACAATTCGACACAATATTGTTTTAAATTGGGTAAATGAAATAATTTTACCTTGATTATATTTTGTATATAAAGAAAATAATTTTTCAAGAATTATTGAAGTGTGTATATAATTGATTGCTTGGTTGTTGTAAATGATATATATATAAAATAATTAAAAGTTGTTTGAATAAGCTAATAAAAGCAACTATTGTAAAAAGAATAATGGTATAAACCAATGAATCATAAGATGAAATTATAATTAATAATGATTTACAATTGTAAGATAATCCTGTATGTATATAAGAAGTAAAATTATATAAGTAAAAGGGTTATAAAAGTGATTTATGAATAGAAAGAAAACTTTTTGAAAGAATATTTAGCATTGATTTCACTATTGTCACTGGGAAATAATAAGGGTGATGACTGCAGCATCATCAGTATCATTTTCGAGTTTCTATGTGATGGATTTGCTACAAAAATGAATTTAAAATTGAAGTTTTGTTGTAATAAATCAATTTGAAATTAAAATTCAACTTGAAGTTGATAAGTATAAGCGAAATAAGTTTTGAACTTATAATATAAGTTAGAAGTTGAATAATAAGTTTTATAACTTATTAAATGGGAAAATGTAAGTGAAACCAGTTATTGAAGTGGTTAAACAATTAAGTTAAGTAAAATGGAATATGAATTTGAATATTGATATGAATTTGGCTTAAGTAAAAGTTAAATAGGATTTACTTTGGAATTTAAAATCCGAATTGAATTGATAAGTAAAACTTAAGTTTAATTAACAAATGATGTTTAAATGGAATAACTTAAGTGAAGTTGAATAAAAAATCGATCTTTGCATCAAAGTTAAATAATCAAGTGAATTAAATGATGTAAATAAAGTTGAAATGGAATGCAAGTTAAGGAATATTGAAAGAATTGATGTTAATATCAAAGTAAGTGAATAAAGTGAATAAATGAAATTGTTAAAGATGTGAACTTAAGTTATGTAAATGAAATTCAATTTTATTTGTAAAAAAGAACTAGCAATTGAATTAAAGAATGGATTGAATGTTAATCAATAGAATATGAATAAGTTGATATGAAATGATGCATGCAAGTGTAAATTCATTTGAAAATAGTTGAATAATTGAATGAAAATCAATTGAATGTTAAACCAATTGGAATTGAGATAGTCGAACCAAATTGCATGCAAGTAAAATAAATAAATTTGGTTGTATTGGATGTGCATTGGTTGTTATTTGCTTGTTGGTTGATTGTATGTAAATTCCTTAAGTGTTAAAGAAATTGAATTTGTTAAATTAAAAGCTATGAAATTGAATTCACATTGAAAGTGAAGTAAATGAATTTGAATAGAATAGAAGATGTAAATTGAATTCAAATGAAATTTGAAATGCAAAATTGATTGAAAATGAGTGAAATTGAATTTATAACTTCAATAATAAAGCTAAAAGTGGTATAAAAAGCATATATCGAAATTTTATAATTGAATTGGCAAATTGGTTTGGATATTGTATTTGGTATTGAAAGATACTACTAGCAGGATATACAGGTATATAATGGATTGGAATTTTGATTTTGAAGTTAAAAATTGAATGACTCGACAAAAAGGTACGTATTTCAGTTTTTATATGAGATTTGACGATTTCCTTCTCCAGCCACTTGGCTTTCTCTTTTCTTTTTGATTCTGAGGGGCCGTGGTGCCATTTTGTAGTCGTACCGATCGAGCCGCGCAAAGGAGACGCTGGCGAAATTTTTCGAAAATTTAGGGAGTTAGAAAAATTTTGAGAAATTTTGAAAGTTTGAAATTTGAATTTAAATTTAAATTTGAATTGTTGAGTAAACAATGTTGTTTGAAACCTATAATTGAGTTTGGAAAGCTAATTGAAATGATAGTAGATCTTTAATAAAAAGATTTGTTTGAAAAGTTGATAAAACTGATTAGCTTTGGAAAAATAATAAACGGATTAGGATCGTTCTCCTTAACTTGCAATTTCGAGGACGAAATTCTTTTAAGGGGGGAAGATTGTAACGACCCAGAATTTTTAATAATGTAAATTTGAATATTTAATTAATTTTAAATATTAATAAGTGAATTTTTGGAGTCGAATAAATTTTATTTTGAATTTTGGATTTAATTTTGCAATTAAATCGATTTATTTAATAGTGAAATTCCACAAATAATTAGATATTGGGTTAAATATGATTGAAAATGGTTTGGAAAATTTTGTTATATCATATTAAAGTTATAGAAATGTTTTAGAACTTGTAAAATTGAATTTGGAGTTAATTTGTAAAAATTGAATATTTTAATATTTAATTATCGACTGAAAAATAGCCAATTTTTGAACAGTCTCGGAATTGAACGAAACGAGTTTCATTGTATCCGTAATAGTTAGTTATTATCGGATTTCAATTTTCGTAGCAAACGGAGTTGTCGTTTGACCGTGGCAGCTCGAAACGCATCAATATCGTTTTAATATAAATTCGGCGAGTTAAAATAGCCATTTTTCAAACGGTCTCGGATTTCGACGAAACCAGTTTCATCGGATCCGTAATGTGATATTATTGTAAGATTTCAAATTTCAAGTCAATCGGATTTATCGTTTGTCCGGTACAAGCCAAAACGCCTAGAAATCGTTTAAATCGGTTTTAATTTAAATTGATCGTTTAATTCTATATCTCACACATACGATCGAATTAGCTTACGAAACCTGTCCCATTGCGTCCGGGACGTGGAAAAACTTTAGAATCGCCTGTCGGAACGCGTAGATTGGAGGTCGTTTGCATAAGTGTTAAATTGGAGATTTTATTATTAAAATAATATTGGTATATATGTCATTTTCTTTTTCTAACCCTAGTTGCCAAGCCAGCCGCCGTTAGTTATATTCAATGGCCGAAACCTAGCGATCTTCTCCTCCAAATCGCGACAAATCCACTCAACGATTTCGAAAATTTTCTGAAGCAAGATTGTAGAGCGTTCCAAGATCTCCAGATCCGTACGGTGGAGTGGCGAATAACTCAGCGGATCGTTGGCAAATCGTTCGAGAAGGAGGCGCGTTTCACCTCGTTTTGCGTGCGCCAGGGACCACCGAGTGGCACGTGGTCGGGGGCGAAAGTGGGGTTTGGCGAGGCCGTTCTAATGGCGTGTTCTGATCGATGGGGAATGGAGGGTATTGCATGTGATTTGGAGCCCTAGGGGGCGGCTTATGGGTTCTTTTGCACGATGATAGGCTGGAGATGAAACGCGCACGCACGGGAAGAAGGGAGAGCATGGGGCCCGCACGCGTGAAGAGGGGGTGAGGTGTTTTCTTTTAATTTTTAGTTTAAATTCAAAATTCAAATTCGTTCAATGTTTAAACCGCAATAACTTTTGCATGCGAGGTCGGATTCGAACGAGATTTTTTGCGTTGGCTTCGTATCGCCGAGCTCTTCGCAATGCAGCTGGTTTGGAGTCGATTGGAGGTCGTTTGAATTTCGGGTAAAATTAAACGTTCGTTTAATTTTATTCGAAAACGAACGCGAAAACGAAAATAAAATCAAGGTGAGAACTCCTCACTCAATCGAAAGGTTTTGTTTAAAATTTTAAATAGTTAATATTGATTGTTGATGGTTGATTGATTGTGGTAGTAGATATAATAGGATATATACTATATATAGCGATATATATATATTGGCATATGTATATATCGGATTTGATTTCCCGCCTCGTATAGCGGATGAGACCCTATTGCGCCGTTATTAAGCGGATATTTTATAAAATCCCATATACCGCGATATTCCACCTTGAAGTGGAATTGGTATTGTGCTAACGTCTGTGGATGCAGGGTAACAGGTTGGAGGGATCCAACTGGATTCCTCACATATTTATTTGTTTATGAATATTATGTTGATTGTTGATAATCATATTGATATATGACACTTATTCCCGTGATTGACCATCTGATGTTGTTGCATCATCGGATTCAAATTTTTAAAATTAAAATAACGGTTTTGAATTTAAAAAGGGGTTTTAAATCGATTTTTCAAAGAATATGGTTTATTAAAAATTTTGAATTGATTAAATTTTAAAATAAATAGATGGATAAATTTTTATGTTTTAAAAATTTATATCTTTATAAAATATAACTTAAAAGAAATTTTTAACAATAATAGGTTTTTATAAAATAGTTAAATTTGGTTTTTGGGAAGTTATTATTATTAATGGTTTATATAAAGGATTTTATAAATGGATGTTTTTAAATAAAAATTATTGAAGTTATAGAATAAATTTATAAAGTGTTAAGTTGATGTATAACATGAATTTCACTAGGATTTATAGATTAATAAATGTGAAATTTATAAAATGAATGGTTATTGGAAAATTTTAAGTTTATAAGTTATTAACTTATAGAAATGGATTTGGGCATTAAAAAGGGGAATTTTATAGAAATTGTTAATAAATGAAGATTTCATTAGTTGAAATTATTATAAACCATAAAGAAATCTTGTAAGTGATAAGATTTTAAATTGGTGAAGTTCAAAGGAACGATTTGGTAAATAAATAATATTATAAGTATTTAACTTACAATATGGCTTTTGGGTATGAAATTGGGTTATGTAAATTGCATCGGATTAATAAAGGAATTTATAAAATTGGGGTTTATAATAGAAATGGAATTTATAAACTATGTTTATAAATTTGAAATTCATCGAATTTGATAAATTGAAATATGGGAATTTGTTAAGTGGGCTATATTCACTATTTTGAATATTGAATAGATTATTAAATAAAATGGGTTTGTTTTTGGGAAAGGAATGTTTTAAATGGAATTTAAAACGAATTAAAGGTGTTTTAAAATGTATTGAGTATTGAAAACATAGATTTCAACATTGATTGTTGAAATAGACGTTTTCGAGAAACAGAAAGGGATAATTTGTATAGTATTGGATTTATATATCTATTTTTAATTTCAAATCCATATACTAGTGTTTTTGGGTTGTCGTAACGATGTTTTACGCAACATTCGTTTTTAACCCAAATAAATGTGAATAAAGGAATGTTTTCTTAAAGAGAATGGAATAAATACTTAACTGTGATTTAAGTATATGGAATATTTTCAAATCGTTGAAAATAAATAAATTTGTGAATTACTTATTTTTAAAATAAGCATGGGAATGGTTTTCTAATATGAAATGGAACGGTTTTTGTGAATTCACCTTTAAGGTAATTGAAAGCAAATAACTTGAAATCGATTTGGGAATCGTATGCTAGTAGATGCTTGGAATTTAAATCCACTTTGGAATTTATATATATGAAGGGAATTTGTTTAAAAATAAATATTGATTTATTTTGAAGTATGAAAATGAATTTACGGATTTGGGACGTAAATTTAAATTAAATCGGTAAAGATTTATTTGATGATTTGAAATTTGTTTTCAAAGGGTATAAAGGATGAAAAGTAATTTGAAATTAGTTTTCAAATGGTTAAGGTGATTTGAAATTAGTTTTCAAATGGTTAAGGTGATTTGAAATTGGTTTGCAAATGGTTAATGTAATTTGAAAATTGGTTTTCAAATGGTAAAGGTAAATTGGAAATTGGTTTTTCAATTGGTTAAGTGTGGAAAGTTTTATCGTGAAGTGGTTTTGGTAAAACAAATAACTGGGGCAATTATTTGTAAATGGTGTATATATATATATATATCTTGTAAAGATATTTTGGGACTTAATAATTTTGGAAAAATTATTTGGAATCTGATGATGTGGCGCATCTTTATTGATAGTTAAATAACCGACTATCAATATTTACCCTTGGATGGTATTGATTGTGTTTGTTTGGAATTGAATGCACACTTATTTTTAAAATAAGCGCTCGCTATTCGGTTTAGCCGGGAAAGGACCTTTGTGTCATATATCCCATTCCGAATATGCGATACGTCGTTTGGATTGCATTTGAAGACCGGTGTTGAAGACCGGGTATTTGTGAAAACGATAGGATGACCTATCGATTGTCTCCGCATCGTTAGCTACGATATGGAGATTTCCTTTGTGATGGGAAATTTTATCGGGATTGTGAATACCCGGATTGCAAGGGCTTCCTTGGAAGTGCCTTCGGTTCTGTTCGAACCCGGAACAGACTTGTATGGTTACGTGTCTGACATTACATTTTGAGAGATAGAGCAGATTTCTTTCAAATACATTTCTGTTGGTGGCGGAGAATTTATTCTCTTAGCTTAACACCCTTCTCTGAGACGTACGAGCTCAGAGGTTATGTAGTTGAAGGTTATCAGCGATATTTCCCAATCTGGTAATGTGGCATGCTGAGTGCTGCTGTGTGATGATCATTGGTTGGTCATTTGTGATATGATCATTTGTTTGATCATTTATCTTTGTGATTATTGCTTTGGTCATCTGTGGACCCGAAGCATGGCTTTGTACACAAAGCGTAGCTTTGTGGACGAGACTTCGTCAGGACCTCACTCCCCGGAAATGGTCGAAACAGGAATATGCGGCAAGGTTATGAGGGTCGCGCCCTTTAGGGTATGTCATTCCCTTCTGGTAAAGGGTGGTATCATGGTATGGAGCCCAGATACTTACTCATGTGGAAACACTATATCTATTTCTGTGTGGTGTTGTTGGTATCGAGCGCTCGGATAAAGGTCCCAAAGGACCGGGGGATGGCATATTCGTGTAGTAGTTACCTAGTTACAGAGGTAACCCGGCCTTGTGTTGGCAGAGATCTAACCGTAACGTTAGTTCTCGGGACGTCCCGCCAGAGGCGATCCCATGTGGCAGTAGGAAGTTCCTTAGCCTGACCATTTGTTGGAAATCCATTCATCCAATACGCGCCCTGTACGGTTTTAGTTGTAGAACCTGCCATTTAATATGGCAGCTATAGTAGGCATAGTATCATGGTACCTATGCTGGCTAGGATTTATATTCTACTTTCGAAATATTTTCCACTATGCACTAGTAATAATATCAAAGAATTTTTCTCGTAGTAAGCATGTTTGACTATCATAAGGAGAAATCTCCCCCATGTGTGCGTTTGCATTGTGTGTGTGCCGGGAGGCCTTATGGTAGTTTCATTTTCAAAAAAGCATTGCGGATTTCAAAATTTAAATTTTCTTGTTGCTTGTTTAAAGATAAACTGTTTTGAGTTCTCACACCAGTCACATGACTGACCTGGAGTTTATTGTTCCTTTCCTAAACTCTGGGTGCCCACTATTTTCCACACGGGCAGTCTAGAGTTAGGTTATCAGGTTATTCTGGATTCGGGAGTTGCTGTGCAGATCTGGAGGCGAGCCAGATAGCGTAGTCTATTATCTATTGTATATAGTATTTTTTTCCGCTGTTTTATTGTTGTACACTCTGATGATATGATGTATTGTGATGTATGTATAAAATGTATAGTTCTTTTGTTTTAATGATATTCATTTATCTATTATATGTTGTTCCGCTGCGATTGTGAGATTCTGATATTATTTCTCGTTCTGTCACTTGTTTTTTTTCTGTTTTCTCTTCTCTTTCTTTTCTTTCTTCTTCTACCTCTTTCTTCTTCTAAAACCCTAACGGTTCGATTTTTCGGCAACGAAAAATCGCGATCGTTACAGTTGTGGTGGATAGATTTTCGAAGATGGCAC